>CM057143.1:22211821-22767577 GCA_029964075.1 Patiria pectinifera | reverse complement strand
CGTTGACCCTAACTCCCTAGCGGGTGTGCAAAATCATATTGAAATTGGAGGATTCTGGACTGTTGGGGTTTATTGATAGGTACTCTTTTTTTTCTAATGCAAATGTTCTTACATGCCTTTAAGGATGCTCTTTGACTCTTGACAGTTGATTAAGATGTACACATAGGTTACATTAGATTGAAGCCGTTAATGTGAAATATTTGAATGAGGGATCACTAGTAAAGCACTTTGAGCCAGTACAAAAATGTATCGAATATTATTAAATCCCTCTATTTTGACATGTTGCTTAAAACGGGGCGGGAAATGCCTGTTACCTTTAACATGGTATTTACAGTGTATTGTAAAAAATATAGTTAACGAATACAGAATTTGTGTTTTTACCACCAAAATGACGATTTGGGCATCTGTTTGAATCAAGGTGCTTCCATAAATCGCCTAGAATTTAAGCCACGCCCTCCAAAAGGGTGACAGTACCTAGCTAGTGGTTTAACGGTAGAATGTTTTTATTTCATATGCTACGCTTATTTGAAAGCATTTATAGGCCTATATCTGTTTTGGGGGTGTACCATCAAACCTATTGTGCTCAAATTGTTAATTAAACTCAACCTAACTCAACCTAAAACATGATCGGAATTACTGAATTATTTATGAATTGGCCCCAGTCGTCATGGGAATAAAAAGTTCGTTGCCCGGATAGTAAATAATACACAGTCTATATTTTATCCATGCCTAGGGGCCTATCAATACATCAAACAATACTGAACCGAGAACGGAAAAACAACCATGGTACAACATGGCACCTAATACATATGATGTTTCACAATCGATACTAATTGGCTGTTAAGAAGATAAGGGTAAATTTAGAATAGTTGATACATTGTCCCTACTGTGATAATGATTCGAAATGGTAGTAATTTGTCATTAAGTCAGCAAACGGTGCGTATCATTCAAGTATATAATTATGGACTTTATTTGTTTGCGATGTAGGAGTGTTTGACGTACGTAGGGGACAACATCACTGTACAAAGGATCTTTGCCCATGATAACCCTAGATTTCACAACCTCTCCCATCATTTGCCTAGTCTGTGTAATATACCCTGGCCCTGGCGAAGCCAACGATGGCCTATTAGCCTATACTACAGATTCGGCGATTAATTATGCAACTAGACTGCGTACTATGACCTCGAGAAGCTGACCAATCACCAGGCACCATACGTGCGTAATTCAAGCTCCCCGCGTGCGTAAACATCACGCCCTCGATAAGGCCAAAAAAAAAAAGTCTCCGGTTTCTGGTATGCGCGCGCGTCGCCGTAGCCATGCGCGTCGGCAAAATGAAAAAGGTTTTTTTTCAATACAAGATGATGTTTCAAAACCGCCAAACTCACTGGTTTGACTGGAATTCTGCTGCTGCACAATTTTAACGTGTTTTTAGATGGGGTTATGATCGAGAATAAGATTTATGTGGCCTCTCTGGACTCCCATATATTTGCCCTAAGTTTAGTCGGGCACCATTTGCAGTCATCAGCCGACATTTGAAGCCAAAAAAAAAAAAACCAGGTAAAAAAAAAAAAAAAAAGCCGCGTCGCCGCACCACTTTTGGGGCAAGCTCCATACCAGAAACCGGAGACTTTTTTTTTTTGGCCTAAGTAACATTTTTGTATACTGAGGTTGTTGCATTATAAAAATGCGGCATCGAAAATGACCAATCACAATTTTAGTCCTGATTTCGGAATGAAATGACGTCACGCATGCTATGATATCAGACGTTAAACAGGAGACTTGGCTCATTGATTAACGGGTGATGCTCAGACTATTTTGCCCTCCATGGAGAACTTTTCTCAAAACTCAACACATGAATCGAAACTCTTCCAGCCGTGGACGTATTGGGCGCGGCTGAAACTGAGGGCAAAGTAACATACTCTTCGTTTAGAGCATCAAGGAATCAAAGCAAGCGAGTCTTTTCTTCGACTTTGCACTTTGTATATTCATCAACATTTGAAAGCAGACTTGAAACATTCAGCCTATAATTATGTTTGGTACAAAGAAAATTGAATTGAGTTTCTCCGTGCTCCAACCCCAAATTGTACGGATTTCCAATCGTATACTAAACTATACTTTGCCTGTGCGCTTCTCACTGAAAAAAGCCTCCTTTTTTATTGCAGCTATAGAGCCATAGAAAATTCTGAAAATAGCACGAAGCATGAGAAGATTTAAACATGACTCCAAATTACTGCACTTCTGTCGGGTTCCGCGCATAAGTCTGACGCCTCATACCAGGTCCGACGCCTATAAGTCCGACAAAGTAGGCCCATCAAAGTCCGACGCCTCATAGGTCTGACGCCTCATATTAAGTCCGACGCCGAAATTTCGGACTTGAGGCGTCTGACTTACGATACGGCCCCTTCTGTAACTAAGCCCATCGGCACTTTGCAAGTTAGAGTTTTTCCCAGGAGGTGTCGCATTAACAAGCCGCCCACCCAAAAGGGAACCAAGAGACAAACAAACAAACTAACAAAAAATACACAAACAATTTATGCCGGAAAGACAAATATCAAACTTAATTTCAATGCCAGGTAAGTTGTAAGTGCCATGTATATTTGTTTGATTTCAATTGTAATTATAGAAATATGTTTGATGATACCTGTGAATGGCGGGCCTCAGCTGTTGGATATCGAATAAATAAAACTAAAGAAATTAAAAGGGTTTCCCCCTGAGTTTATACCAAGTGGCTCTTCACGAATAATAGTAAAACGGGTAGCTAAACTATGCGAATTGTTTTCTTGTATGTTTGTCTATCCTCCCAGATACAGCAATGGAGAGGCCCAACCGAAGTGAAAAAGGGCGTTTATGTTTTTTTCTTCCAAAGTCCGGCAATATTTTGCATAATGTATTTGCAATAACAATTATATACTTTTTAAGTTTTTTGGCGGATCTTTGGAACCATTAACCCTTTTGATAAAGTACTAGAGCAGTGCTATATATATTGCGTGAACTAGCATCTGGCGTTGCCAGATGGATCAACAGACGACTGTGGGCACCTTCCAGAAGTCCTAAACTTGAAGACGATCGCCATGGCTGGCTTGCGTATTTTGGGACTTCTTGTGTTAGCAGTGGCCGGTGAGTATTCCAAATAATATACTCTCCAAGCGCGGATCCAGAGGGGGGTGGGGGTAAGCCACCGCCCCCCCCCCCCCGGGCGAAAAGCCATAAAGATGTTTTTACGGCACACGTTCGAAGCCAAATTTGACATCCGGACCCGAAAGACGGCGCAAGTACATTTCAAATTTAATTTCCTATACTTGGGCACGTATCAGGTTTTGGGTCCGGGGCAAAATGGTTATTCTTAAATCTCTGAAGGTAGCCCCATTTTTTCGTAACCCCAGAATGGATTGCTTTGTGCGCATACTAATAATAGCATTACATGTACAGTGTGTGTCAAAAACGGAACCCAAACCCCAAATATGTACATGAAGTTCATATATAATATTTATAAAAATCTAGCACCAATACTAATAATGACTGGAAAGCCAATTTCGTAAACTATTTTTAGATGCAAAAATTACTGAAATTGCTCAATCCATTCAAAGTATATCACCATTTAAACGCAATGACCCTCAAACCTGTTTCGTCAAAAAAGAATATTGTGTGTTCTGACTTTGGATCAACAAAAAAAATCACGCAGAATGTTTCAACAACTGTCGACAATTACTGTAGTATATAATAATTAACAACCCTGCTTGTAGGCAAACAATATGATATATAAAATTCACTTCTTCTTATTTAAGACGGGCCTACAGAGGGACTTTGTTTGAATTCAATTGTAACGACGATTCTTGAAATCGCATTTTTGGACGAAAGATGTTTTAGGGTTATTGTGTTTAAATGGTAATATACTTTAAACAGATTGAGCAATTTCAGTATTTTTTTCATCTAAAAGTAATTTATAAAATTGGCTTTCCAGTCATTGTTATTTTTTGGTGCGACTATTTTTTTTTTAAATATGAAATACAATGTAAATTTTTCGGGGTTTCATTACGCTTTTTCTGACACACCGTGGATTCCTTGTTTGCGCAATTAATTTGGCCAAAATAGTATAGCGAGGGCCTTAATCACCTACCGGTACTTATACGCGCTTTCAAAACTTGTATAAAGGATCCTTCATAAAATTCATTCGAGAAACATGGCATCCAATTTAAGCACTGGATTATTTTTATGTTGTGACAAAAAAGGCTCGCCTCTCAAGCAGACTGGTTTACCGGTCCGTACATTATCGATACTGGTTGTGGGGCAGGAACAAGGCACAGTACCTCCATACTGTCGGGCCGCTAGCAATCCCAAATGTGTAAAGTAAGCATTTTTGGGCCGAAGGATTTAATTCTGCGGGATGAAACTCGATAGTTCACCGTTATTCTGGGCCAACTCGGCGGGTAGTTTATGTGATAACATTTGAGCAGATTCGCTGATTAATTATGCAAGACAACCGCATCTTTACCTCTACATTTTGACCAATCAGTGGGCGCTTTCCATATCAGATCTGCGGTCATTAATAGTCATGGATAAAACAAAAGCCCAATCCATATAGACACGGCAACAAAGGCTGTGTCACGCGCTCTGTATTATGTTGCGCGACACGCGCCCGGCTGTTGTTGTATTACAAAACATTTCATTCGACTATACCAATCACAGTTTTAGTCCTGATTTGGGAATAAAATGACGTTACGATTAAGTAAAGTCGACTCCGATTGGCTGAGGTGAGATCGCATAAATCTGCATGCTTTGACATAATTGTATCAGACGTTATACATGAGACGTGGCTCTGTGGTTAACGGGTGATACTCAGACTACCTGGCGGGACGAACTTTGACTCTTTTTTTTCTCCAAAGCCCCTCCCTTCTGGTATTACGATAATCACTGTCCATGGGCCACCAACGTCGCTGTTTTGTTTAATCTAAGTTCCAAAGAACATCACCCAACTTTTGAGGTTAGTAAGGCGATCAACAGGTAGGCCTACAGTGAAGTCCTAGTGCTTTAATATGTTTGCCTGGTCGCTGCCAGCGTAATTATAACAGATCGTATCTTCAAAAGTCAATAAAAACCTGGGGGACTTTTACCTTCCTGAGGTAAACAGGGCAAATGTGGCATGATTTCATTGCCAGATAAGTTTGTTGGCAGGAGAGGTGATTGTATTAAGGGGTGTGGCCTCGAACGACGGTGGACTATGATTACCTGTGCCCCTCGATGGCATTGAGGACCTTTTCTTTTTTAAATGCTCGCAACGAAAGACAGCATGCACAGACGCCCTGATCGGTTTCAGTGCCAATTTGAAATTCGTCAATGGGTCATCAATTTTAGTAGTCTGAGTATCACCCGTTTATCCATAGTCTGGTTCCCAGACCTGACAACCCGACGCTCACGTCCAAATTGTAGGTGAGGCACAACCTCGCCCCCAGGGTGTCGAGCAGTACGCGCCCATCACTACCTGCTCTCTCACCCTGGTATTGGATCATTTTGCATGTGCACGATGGTTTTATTTATGCAAATGAAGAAAAGTCTCGTGCCTGCATGGGCGTTACATTAGCGTTTGTTTTTGTACTGAGGTATCTGGGGTTAAAATACAATCAATTCATCGCGCCGTGAGTTACGAAAACACGATTGTTTTAAAAGTTAAAAAGTTACAATCTTATCCCGCCAATATGTAATATCACATTTCATATTAATATGAGCAAAGTGGAAAGGAAAAGCATTTTTGATAAGGCGTGGACGTATAATTACAATAATCGTAATAATCGTAATTCCAACACGTTGGAAATAACAACAACTAGGCCTACACGATGTAACTGTTCTCTAGTTTCCCCAAACATGCCACTTCGTCACAGCATCATTTTAAAGGGAAGATACAACCACAAAACGAAATGATCAAATTATTACGAAATACCTGGCTGGATTGTTAGGAAATGAAGCATCCTGTAAAATCATGGCTCCTTGTGTGCTGACATTTTCAAGAAAATATGACATTTTTCCAACGCTGGTCGGCCGACCAGAGTTGGAGAAAACTGACTGTTTTTTCAAAAACTGCTCCGAATTTTACATAATTAGTTAGTCCAATTTTTTTTGCAATTGATTACACACCCGGTGAAGGGGTACGAGTATATGCTAGACTGATTCTTTGACCTTACAATTCCCCAAAGTCTATAAATTGCTCCGTTTCATCTTAAGTGGGGTCAGAGAACCAGACTGCAACATCATGATTGGTACGGTTTTTCCAGCATCTACAAGCCCAAAACGTGAAAAAAGAGCCATTTTAACAATATTTGCTATAACATACTAATCGATTTATTACTCCAAGTCGATTTATTTCTGAAAATGGCAGCAAAAGCAAATGTTGTACTTTCCCTTTAATGAGATTATGACAGGATTTACGAGCTATTGCGGATAGGTTTGCGTTCCCTTAGGTGGGTTTTATTTTATTTTTTTTTTTTTTCAACCGTACGATGTATAAAAATGTACCATACCTGCACGAACCGCTCGTCTAGCAAACGATGCCCGTTCCCGCCGAACCGAACGGCCAATTCATGGCGACTGGCGCACTGGCCCAGCTTGCGTACTACGGAAAGTCACACGCTGTTTTGTGGGTCAGCGGAAAACCTGTATAAACGTCGGCGAATGTGTCCTTCTTAAGTTGGACTGTCCTATTCGCAATTAAGTCAAAAATGTTATCATTATTTTCATCTATTCTTTATCTACTTGGCACTCTTTAATTTGTCCAGAAAAACTTGAAAAATATTTGTAAAATTGGATTGACACACGCAGGGGTTGAAGAATTTTCGGGGAAAACGTGTTGTTTCTCTATTCAAATTTTTTTTCAGGTTATTTTTAATTTTGACAATCTCAGCTCATAACATGATTGTAAAATTCATATTTAATGTTCTCAGAAATTTTCATGAGTTTTTTTTCTGCGTTTTATTGTTTTTGGCTGATCAACGGGTGCGGAATGGCGCCATCTGTCATTTGTGCGATTTCAGACTCTTTTGGTCTGGCCGTACGCAGCGCATGCGGGGAAAAACCCATTACCGGCACACTCGAAAAAAAAGTGGTCGGCCACCATTCGATACAAAACATATTGGCCGGGGGTTTTGTGCGTAAACCTTATCAGGATCAGCCGATCACACAACTTTGCCAAAACCGCAAGTCCCATCATAAAGAATAAGTTAACCGGACCATTTTTTCCAAGTGTGTGTCTCTAATGGCTGTTCTTTTAAAAAGATCTTTTGCAAAAAGGAAAGACACTTTGGAAACATCCAATCAGTTTGGATATTATGCTTCATGAATTTCTGAATAAACGAGCGCATTTTAAAAAAGTATTTAATTACTTATTTTATTTAGGTATTTTTGAATTTGGACAATCTCAGCTCATAACATGATTGTAAAATTCATATTTAATGTTCTCAGAAATGTTCATGAGTTTAGGTCGTCTGTGATATATTGTTTTTGGCTGATCAACGGGTGCGGAATGACCCTCTGTCCTGTTCAGAATCTTTTGGTCTGGCCGTACGCATGCAGGAAAATTCATTTCACTGCGCAAGGTACGGAAACACTCTCGAAACGTAATAGACCGGGAGCTAGGTTGAGTTTAATTAACAAGTTGAGCACAAAAGGTTTGAAGGTAATTAATCGATTGCCCGTCGGGGGGGGGGGTAGTTCCGAAATGGCCATTCTTAAGTTGCCCTAGGTCGGCTGATGGTCAGGGGACCATGGTCAAGTGTCCAAAATTTCGAGTTTAAGTAACATGTCGCGCACAAGCGCCGTTTTTGGACTTAAATGTTGAGATTGACCCCCTGATACCAAAAATGCTACTTAAATTGAAAAGAACGGAAAAAAGTCGGACTTAAGAATGAGTTAAAGATCGTATCGATATGTTTCTATATAATTATATACAAATATACACTTGTATGTCCTGGTCAATAGTGGAGCTCCTTAGGCCCATTATTTTTGCTCAAACCGTGCCCAAATGTGTAGCATGAAATACGGCGTGCAGATCCAAAACGGTCTGAGAATCATTTTAAGAGGTGGACACACCTTAAAACCTGCCGATTTGGGGGCGGAGCTTGACTTTTTTTTTAAACATTAAAGCGCCCTCAGTCGACAGCAAATGATGAGAGATTGCCGAGTACTCGAGTGCGAGACTCCTGAGCTGGGTGAAAGAAATCTGGTAAATTTCACATTTTTGTTTGACATTTGAGGGATTTCAACCCACCCTAGAGGTATCTATCCACATCAAGGTGATACTTGGGAAATATTGAGGCCTAACATTTCGTGACAGTAGAGTTTGGAGGTTTGAAAAACTTGAGAATTGTCAGCTACATCATTTAGTACATCATGTCATGCTACTCCGAGTAACTTGGACCCAACTTACCCTACTATCGCTGTCACGCCCCAACTATCGCATCGGTCCCAACTATAGTTGGGCCTGTCCCAACTGTAGTTCCACAGTTGGGCTGGCCCAACTATAGTTGGGCCACTCCGATGTTTTTATTTTGTGGTGTCCCAACTATAGTTTACATTGATGTACAACCGTAAAACGTTCCCTACAGCTCTTAGCCCCAAAATGTGGCCTATTTACTGGACTGCCTCCGTAAACATAGGCCACACATCCACCATGTACAAAAATGTGTCGACGGAGCCAAATTTTGATTTTCACATTTAGGCTTACTTTGTAGGTTTTTTTTGCTTTAGAAGCATTCTCACCCTCTATATAGGCTAATCAGAAAGTGCTGCCTTTTTCAGATGTCTAATTTTTGTGAAATTTCATGTTGAAATTTTGATACGAAAACGTGTAAAAATGAATCTGGAAATTTCACGAAAAATGGACATCTGAAAAAGGCAGCACTCTCTGATTAGCCTATATAGAAGGTGAGAATGCTTCTAAAGCAAAAAAAACCTACAAAGTAAGCCTAAATGTGAAAATCAAAATTTGGCTCCGTCGACACGTTTTTGTACATGGTGGATGTGTGGCCTATGTTTACGAAAGCAGTCCAGTAAATAGGCCACATTTATGGGACTATACAGCTCTATACACGTCTGACTTTACTGGGGACCACTGAAATTAGTTATTGATCATGGGGCGAAACTAATAGTTGGGCCACTCCAATCTTTTCATTTTGCGGTCCCAACTATAGTGTACATTGTTGTACGATTGTAAAACATTCCCTACAACTCTAATACACATCTGACTTTACTTGGGACCAATGAAATTATCTATGGGTGGGGACCATCTGTAGTTGGGCCACCGCAATATTTTTATTTGGCGGTCCCAACTATAGTTTACATTGATGTATGACTACAAAACATTCCCTACAGCTCTGTTACATACTGTCCGACTTTACTTGGGACCTTTGACATTAGCTATGGGTGGGGCCCATCTATAGTTGGCCGGCCATGGCAATCTTTGAATTTTGCAAAATGTTGCTGGATAATAAAACCCAGCAGCTGGACAACTCATCCAACTAGGCAGTACCACGTGAGCGGCCAGCCTTGCGGCCTGCATGCACGACGAATACACGGTGCCAGCGCCGCGGAACATTTAATCCAACAAGATCTATCAAGCATGAAGCATCCGGTGCAACTCCAGTCCTAACTATAGTTGGGCCGACCCAACTGCCGCACTGTAGTTGGGACCGATGCGATAGTTGGGGCGTGACATCGCCAGACCATGTCCGAATGTTAAAACAGGCGATAAGTTGGGTCCAAGTTACTCGGACTAATGTCATGCATGTACCTACACTACACTTTAAATACTAGTGACTACCACAGCACCTAGCATGCCTAATTCCATATGTGGTCAATTTACTGGACTACCTCTGTAAACATGCATAGGGGGCATGATACTAGGCCACACATCCACATGTACAAAAACGTGTTGAACTTTGTCAAATTTTGATTTTCACGTTAAGGCTTAGTTTGTAGGTTTTTTGCTTTTGAAAAATAAAAGCATACTCACCCTCTTTAAGACTTTATTAACTTGAGTAACTCTAGCCCCATAAATGTGGCCTATTTACTGGACTGCCTCCGTAAACATAGGCAACTCATCCACATGTACAAAAATCGTGTCGACTTTGCCAAATTTTGATTTTCACATTTAGGCTTAGTTTGTAGGTTTTTTTTGCTTTAGAAGCATACTCACCCTCTTTATAGGCTAATCAGAAAGTGCTGCCTTTTTCAGATGTATATTTTTCGTGAAATTTCCAGATTCATTTTTACACATTTGCGTATCAAAATTTCAACATGAAATTTCACAAAAATTAGACATCTGATAAAGGCAGCACTTTCTGACTAGCCTATAAAGAGGGTGAGTATGCTTCTAAAGCAAAAAAATCAGTGGTGAACAGTGGTGCGTTTCTTTTTTTCCTTGAGTGTATGTTGCCTATTGTGAAACCCCGAGTTACCACTTTGGACCGATTGGGGCGTCACGCTTCAGTAACCGGGTGGCTTCGGGCTTCGTACCGATTGGGGTGAAAGAAATTAGCATACCGGACCCAGTACCCGAACGGTCTGTTTTCTGATGGCTTGCCTAAGTTTCCCATAAGGCCATGTTAGGCCATGCAATAAACATGGCTGCCAATGTGACGTCTGGCAAGCGCCTCAGGCTGTGTCCGAAACAGGCTTCCAGAGCTATGGCTATGTCTATTGTCAGTGCGTCCCTGTGTATTTTCTATGGGCGTGGGCCTAAACCTAGCTCTAGACAGTTGATTTGGATGCAGCCTGTGTCATGTCGAGGTTCAACTTTCCAGCTGTTGCCAAAACTTTACCCGAAACTGTTCGTTCATTTAACTCCACTGTGCATGTCTGATATCACGCAAGGAGCCAGTCGCGAGTAAGCTGGGGGAAGTAATCAAGCGCACTCATTAAACTACCCTTTGCCATTGCCACCCTACAATCCAAACCAAGCAGTCTGGCCCTGATTAGTCATTCTTTCCAAAAAATCAAAAAGAAAACAACTACGTGAGACGCATGGTTCGAGAAACACCTTGTGTATTGTTAATAAACTGCTTCTTTTGCTCTTTTTATTTCACAGTACCACTGGTCTACAGTGTTGGTGAGTTGACTTTTTTTATATAGGGCCTACGTATAAGCCTGACTGCAGGGACCTATAGACAAGCTCTTTGCAAATAACTTTCAAAGGACAGATAAGGTACATACATGTCTGTCTAGCCTAGCTATTTCACTCCAATGCAGGAGGAAAGCCCTTTCACCAATTTTCCATCTCGCACAGTATGTACTTGTAACAGTAATAGCTGCTGAGCATTCTTGTGTGCAGATTTTGGCTAAAATAATTTGTTTTCCAATGATGAGGTGGTCATGATCATGAAGCAACTTAAATTGGAATCCTTGCAAAATTCTTTGCTACATGTACATTTATATCAATTACATTTTATGGACACCCAGCATCAAACTGATTACTGACCTTACATACATGTACAAGTAAATGACAGGATGTTTCTGACACTGCAGGAAATGCCTCCCAGAAAGGATCTGGTTGGATCATAATTTCAGGCCCTCCATTTATAAACTTGAAATACATGCACATGTACATGTATGTAGGTCTCATAGTTGGCTCATTTAAGGTTAATTCAACAAAATGCACAAAATAGCCAATAACAGGACTGCTTCTAAATAAGTCTAGCCCAGGTTGGACTTCGTTGTGTACATGCGATAGAGTCCAGGGTATTGGGCCTAGTTCTCCTGAAAAAAAATCGTAACACCTTTGTCATATATTTACCTGGTGGAGCAAGCTGAAATTACGTTTACGAATTCCTAGTGTCCAGAATTATGCATACCCTTGGTTTAGAAAAAGTAAATATGTCCGGGGTGACGTGTTTACCAAAAAAATAGCAGTTCCATACTTTCGTTGAAAACATCCTCAGTACTAACTTCCTAAGAAATATTTAGATACCTTTTCGGAATCAAAAATATTGCAGCGACGTAGCTTTCGATGTCATCATGACATCTTCATTCCGCGTAGTGACTTGAACCACTCCGTCATGTGACCACCTTTTTGGCGATCACAAACCAGCAGGTCATAGTAGATGTTGGGCAGGTCGTATCCAGTGTCTCTGTTAAGGGATGGCTTTTGTGTCCTGATTTCGATTGCTTCGCGTATTTTCCTTTTCCAGAACTGGTCCTCCCTGGTAATGACTTGGACATTATCCAAGCTGATGGAGTGTTGGTGATCTTTGATGTGTTCACCAACCGCTGTTAAAGGGGCTAGCTCCAGGTTGGAATGTTCTTTGAACCTTGTGCCTAGCGATCTGCTTGTCTCGCCCACATATGTCTTAGGGAAATCAGGACACTCTATCCTGTAGATAATGCTGCATTTGTTTTGATGTGGGGGTCTTATCTTTGGGGTGAACCAAAAACGATCTGATGGTGTTGATCGGTTTATGGTATGTTCTGAT
The DNA here is from genome assembly GCA_029964075.1 of Patiria pectinifera. NCBI lineage: Eukaryota > Metazoa > Echinodermata > Asteroidea > Valvatida > Asterinidae > Patiria > Patiria pectinifera. Next base: position 22,755,125 of record CM057143.1, on the reverse strand, counting down.
GCCATGGTCTCGGAAAATGTTAGTGAGTTTTTCCGAAAGTCCCTTGATGTAGGGTAAGGGAACACTGATGTTTCTTTGGTCTTTGGAGTTGGTGTTTTGAGTTTTGAGTTCCTTGGGTTTCGGGATCTTGTGCATCCAGTTCTTGGTAACTGTTAGCTGTGAGAGCAGATTTGACATGTTTGCGTTCTTGGTTTTTGTCCGAGTCTGTAGTCCCAATCTTGTCGACCCTGTCCAGCAACATCCTCGCTACCGATCGTTTGTGTTCCAGATGATGGTCGGAATCAAAGTTTAGATATTGGTCGGTATGGGTGGGTTTCCGATATATGGTGACCTTTGTGCTGTCGTCGTCGTTGACGTGGACACAGGTATCTAAGAAAGGGAGTTTGCCGTCATGTTCAGGTTCATTGGTAAACTTGATATTGGTGTCAAGGTTGTTGATGTGCATCGTGAACTCCTCAATGTTGTGTTCGTGTATTAAGACAAACGTGTCGTCTCATGTACCTGAGCCATAGTAACGGTGGGTGTGGAGCTGTGGATAAGGCCTTGGCCTCAAAGGTTTCCATGTACAGGTTAGCCACAATAGGCGCTACTGGTGAACCCATGGCTGCTCCATGTTTTTGTTTGTAGAACTGATCTACAATGACCTGCTGGTTTGTGATCGCCCAAACGGTGGTCACATGACTGGAGTGGTTTAAGTCACTACGCTGAATTGAGATGTCGTGATGACATCGAAAGCTACGTCGCTGCAATATTTTTGATTCCAAAAAGGTAACTTAATATTTCTTATCAACGTGATGGAATCCAATAATAGTATACATGCTGTTACTAATTTCCATTGTGAAGACTCGCATGCGTAAGCGACACAGTTACGCAGGACATACCGGTACATGCACGTGTGCACTTAAGCCTTCAAATGAGAACTTAATACAGGATGTTTACAACAAAAGCTGCCCAAGGACATATTTACCTTTTTTGAAACAAGCATGTGCATAATTCTGGACCCAAAGACCATGTAAACAAAATTTCAGCTTCCTCCACCAGCTAAAAATATGACAAAAAGGTGTTCATAATTTGTTTTTGCTAAAGTAGTAGAATTAATGCCCTGGGCGTCAGCCGTAATGCAATGAATATGTCGTCCAACCTGGGCTACTAAATACTTTGCATGCATGTATACAAAAGAACTAGAAGTGAACTGCTTTAAATAGTTACTGGTATGCTACAATGTAGTTCCTGATTTTACTTAAATGTAATGTGCGCAGGTTGCCCAGATAATTTCTATCGCATTGGAGACATATGCCTGAGCCTGTTGCAGACAGATGACCAGACATTCACTAATGCCGAGGCAAAATGCAAGACTCTCAACTCAGAGGCTACACTTGCTATTGTGAAAGACTACCGCACACAAGGTGAGACAATACTTTCTTTTGAAGTCCTTTTTTTTTTTAAATTCAATTAAAAAAATTGTGAAACCACAATATATTATTCTGCGGCTTCCATTTTCCTGGAGTTGGGAAATTTGAAGATTTTTTTTTGTTTTTTAAATGGCTAATATGATATTTGGAGTGTCACACATAAAAGTGAACTACATGCAAGAATAATTTATGGTTACCAAATTAAAAGTACCCAATCCATGTGCAGACAGTATTGGCCTTGGAAACAACAGACATTTGTGTATCTTCTGAGGAGTGTCTGAAAAATTTGGAACCATACAAATTAAGCCATACTAGCAGTTTTAGGTTGAAATACTAGTTTTCATATCTGGTACAGTATGTACAATGTAGCTAATTTCTCTTCAAAATACTGACTTTGTATTTTGGGTTGTTTATTTGTTTATTGCAGCTCAAATTGTTTCATTTATGATGTCCTTGGACAACACCCAGGATGTATACATTGGACTCAAAGCTACCCCTACTAACCCCTTCTATACTTGGAGCGATGGGACCGCATTAGATGTGTCGTTTACTCGATGGGGCGTTGGGCAGCCAGATGGATATGCGTTCTTGGTAATGTAGCAAACAGTTACAACTTACATGCAAATGGAACAAACGTACAACCTTCCCTTTTATTAATATCAAATGTTACATGGGTGATTGCTTTTTAAAAGTCAAGGGGAATTTTGTTATTATTCATGTTTTTATTGGACCTATCGTAACATTGATTTTATTCCTCAGTCCTTTATTTGCTAGAACATTGGTGGCCAGCCCACCCTTTTTTTAACAAGCATTGTTTATTTCCTTGCGGTTGAAAGGAAAGGGTGTAATTTTCAGGCTTCACAAAAGTACCTGTCGTCATTTGAATCCATTATTGCACTAAATCAAACATACCGGTAATACATTGCACGTGATATTGATAATATAATATAATTCAGTGCCTACTCATTATTCAGTTCAGTGAAACAGGCTGCATCCATTGCAAAAGCTAGTTGTAACAAAATCATTTTGACGAAGTCTACCATTTCTTGCATGTACATGTAGCAGAAATTCTGTCTGTCACACATATAGCTCGCCATAGAAGATTAATAATAAATAATAATACCAGAACCGTCAATATGTCAATACTGGTTACTGGAAAAAGATGACCTTGAAGTCGGGAAGAAATCGTTCGAAAATGTCCCCAAATCTATGTATTTGTCTCAATTTCTAGGAATCTCCTCAAGTTGTTATTTCACGAGTAGTTGATCACTTATATCATCTAAGTATATTCCGAATTTCAGCATAGATCTGTTGTTGCAAACACTTGTGCTACACCTTGAACTATCTCCAAGGAACATTTAGATGAGGATCTTTTTCCAACCAAACTCACATGCATGGTTTTCAAGGAACAATGCTGACGAAGCGAATATTAGCATATTCACTAGCGTGACTCGGTATGACTTTACGTGGGTCTCGGTATCAACCAATGGAAACCAGCAAAAAGTGTGATATTTATTAATTAATAACTTGATTGTGAAGGAGGCGAGACTGCAAATGTTTACTGAACACCACAACTAATATAAGAACCAGTGTTGTAGTCGAGGCCACAACCTCCGAGGCCAAGGCCGAGGCCACAACCTCTGAGGCCGAGGCCAGCTATTAAAACATGTAATAAAATATAAATCACTAAACAAGGCTAAGATTTCGTTGGGTTTTTGACATCTTTTTAGTTGGATTGACTTAGTTTTGGAGTGCCTGGCTTACAAAATTTACAGCTTGCAATGTGTTCCTCTTGCCATGATCCTCAAATACTTCGTGGCCATTATATCCAAATCGGATGATTCAAGAATTTGTGGTCATTTTGATAAACTGAGTGATATCATTCACGCACGTGGGAAGCTGAAGCTCAAGACAGATAGACATGCTTTGTGTTTCGCGAGCACGCATGCATGCGAATAACAGGTTGGTTCCCTGCCCCATTGCCACTTTGGCTACTGCACTTGTGAAGTTCACTCATTCAGGGACGTACGTCGCAGGAGTGCAGCTTGAAATTTCCAGCATTACTGCATAAAGACGTCATTGGCGTGACGTGTGGAAATTTGCCAGTGCAGTAGCACTGGAACGAAGCCCCTGACTCAGACGGCGGTTTTTGCTTTTTGCCGATGTTTTACATTTTCGTTCAAATTTCAAATAAAAAGTCATCTATAGACTGAAGATTGATCCTTATTGCAGCAGAGGATCCATGCAAAATGAGAAAAGAATCGAGTCAAACAAGATTATAAGAGATAGATTCGGTGCAACTCTGGGTGTGTAAAAAAAAATACTCAGTACACGTACACGCCTGCAGCGCCTGCACTATGCGTATGATATGTGGGAACAAAATTGCATGCGAGAATCATTCACAACAGCCAATCACAGAGCCGTATCATATTATTAATGCCGAGTAGAACACCCAACAGCCCTAGGTCTATAGACTGTACTGTGTATGTCTAATGTAATACTGACCTGGCAGCAGTAACATGTACTACTTGGCATAAATAATCGAGGCGCCCTCTGATTGGCTGTTCTGATCTTTGGATACAATTTTGTCCCCGCATATTATGCTGCCACAGCGCAGGCTAGGCGAAGATGCTACGTACGTGAGTACGTTCAATGCAACCATTACCAGTGTTCATTCATGCGTATGCTTTCGTTTCATGGACCCCACTGCGGCAGATTCTCGACGGTTTGATTCGGTAAAAAATTTAAATTAATTGAAATAGAAAACAATCAAAATGGGCGGCCTCGAGCCAGCCTCGACCGATTCACAGAGGCTAGAAGGCTCCAAGGCCAAGGCCAAGGCCTTGCATTCGAGGACGGCCTCAAGACCTCCAACACTGATAGGAACCCTATTAACATTTGTGAGGCTTGAAAATATTGACAGATATTGCAAACACCAGTGTTACAGCTTTGTAAATTGGACATATTTTAAACCTATTTTTTCAGTTTCAACAAAAAATACTAAACATATCTAAATGATTTTTAGCACATAGTTTGATCATTGTAAGCATGAAGATACAGTCTTCCAAAACGGGAGAAATTGATGTTCAAAGATTTCACCAGCGAACACCCACATGTCTGTGTGCATGTTGTTTCATGCAAAATAAAGTATACGTAACCTTTAGAAATTGGCCTTCCCAACCACATGGTAATGGGCCAGGCACATGTATATTATGGAGTACAAACTGGATGTTAAATAACATTTCATGCAAGTAATGCAGCTACCAATACTGATTGGTATATTTTCTGGAAAATTTCTCAGACCGATACAGAGTATTGTGTGGTACTGGATAACAGCAACGAGAAGCAGCCTGGCTATTGGTATGATGTGCCCTGCACTGAGCAGCATCAATACATCTGCAGCAGAAAAACGGGTAAAACTTAGTTTGTCAAATTTTCCAGCATTACTGTCATATTTTTCTTAATTGGCTTAGGTTGCACCATTATCTTGTGTACCACCACCAAGGGAAGTACTGTACTGGTTAGACCCGTGAACGTGGCTTGTAAACTACGCCACGCTGTTGTGCATTTCTGAACCTAGCAAAATTGTCCCTCTGACTCCCTCCATTACACACACTGGACGGTATTTTGCAAATGTAATAAGTACTCACATATGAAGCTGTCTTGAAATCTGTTTGTACATCAAAACTTGCATTTGACGAAATTTGAGGAAAATTCTGACCCCGGTTTATGAAGTCCTGCTAGCTGCCATTTTCTCCCAAGTGACGCATGCGCATTGCGTTTTATTGTACCGTCCTTCGTATAATTTGACGGCTGTTTACTGTCGCAGCTAAAAGAGACATTTTTTTAGACACGTTTCAAGTCCTTTCCTCTCTCACCGCACCGTGTGAGCCGTCCGGGGTCACTTGTCGGGTTAAAATGAAATTTCTACACGTTCGTATGGGTCTTTACTGATCGGCAAATTTTGTCGAAATTACACAGCCTAAACAATCGGACGGGCAAATTTAGATTTCTAGGTGAGTACTCAACACCCATACGGAATTATGTACGTCGGATTGATTTCGCTAGGTTTTAAAATACACAACAACGTGGCGTTGTATACAACGCCACGTTCACGCGTCTATGTACTGGTATATCTATCAAATGAATAAAAACATTACCATAGGCCATGCAAATGAAGAAAAACCTGCTTTTCTGCATAGTTGCATATAGTTTCTTTTGAATGATCTTAACAGTTTACTACCGGTATAATATTTCAGTTGACTCAGATATGATGTCTCAAATTGATATGACGTAATATTGGATGACAATGTGTACGTAAACAACCTTATTTCTGTTTGTCTTTCCTTCTCTTTTTGTATTCTCTGTTTTTGTGCAGATGATAGCGACAATAACAAACCAATACCTGGGCCTCGATGCACTGGCAATTTCATTCCGCTTGGCAGTGCATGTTTTTACTTGTACAATGACGCAGCCAAAAATTATGATAATGCACAAGCTGCATGTCAGGCCATCAGTACAGCGCCCCAATACGAAGTGAATCTTGCTACAGTACTGAATGGCTACGAGTCAGCGCTCGTAGAGACTTTAATGTACTCATTTGATGTACCATCTGCTTGGATTGGATTGAAATCAAATAACGTGAGTTTCTTCTTAAACAAGCAGTTTTTTTATTCTTTGACTTTGAAATTCATAATTATATGAAATATAGTATTACAGTGAGTAACCAGTCTCAAGGGCGTCAATGCCTTCTCAAAAGTGGGGAGGGGGATATGTTGATCAGAACTAGTGCTTGCATTCTAGACGCTCAGTGAAGTGATCTGAGGCAATTTCTGACCACTTTAACCAATATTTTTTTTAGCAAAAGATCATCATTTAAACATCATTTTCGAGTCTGGAGTCATTGAATGAGTTATTCTGAGTTATAGCGGTAGAATTAAACGAAAGGCTGGAGTTTTTATTCCGGGACGAAAAAAGTGGGGGGGAGGGGGGACATATGATATGATATCCCCTCCTTTAAAAAGTAGAGACATGTGTCCCCCTACCCACTTCTCCCAATCTCATTTCTCCCCCTACCCAGCATTTTTCCCCCACTATTTTGTAGATAGGCCTAACTACACGTCAGGGACTAAGAAATTGAATTGTCATCAGTGTTCTCCTACAAAGCCTGGTGGCCCCACCAAACTTTACGCAACTGCCGACATTAGATTATAGATAAGTCGTTGCCATCCTTCCAAATCAAGTTGCAGGATGTTGAACTCTAGACTCTATCCTGGCAAGTTGCAACCAAAAAAGGAAGGTTTTCTATAATACGCCTTTTCGCTATTACAATTGCGTGTGGGTGCATCAGGTTCAATGATGTATACAGTTTTTGAAGATAAATAGTTTACCACAGGTGTGTGAAATCGTAGCGGGGGAACATCAAAATCAAAGGAAAAGTTCTTGTTCTTAGTGAATGCCAAATTGTGATTTTTTTTTTTACCGCACAACAGTTTTAAGGTTTTTGTATGCTCCAACTTTTGAGTGAACAAAAAGTTCTATGCGATTTGAAGATATAAATGCAGAATGCGGATTTAATTACCGTATCTCTCTTAGACTATTGTGCATTCATCTGCTTTGTTTATTTCCCGAGAATAAATTATTAATTCTGATATGCATGCACGCAGTTGAATAGTGAAAAGGCTCATCCAAAAGTGTGGACGAAATCTCATTCGTGCAAAATAATTAACCTCATTTGAAAAAAAGTCAAGCAAGCAATGAATGTTGGCAGTCAGTATGCATGCACGCTACTTGCCGCAGTCAAGCAAGCGATGAATGTGAAAGAGGTGGCAGTCGGTTTGCATGCACGCTACTTGCCGCAGTCAAGCAAGCGATGAATGTGAAAGAGGTGGCAGTCGGTTGTACATCCCGGCTCAGCATGCCGCGGGAATCGGCTCTACCAATGTACGGACCCAGGTACAGTGCTGTTTTGAGATTTGGATTTCGTGGGCCTTGGGGTACAGGTGCAAAGTACCCATCGTTGCATGAAAAGTTCTTTCTGATCGGTGCACATGGTGAAGAATGAATAGTCGCACTTAAACACATGGGCTGCTATATGTAACTGCTAGATAATAATGCAGTCGACTCGATCCGGACCATGACTGTGACCGTCCGTGACTCGTTCGAATTAGATTCGGGTAAATTTGTACCCGGGTCCATCACAGCCAATTCCAGCACTCAACGGGTTCCACCCTACATAAGTACATATGGTGTTCATTGAAAGCAGGGTACCAGTGTTTACGTGCGAACTGTGTGCATACATGTACTTAACTACTTGTGCTTTGCAGTGAATCAGTCTATTCAGCATGTTCAGGCGGCATGGCGATCGTCCTGGTAAAAAAATCATACGTAAGGAACAAGCTTGCTTTTGATAACACATTAAACTTAGTTTCACATGAAAAAAAACCCACACATTTGAAACCAAGTATGTAGTGGAATAACATGTTTTGCTTGCCGAATTAATCCATCGTGCACGGACATGTAATTTCAACAGCTTATGTTTTTCATTGAATTTCTGGGAGCCGGTTCTGACTTGGAACCGGTTCTTTTTTGAGAACCGGAACCGGCTCCAGAAAGATTGGAACCGCACAAGCCTAGTATGTGGAGCCTCTAGGCCAGATCGTTCACAATATACCAGGATATTATGAAGATTTGGCAGGATTGGTATGGACCAGCCATTAGAACTTGGGACTTGATGCAGCTTGAAAATTTAAAGTTCAAAGAATGTGCCATTGGATTCCTGCACACCGGAGGATCACATGTCTAGCAAACATGCTTTGAGTGTTGGTGTTAATTAATGTTTACCATGTTTGAGTCTACTTTCTTTGAATGTCCAGAATGAATTTGGATGGGAGATTGACTACCCTATAGTCTATACTAATTGGGGGACGGATGAACCCAGCGGTCAAGCTGGTGAAGGATGTGTGCGAGCCAGGATCGATGGGGACGATTGGGATGACACAACGTGTTCTGACACAGCAGCATACATTTGCCGTTTTGATAAACTAGGTAAGAAAAAAACTCTTAACGTTCAGAATAAACAATGTTGGTGCTTGTAGAATGCTTGTGACCTGATCTGGAAAAAAGTGATGACAAAGATCACAAAATGAGTTACATACATGTGTGGGCCTACAGTAAGAGACCAAAATTATATTTTCAAATATTGCTTTAGCTGCAGGCTCACATAGCCATAGTTTGAAGCCACAAATGAGATCAAGGTTTGAGAAAAAGCAACAGTGATTTCACTTGCTGGTTCAGACACACACGCTCAGGTAGCCATAACCTGGAGCTGGAAATAAAGCCAAGGTTCAAGAAATGGCTACAATGATTTATTACTCTTCAGGTAGAGGCCCAATTTGCCATAGCCTGAAGCCACAAATAAAGCTAAGCTTTGTGAAATGGCTATTTTACTTTCAGGCTTCGGACACTGGCTCATGTAGCCATAGCCTAAAGCCAAAATCAAACTTAAGGTTTGAGAAATAGCAACTTATTGTGTTTTGCTTTTGTTGTGATGAGAGCAGGTCATTAACCCTTTTTTAAAATTTTTGCTACATCATGTGGCTGACTTGTAATGTTGTTATGTTATGAAACGATAATGAACAGCAATCTAAAAATGTTTTAGAATTTATTTGGACACTTGCCCGTATGGGATGTATTCCTAAGATGGGATGTATTCCTAAGATGGAATTTGTTCGGGGTGATATTGGCAATATTGGTTTTGGTGGGTTTTTTTGGCCCTTCATCAACTTAAGGCAAAATAAAAAAACAAACATGTTTAGCGTCCTGCCTTTTTGAAAAAAAAAAGGAAGCGAGAGGCCCTTTTTTTCCCCTCCAAAATGGCCGCCCGACCTGGCTTTTTTTTTCAAGATTGCTGGCATTTTTTTTAAATTACTGCCATTGGACTGAGGAAATGACACACCAGCTAACAGACAAAGAGGCCAAAATGATGTTACTGTTTAAAATTTCTCATTTTTTGGGTTTAAAAAAGAAAAGAAAAAAAAAAGGCGGCCTTTAAAAACGAAACAGGCGGGGACGCTTAATATGTTGATTTTTTTTTATTTGGCATGGTTTATAAACAGTGTTTACTTTGTGTTGTTCCAAGTGATTATGAGAAAAAATTCATGAAAACTACTCAGGTGGAATCCACGACCTCCTGTTTACTAGTGCAGAAGTCTGGTAGTGTGTAATGCAACAAAACTCTTCATAAGATGGAATTTGCATCAGGGTGATTTAAATTACATATTTTTTTCCAATAATGTGAATATTTTCTCATAATCACTCGGGACATTACTGAGTATGCAGTCTTTATAAAATATGGTGGTAAAGGACAACAAAGCCCCCAATATTGAATTCATATGGGTTTTAATAGAATATACATGTAATGGCAGGGATAAAGGAAACATCTGGGATCTGTTTAAAAAAAAGAAGAAAAACCAAGAAGAGTGGTATGACTTGCAAAAGAAAAGAAGAAGTAAAATAGAAAAACACAAAACACAAAACCAATTAACTGTATGTGCACTTTTTTGTATTTATCAGAAGGGTTTTAACATTGACTAACGTTTACAATCAGGGGCCATTTTTATGTAACTTTTTGTACCAGCCAAAGTGTACATTGTGAGTGTTCTCAGCTTCTATCTGCTAATTAGCAGTATTTTCTGCTTTGATAGCTACTGTGTAAAAATTGATCCAGATGTTCTCTTACTAATTCCTGATAGCAACAGTCCCATGCCATCCAAGTCCCCATTTCAATGGCAACTCTGAAACTGGGCAATTCTTTGTCATTCTTTCAGCTATGACGTACCCAACTCCTGACCCAGCTATGGTGAATTTAACGTGCCCCGATAGTGACTGGATCTCCCAAGGTGAAAACTGCTACTACTTCTCTGACAGAAAGACAGACTGGGGAGAGGCCAATTACAGGTAAGGCCAGGGGAGGAACAGTGACACAGAAATGTAGTTTTATATTTTTGATTGACTTCAATGCAATTGCAACATTCCCCTCGGCCAGTAGACTTCTGGCCTCTGATATGCAAGGAATTCCTTTATTGAACTGGAATGAGAAAAGACATTCAACTGTAGACTCTTATATAAGCACGCAGCACCACTCCTTTTTTCACTTTCAGGCTTATTACGGTATCCAATCCTGTTCGGTATGGCGATATTTCACGAATATTTCGATTTAATTTTCATATCAGAAAACATATCGATCTCATAAAAAGAAATCGGAACATCGTGGAATTCGATATGAAAAACCGCAAACCACAAATTCACTGTTACCGCATTGTACCACGAGGTCTTACCTATTCAGGGGCAGAACCAGAGATATGGTCCGTTGAACACAAACACTCGAAAATCCATTTGTGCCACTTTCTACGTTGTTAGGCCTAATAATGACATGACAAGACATGGCACCTGTTCAAATCCGACTTCAATTGAGGTTCGCAATTCTAGAAGATATGTTTTTATTATGATGATTTGGAGAGTGTGTTACAAATAATGAAAAGAACATTATAATATGAATAACAAAAGTGTTTCTTCACCTATTCATTACTAATTGTTTTTCTGCACATCATACATGTGTATAATACTGGCAATGCTGCTGTTTATAGTATCAACTTATGGAAAGTGGCACAAATTGATTTTTGAGTGTTTGTGTTCAACAGATCATATCTCTGGTTCGGCAAAAGCAAAATTGATAAAACAAATAGCATTTGAAAGCTGAATATTCCAGGTTTAACATATGTAAGCATCATGAAACATTTTTCAATATTCCAAGAACACAGCTTGGCCCATTTCTGCTTGCAGCATTTTTTGGGGGGACAGGCTGTGCATGCCACAGATGTCTGCCACAGATGTCTGCCCGCTGATGCAACCACAGACTATACACAATGGTCCTTGATGCAACACAGCCTTGCAAACTAGGCTATAAATGAAGACTTGTTTGCACTGAATGATGGCAAGGCCTGAGCTTGTAATTTTGAGCTGGAATATCTGTTTTGGAAAATAATTGCAGTCCAAACCCTGGATGGGCTGGTAGATGAAAGCAATGTCTGCAAACTTATGGTTCATTACAGCCACTTAGGGTTTACGTGTATATTTCTTCTTTGTACAAAGATGCATGCGGATGTATGACGGTGCCATGCTTGCGAGCATCACTTCATCAGCTGACAACGAATTCATTTACACAACAATGAAAGCTAAATACCCAACAGAACTATATGTTTGGATTGGACTGACACGTGTACAGACTGGCAATGATAATTGGGGTAAGTGGTAACAAGCTTTGTTCATATTTAGCATTGACTGCTGTCTGTGGAGATACAACTAAATCAACTTTGAGTCAGTTATGGCTCTGTCCTGCTCAATTAACTCCTATACAGTTACAAACTGAGGTGGGACCTAAATTTGAACACAGATCTATAATGACCGTATATGTAGAGTGTCCTACACAAACATGTTGAGCTGTCACCAGCGATCGCAAAATTAAAGTGCCATCAAATTGTCATGCATGGAATTCATTATAACATTGAAACGTTCCTGTTCCCTTAGAATAGTGCCATTGAAACTGGGGTATTCCAATTTAAACAGAATTGTTATAATTGAACAAAAGCCAGGATGCACGTTCACTCCTTTAAACGTAAATCCTTACAATTTCTTGAAAGGAATTTGAATTGTGGGTTCTACGTGGGAAAATGTTTAATGGCAAATTCTGAAATGTTTTTAAATTAAAAATAATTAAGACTAGGAGGGTAAATGGCTGAAGTATGCCATTTCATCAGTCTCTCTTTTCCAGATGAGAAAAATACTGTGCTTACATAAAAATCTTTTCACAGCTGCACTCGTGTACTAAAGAAAGGGACACCTATAAGTGGTGCAATTGCATTTAAGCAAATGATGCAATTAGTGCACAAGCATTCTATGTCATTTCTGGAAGTCATTTTTGATTACAGTGCATTGTCTGTGTTATGGATGTGTCTTTAAAGTGCTCCTTGCATTTCTCTGTTTTGAGTGAACATACATTGCATTGTCTGTCTTTTATTCTCAGGTACATTTGAGTGGATTGATCAGGAAGAGTTGAGTTACGCTCTCTGGAGTGCAGACCAGCCTGACGGAAACGATCCAAATGCAGCTCTGTTGGAGTCTTGTGTTGCCATGTCCATTACCACTGCAGGTGCAGGGGCCTGGCTGGACGAAATTTGCCAGTTCAGTGCCCTCTACTCTGTTTGCAAACTGCCCAAACGTGAGTAGATGTATACTACAGTTAATATTCTGAACTTCGACCAACATGAAACCATTTACATATTCTCTCTGCATTGCTTTGACTCAAATTTTAGATTAAAAATTTTTAATTTACAAATCATATACTCCTTTACGGCAACAGTAAATAAAATACAAGTGTGACAAGTGGTATGGGCTCTGACAGAGGTGGTAAAAGAATGCTGCTTTCCAAATACCTCACTGACCACCATGACCACTGGTTGAAATTAGGACAATGGTGAATTCCAGCATTCCTCATTTCCATGCAACAATTTCAGGAGCGGGTCCTGATTGTGTAGCCACCCATTTTCAGGTCTTTAAATTTCTGAGATATTTGTTTGACGATTTTAAAATATTTGTGAAACGTTCATATTGACATCAAATCAATTTCCACTCTAGATGCTCAATGATTTTAATTATTGGATATGGTGTTTTCTTTTGTGTTTCAGAGACGACTTATCAGTCACGAAGTAAGTCACATTGATTTTTATATTTCTATAATATACATGTATCTATTTTTTCCATAAGGAACATTTTGGTTGACATTTTGAGGCCTTTATATGTGTAGAACAATTGTGACTGTTTTTTTTCTGATAACAGAATTGATATTAATTTTAATGCTTGTAGTTATTCATGTACTTGCTTTAGATCAGTCAGATGTTATTTACACATGATAAAAGAAAAAGTGGTTGCAAACTTACCAATTTATTAAGTTTTTATGGTATATGTTAAAACAATATTCGAGCCTGTTTTTCCTCCAAAGAATAGCTGAGATTATACACATAAACGATCCATTGATGCAAGCTCTCATTTTCAAAATTTGATTTTAAGTCTTAGCACTATTCTGTGAAATCAAAATTTCACGAAATACGGCCAAACCTTTATGGAGGTGTGCTGAGAAAGACATGCATGATGATGAATCACAAATCAATAGACGAGAATCTGGACTTGGTGTATTGTTAATGTCTGGGTTTTAAAACTTTTCCTCTGTCGGAATAATTGAATACAGTTTGTAGCGGGAGTGTTGACGAGTTAAAAGTTGGAGATCAGTGCTACTTTCCAAGTACTCTTTTGGGACCTACACAGTCTGACAAAACCTGGACTGAAGCAGAGAATAAATGTCGCGAATATCGTGGCCACCTGACAACTGTCAAGGATCTGGATGAGCAAAACTTGGTGCGGACATTGGTAAGTAATCCATCAGATTTTATTCTATGCTGATTGTATAGAACTGCTTAACAATCATAGTATATGACACCTGAATAAATCCCCGTCATCTGATTGGTGGATTTTTTATCACATTTCATTGAATTATTCGTCCCAACGCACGGGGCACGCATGGCGCGCAGTGCAGTGGAAGTTCTATTGCACGGTGAATAGAACTCCCATTGCACGGTGGCACTGCTGCTGGTGGTGGCACTGTTTTAAATCGAGATTGAACATGATGGTTCTTAACCTGTTGAACAGTTTGCTTAAATTAAACATGATGAACTTGTCAAACTTTTAACAGTTTTTAATCTGAATAAATGGCTATTAAAAGTCAACCAATCAGATGTCACGGATTTATGCAGGTGTTATATGAAACAAATAATGAATGTTTCATTCATGACAGCTGAAATGTTAAATTCCATGGAACATTTCATGTCACTTCATGAAATAGTTCTTACCATTGCACTCACAAATATTCATTATTTAACCTTGAGCATGGTTCAGAGCACTTTGTGGGGGTGCCCTGTGATTTCTACCGTTGTGTCACAAGTGTAGGTTGATTTGCTCCTAAAGTTTGCATGCTCTATGCATTGTTTATTTCTAAGGCCGAACAAAAAAAATGGTGTGTTTACGGTAACCCGACCGACCTGGAATTTTTTCGGCCAAATTGCCGACCTCAAACTTTTTATTGCCATTTTGAAGGTTGATAATTGACAAATTTCAAACATTTCAAGTACTTTTAATTATTTGCCACGAACAAACAACATTTTCCACACTTGAATCTGACCATAATTTGACACAAACATACCTGTGTTAAACGTGCGAAAATCGCGACGATCTCAAAACTTGAACTCTCAAACTACGAAGTACGATTATTTTTGCACAAACGCATCGCGGTACGCCTGGCTGGCCGACGGACGGCATGGTTCTCCCCACATATAATACAAACGTGCGTACTGCCTACTGCCCGATACGCTGGAATTGCGGCCGGCCCGCGCGATACGCCGACAAACAAATGCCGATCACATTTTTAGCCCCTGATACGCACAATATAATTATCATACACGTCATTAAAATGCACAATTTGATCGTTACATACGCCATTATTTCAAAATCTTGACCAAAATCCTGTTTTTCCGATGCATGTGTGATCAAAATGCACACAATGACGTGTTCTGTCGACCACCATGCAGCAGCACCCAGCTAACATACAGCATGCACTGGTTCCCTTTGCCAGCTAACGGAATCAATTCTATGATGAAGGACCGGAACCAGTGACTACTGCCTCTCTCCGGTCCATACTTCGTATCATACAGCATGATGATGTAGTGGGCCGAAGTTGGATCGTAAAAAATATTTCCAAACAAACATCGCTGGAGAAAGAGAATTTCTGCGAATTAATTCACAGAACGTGATCTTTACTTTCTGTGTATGTGTTTTCCATTAAAATGACGAGATTGCAAAGCTCGAACTTGGGGCGAAACATCGTAGCGTGTTTCTGCAGTAGTGCAAGATTTTCGGCCACGTGGGCCGTGAGCACGGCGCGATGTTCGGCCAGCCAGGCGGAATGTTGGTGGTGCCAGCGGCCGTGATGTATGTTAAGTATAAAGTGGAATCACCGACCTCAAATATATTTTTAATTAGGTGAAGCAGGTTTTAATCACTTCTGATAGTCAGTCTTGATAATTTTCGTGGCGCAAATGAAAATAATCCAGGCACAAAATAAACATGATTCCTTGCTCTATGATTAGTACGAATGATGCTCCATCATGTCCATTAATCAGCACCCAAAAAAATTGGCGAAATAAATTTTCGACCTACTGACGCTATTTTGAAAGGCATGTAATCAAAAGCAAAAGTTGTTTTTTTCTCCACCTTAATTTCTTAATTTGAAACTTACATGTAAATGTGATGCATACTTTCTAGTTAGGAAGCAATGAAACACAGGTTGTGAAATGTTAATTTTTTTTAAGTTAACAATTTTTTTTTTTTTTCTTTAATTACAAAAATATTAATAACCTACAAGATCTCCTCTGAATTTCAAGGACAAATCTTAAGATAAAGACCCCCAGATTTGCTCTAAAATGCACCAGAGAGCTTCTAAAGTTCAAATATTTTTGGGTTGTTGAATCACAGCAAATCTTCCCCCACATGTTTGAAAAAATCCTGGGGAGAACCCTGGCCGACGATACAAATTAATTTGGATTGAAATGTATCGATTGAATATCTTCAATGCTTGAATAGTGGTTTTATACAATTTTTTGCGAAAGAACACGCATGGGCATGCAGAACTGAAATAAAAAAAAAAATGACAAAATAAAATTATTTCCCTACCTACCTACCTGGATTTTTTTCAGGCCGTTACCGTAAACACACCATTTTTGTTTGTTTGGCCTAATTGATATAAGGGAAGGATGTGTGTGTTTTCACCATTTGCTTGCGCTGATCATGCCCGACTCACCCAAGAAGCTGATGACAGGCGCGCACGCTCTTAAGATAGTGGATGACTTGAGTGCCCCCCCCCCAAAAAAAATGAAATGAGTGAGAGGTGGGTACCTGCTAAGTGATCATCAGGAGGGTGCATGCTTAGCTATGCAGGCGACTTGCCTGCTATGTGGGCGACAGGTGGACGTTTGCCCGCAAAGTGGCTGCTTCCCCCACAAAGCCGACAAGAGGTTTTGAAGCCTCCTCCCCTGAGAAACTTCCAAAACTATCAACTGACAGGTGAATTTACTTAAAACATTCTTTGTTCTTCTAGAAATATTTATGAACCCAAACTCTATTGTTGAATCCAACAGATATTTTGTTCATGTTTAGGTAAAATGATTTTATGCTTTTTTCTGTTTATAGTCTTTTGGTTTTGCAAGGAGTTACTGGCTTGGTTTGCGGGAAGAAAGCGCAGGCTTTGGGTGAGTTACATGTATTTACATTTAGAACAGCAGCAGCTACAGGACATTCCAAAAATGTTCTCAAAGAACAAACCCTACGTACAATCCCTGGCATGAAACTCTTTCGAAATTATTTCACCGTTTCGCCTGTCAAGCACAAGTCAGTTTACTACTTTACATTATCTTCATTTTATTTTATATGAAAATGAACCAGAACAATAATGACATAGCAATGAAAAAAAAAAATCAAATTAACAAACGTAATTAAATATAGTCCATCTTTGATTAATTGAAAATTATATCAATAGTCTTTGTTCTAATGCTTGCTGGCCTAGAGGCATGTGCTATACAGAGTCAAACAGAAAGTGATCGATTTAGAAAAAAGACATTTAAAATATGTGGCTCGCTCAGTTTACTATAAAATAACATAGGAATAAAGTACATGTTCTTAACTATACTGGTAGTAACAGTGAACATTTTACGTAATTTGCATACATGACCGGTACGCTCTAATCAGAAGATATTTGTATTTTAATGCAAATACCACAACATTCAGCTGTTCCCCACTGATCATTTACTATTGTTGTTTTTGTTGTTGTTGTTAATTTATTTATTTCTGGAAGTGAAACCAAGGATTCCCTGAAAGTGGCATAGGCACTGTATGTGTATTATATGTACCTCCACACGGGCCACTGACCCTCTTTTCAATAAGCCATTGCGAGTAACCTATACCCTTTGGGTCATTTGAAAAACATCTGGTACACAAACTTGCTCAGAATGCTTGGCACATTTTAACTTTCAATTCTCCAGACCAAAGGCACTGTTGCTAATCACATGATTCGGGGCAAGCTCTTGCATAGTTACGTAAGAGATGCTCGGCACCAATACATTGTCCACAATGGGTGAGAAATGGCACAAAGACACCAGACCATGCCAGAGGGGGGGGGTGCTGTGCTAGCATAAAGCTTGCCCTGAATCACGTGATATAGTAACAGTCTCTTTGATTGGGAGAATGCAAACTTAAAACGTGCAAAGCATTGGATTAAGTCAGCGTTCCAGATTTTATTCTAATTTAAATCGCAAATGGCTTATTCTTGGATAATAGACTTGCAACCAGCCTGTTCATCCTAAAGCTAAACTTTGTCTTTGTAGTAGCAGTCAAGAGTCTGTCAAACTCTCTCATTGTCACTGATGAGTGGGCACTTGTGCTCCCAGCCCTTTAATAATAATAATGATAATAATACTAATACTGATTTAAAATTTATAATGCGCCTTTTGCATGAAAATGATCAAAAGCGTATTAGAGAATCTACACATGTAACTACTTTATAATTAAAAAAAAAAGGATTACGGTAAAAAAATCGTGTCACCACGCCATTGCCCAAACCGAAGTATGGGGACACATCTGTCTCGCCAACAGGGAGATTATATTACTTAAGCCTAACCCTACTGACATCGGTGATGTCTCGATCTTTCCAGAGACAGATGTCTCTAACCCTACCTACGAATTAAGCATCTGTACTTACCTGGCACGATGACGCTAGAAATACAAACTAAGATGCATAAAACCCTGAAAAATACCTTAATTTACAAATGCTGCAATAAAGAGAAAGGTTTTATTTTTACATTTAAAAGAAGCAAGTTTGTGCCAAGGCCCTGTTACCGAGTGAGGGTAAAATTTTGCCGCTAGGACAATCCAAAAAGGGTCCGTTGTTCCCTGACTGGAGATGGTATCTAGATTTGTTTGTAACAGTAACAAGATCCTGAAAGTATCTTGGAGAAAGACAGTGAATGGGTTTAAATATTAATAAAATGAGTTTAAAATTAATCCTGTATAAAACCGGTAACCATTGCAGTTGACGTAATATTGGTGTTATGTGTTCAAGCCTGTATGTATTGGCAATGGTATTGGTAATACCATTCAATACCATTCAAACAGATGTACACGTGTATCCCAATGAACTGTCAAAAGGTTCTCCTTAATATATGCCTCCTCACCACTCAAGCATGGAACACAAACCTGTCAGTGTTTTAGGAACAGATCTGATCTTTACTTTCAATCAAACTCAGCCAAGAATTTTGACATGTCAGGAAAATTGGGCCATGTCCAAATCAGGTGAGTTGTGGCGAAAACAATGTCAGACTGGGACATTGCTTTAAATTGTTATTTCCAACATGGTTTTTTTTTTTTTTTTTACTTCACAAAGCTGGAGTGACGGCACTACGTTTACCATCGGTACCGACTACTCGGCATTCCCTAATGATCAACTTCCAGACAACCTGGCCGATGAAGAAGATTGTACAGAACTGCGTATATGGCAGAGTAAGCATAGACCCTTTGCTCTGTGCCCCCTTACCGAGGGCATTTTTTGTCATACTAATTCAGTGAAGATGATTTTTCATATTGGTTTTTTTTATGTTCATGATGTTGTTTGGATTTTCTTTAAAGGGAATTAACAACATTTGCTTTTGCTGCAATTCTCAGAAATAAATGGATGTGGCGGATTAGTGTGTTATAGAAAATATTGTTAAACTGACTTAATTCACGTTTTGGGCTTGTAGATGCTGGAAAAACCAAGAAAATTCTTGTAGTCTGGTTCCCTGACCCCACTTAAGATGAAACGGAGCAATTAAGACTCTTTGGGGAATTGTAAGGTCGAGAATAAATCTAGCCCCGGCCTTTACCCCTTCACAGGTGTGTAATCAATTGCAAAGAAAAGTCAGAATAACTTAATATGAACAAGTAGGAACAGTTTTTGAAAAAAAAAGCCAGTTTTCTCCAACGCTGGTCAGCCGACCAGCGTTGGAAAAATACAGTTTTTCGTGAAAATGTCAGCGCACCAGGGGCCACGATTTTAAAGGATGCTTTAGACTGTCATTCCCTAACAGTTCAGTAAGGTTTTACGTGATGATTTGATCATTTTGTTCTTTGATGTTTGCAAATGTTGTATCTTCCCTTTAATATGAAAACACAAAGTTTCATTAGCCTGGCCTTAGGAAGGAATTATGTTTGCGTTTTAGGAGACTGTAGCTGTTGATTACTCACACGAAAGAGAACAGTGAGATCTGAATGTCTGACTGTATTCTACAGAAGAGGGAATGAATGTGTTTGGCACTACGTGTTAACAATGAAAATCGTCATAAACTTAATTACTTTCAGGAACATTGTGTACATGTGAACATTGGAACATTGTGTACAAATGTGCGTACATGTAGTTTATCATCAAACCAATGGATCCTACTTAGTCCTAATCATCCAAGACTTTTTTCTGATATCTTTGAGATTACATCCTCAAAATTTAGTTTCCCTACTTTATGTCAATCTAGGAGTGTACACTGTTTTGTTTTTTCTGTGATAGAAGTGTCACAACAGTACCCCCCCTCCCTTTTGTTGTTGTTTTAATCCAATGGGAAATCATTTGGAGAAAGAAGAAAATTATTGCTGTACAAAGAGTGCCAAAAAAGTGCACCATTCAGAAACCACATATTAAACTGTTTAATGTTTTTCCTTCAATGAAAGATATATTACATTAATTCAAGCCTTACTATTTCTCAATCCACTCCTATTTTCCCTGTTCCATTTTGGTCCCCGGATAAAAAAATACAATAAATTAAAGTGAAAACGTGTCAATTTTACCTCGGCCACTCTCACCTGTACGTGATGTCACAAACTGCAATGCTTAGATCCAGCATGCTTAGATTCAGCATAACCTAGATTCAGCATGTCCAGGTGAGTGTGGCACAAGTAAAATTGACACCTTTTCACTTCAATAATTGACCGTGTTTCTGGATCTAGGGACCCAAATGAAATGGGGTAAAAAAGGAGTGGATTGAGAAATAGTCAGGCTTTAATGTAATATATAATTTCATTGAAAAAACCTTAAACAGTTTAACCATTTGTTTTCTGAATGTTGCACCTTTTTTGACACACACCTTGTACATTTACAGAGGCCCCTTTCAATGGCAACAGCATTGTGCAAGCTATTGTACCAAGCAACTACCCCATGCCGGATTATCTGAGCAATAGCTGGCACAATGCTTTTACAATCGAAGGGGGTCATGAGAGTGCAATTATAGTCAGCTTGCACTGGTCTATGTAGTCTTTCCATGGATCGCAACCCTCAACAAATGCTTTGGGGTTTGTTTTGTTTACAGACGGAGAGTGGGGAAGAAGTGCTTGTGGGAATTTACTCAAGTTTGTCTGCCAACGAGAGGAGACCACAACTACACCATTTCCGCCTTTACCAGGCTATCCAGACACTGGCGAGTGCCCCGAGGATTACTTCAGACTGGACAACATGTGCTTCAACTTGAGAGGCACAGATGAAAGTCAACGTGTGGGCTGGATTGTTGCCAGAGATGCTTGTAGAGATGTTTCAGTTGCAGGGACAACCCTTGCCACAGTTAGCAACCCTGGACAGCAAGGTAAAATCCACATAAAAAAACTACTGAGTGACAACTGAGTATTTACTGGGCGTTTACTGATGAACAAGTCACCAGGGTTGATGTAAACTTGTGAAAGTGATTATTATCCGGTTCGTAAGTGACTTCGTCATACACGCGCACGCACCACTGATTACGAGCGCCCATTGGATAAACACTCAAGTTGCGTTAACTTCCGGTTCCATTGGTGCCATGCTACACCATGTACAGTAAGTTGAGATGACGTCACACTTACGAACCGGATTACTACATGTATAAAGAACAAAAGGTGTACAGTTGTGCGTGTTTACAGTGTAAATCGAATACACACACGTGCAACATCATCGATGAATTGAGGACAGGAACCAAATTGAGATTGCAAAAAAGTTATAAAAGTATAAACAAAGGAAAAGAGAAGATGAACAATAGGAAACCTTATTTACACCGTAAACAACCTGCATGTATGTGTATGTGAGTATGTAAACACAGGCTATCGTTGAGTAGGGACAAAAGGGTTAGGGCACAAACAAAGGGTCCATGATTGACCGATAGTCCACAATTGAATTAGTGTACATTACCAATGAGAGCCGTTGCTAGAAAGTTATAGTACAAACAAAGGAATGAGGATTAGGGACAATTGGGGGTCCATGATTGCCGTTGTTTACAAAGATGCGTGTTTGTGTGTGTGTACAGGGTTCCTTATCAGGTATAAAATAGAACAATAGATCCTGTAAGGACGTCTTTAGATATCTATCTTCCCCACAAGGGAAATACTATGAAGTTTGAGATTTCAGTAGGAACAAAAAAAAACACAAGAAGAGCAACAAAAGTCTTCCCCATAAGTATGCGTTTGTAAGGCTGTGTGTCTCCATGAATTGTTGATGAGTTCATCTTTAGTGAGTTAATTACCCAGTAAGTGAGAGATCATTCACCAACAAAGCCGGCATTTGCCCATGCATGTTGACGTCATCAATGGTATGTGACGTCACCTTAACATGCTTAAAGGTCTATTTAAAAAAAAAATTATATCTAGAGAACTGTAAGTCCAGTTGGTGTGGATCTTGGTCTGTAAACAGGGACGTGTTACAGACAAAAATTGCAGTGACGTCATTTTGATGTCATGAGTAATGACATCAATATCGGGAGAACTACTAGAACAGCTTAATAAGTCATGGAGTAAACTCATAAATAAACAATAAATAAAAACTCATAAATAAAAAAATAAACATATACAGGTATGCGGAAAAGCCATATGGTCATATAATCTAATCTTTTTTTTCAGCCTTTTTTTTCTATAGGGTTTGTACAGGTTTTTCTTCCACCAGTATACTTTGACACTTTCGACTTCAGACTTGGCACATACTTAGTGTTAGTCCTGATGGTCTCTGAAGATATTTGCCTCAATGACATTATCAGGTGTCAAGTTGCACATTAAAGGTGAATTTTGCAAAGCCTTATACATCTTCTGAAGTATAAGTCAAATTGGGTCAAAAATTTGTAGGTATGTAGACAGGGACGTATTACAGATGAAAATTCAAGTAACTTTGTGATGATGTCATCACAAGTCATGTGACGTCACATTAATCCTCCTATGCAAACATACTGTAATGAAAATAGCCCTTCATCATTACCTTCCTCCCCACCTTCGTAGACGGATCCAATCTTTCTTAATAAATTTATTTACTTGAAGCCTAAACATCTTCTCTCTCTACCAAGTTATTTGTTTGTCTCGCTGCGGCACCTGACCACGCTACAATACATTTTGTGCCAGGTCCTTTCAGTCAAAATCAAACAAGTAACTGTTTTCAACAGTTCAGAATTCCCAGCCTGCATAAAGCAGGATTGACTGACTGTGACTGTTTATGTAACTTGATACTGCTATGCTTTGACTCTGGGTGAGTGATAAAACAGCTGTAACCACAACTTGCCTGCTTTGTCTGTTAACCCAGTTTGACTAGTCAAGGTGCTTGATTTACATATGATCTGACTGCTGGTGACTATCCTTTTTAAAAGTATAGCAGGGGAAGTGGAAGTGAGTTGTGACTGTTTGAATAGCAAGTGGGTTAAAGGGGCATTATTCTATTGGTTGTAACATAATATGTACCTATACCAGGATGTGTTGTGTATGAAAATTGAAGCAACGTCGTCATGAAGTCATCACAGGTCATTGTGAAGTTACCGTAGGTACCGTACTTAGACTGGGATGTTACAGATGAAATAATAGTGATAACATGATGACATCATTACATGTTATGTGAGGTCACATTTGAAGGGGCATTTTCAAATCTACCGGTATGTCATACAAGTCATATGTGTTATCAATTAAATTTGTAGTGATGTCATCATGTCGTCATCACATGTCACACAGTCATTTCAAACAGCCAAAACAGCTGGTGTTTGTCATGTTTCATAGTTCTTTCCTTTCCTTCTTTGTAACAGAGGCCATGAGTGGCCCCTTGTTGGCAAATTCCGCCAAACCCACACTAATCAATTTCACAGACTACTTGTGTTTTAAATTTTGTTTGTATTTGCATCAGCTCTGTTGACGGCCATAATTAAGGGAGTAGGTGCGGACATGTGGATCGGCTTGAACGGTATAGGCATCCACGATCAATATCATTGGACTGATACGACACGATTGGACTATACGAGCTGGGCACCAGGCCAACCCGACAATGCTTTGCCAATTACTGATCCGGTAGGCCATACACGTACATAATCAGCGAATCTGTTCATCAGCGAATCTGTTCATATGTTATAGACCACTGCATTTGACGTGGTTTGTGACAAAGACTAATAGAAGGGGTGATATTGTTTTGGAAGGGTACCTTATTTGCATAACTCCAAAGAGGCAGCTACACCATATATTAATTATGGACCTATTTTTGCACATTTTCAATAAACAAACATGAAAAACATGTTTTGGGGTCTCTGCTAACATATAACCTTATCATTTCGACTGGATTATTATAAGGACATATACAAAGATCCAACATGTCAACCAAATTTGCGTGCATTATTTTCCCCCAGATTTCATCATTTAATTTTAAGTAGTCTTGCCAAAACTCAGTTTTGATGGACTTCAAATTCACAAAGATACTTACTGGCACAGTTACCCTAATAAACCTATGTAGGAAATCATGTGAACAATGATAACATCATAAGATTAAGCCCCAAAAGCCAAAAAAAAGTTTACAAAGAGAGTGTCTGTAAATTTGGCTTAAAATTAGGCAAAGGCTTGCCTAATGTGGGACACTTGAACAAGTTTAAAGAAATCCCCCCAATTAAGAGGTTTTCTTTGTTTATAATATCATGTCAATGTCAAAAGTTTTCTCACAGGTAAATTTGGGGATTTCCCTGAATTTTTTCAGGGAAATCAGTCAAGCCGTAGCCTATTTTAAAGCCCAATTTACAGACACCTCGTTTTCCCCTCTTTTATATTTTCTTGCTTTTTGGGCTAAATATCATGATGTTTTCATTGATCACACATGAGATTCCACATAGTTTTATTACAGGGATGTGATTTCTCCAATTTTTTTCCTGGAAATCCGTTTTTTGGGGGCCTCAAAAGTCCACCAATGTGAATCATGTGAATCCCTTGAGAAAATAGGGGAGTAAAATGTGCTAATTAATTATTCATAACGAGTTTTGCTTGCCGAAATATCTGAAATTTTCTCACGGACTTTTCTTCGTTAATCGATAAATCTTTTAACACATATTGTATACTTAATTTGAGAACGAAGTTGAAAACCATGCGTTGCCGTTAGCGCGATCATGTGATTTTTCGCTCGGGTCCGAGGTTGTAATTATATTGGTCTAGTTCCTGTGTCGGTACTCGAGATGCACGTGTTGCGCTGGTCAGGTGTACAGACTAATATTACTCAGCGTGCACAATGGCATACAGTACAGTACAATCATGTGGATTATGCACGTTGTTGTTTTACGTGCGTCGGCTGGGAGTGTTTGTGTACTTATGCTACGCTTCCAACGGAAATCCTTCCAACATGTCTGCTCCTGACAAGTCGATATTGTCGCAAGGAACTTGATAAAGAAGTGAAAAATAAGTTTTGGTGGGAATGGTATCGGGACTCCGCTATTAATGACGGGCATCCGTGTGAATTTCAAGATAAAATAGCAACCGCTGGCAAGCTTTTGCAATGTTTGCAAGGACATTATCAACTACCTGTACCGCGTTGAGTGAAAAGAAATCGCTCGTATCCCTTGTGAAACACTCAAAGCATGGCAAATACGACGAGGTAACATGAAAATGCATGGTTCTCACCTTTGAGTACAGATGAAACTTTATAAGAACAAGAGTATACATTTTAACACAGGAAGGAAAATTCTTCTTAAAATTGAAACAAATTCTGCTCCAAAACTTCAGAGGAAAGTGCCCAGTAATCGCCTCAGATTGCACCACAGAGTATCTAAAATAAAAAAAATTTCCCCGGACCCCACCCGTAATGGCTTCGTGCTTTGCGCTCGCCGGTGCATGCACTTTATGCACAAAATTTCCAGGGTTTTTTTGTCACAGACCAATCACATCCCTGTTATTAGGACAAATAACTTTGTTAATTTGGAGCTCATCAATACTGAGGTTTGGCAAAATTCATGTTCTTGATGATATCTGGGAAAAGGTAAATGCGTGCAACTTTAAGGTATAATGGTAGCTATTTTGGTTCTTTTATATGTCCTCATAATTATCCAGTCACTTATGTGCTTTGGAAAATGTTCTTTAAGTAAGGATATTTAAGAAGAATCCCCAAAATATGCATTAAAAAAGCATCAAAACATGTAAATAATAAATTTTGCAGGGAGTCCACTTACGATTTATGTGAATTAGGAACCCTTCCTGACAGAATTTAAGGTGTCACCTCTTCCAAATACTTTTGAAAGCTTCTGACAGAATGCAGGATCACCCCTGATGTCATTTCAAATGATCGAGAACGATCAAGGAGATGTGCAATGACATCCGGGGTGATCCTGTATTCCTTCAGAAGCTGTTGGCAGCAGCACTTGGTGTCAGCCACTGTGTCCAGCGCTGTATCGACATGAAGGACGCCAAGTCAAAAGTGACAGATTCTTAAAGTAAGTTTTTTTTTTCGTATGGCGTTTAAATCTCACCCTCCTGCACAAAGTTGATGAAAATAGCTCCATAAAATTTGTCATGCCTTGTTTACAGGATGTAAATGGTCGAGTGGTTGTTGTGTTTGACTCATGTACGAAGGTGCGTGGGTCCGAACCCTGCCAGAAGCATGGTTTTTGTGCCCTTGGGCAAGACACTTAACTACAATTGCCTCTCTCCACCCAGGAGTATAAATGGGTACCTGTGAGGGTCAAGGACCGATTGAGCGCTGATATTGAGCGCTGCCGCGTGGTCCCATGGCCTGACGAACAGGGTAATAATTGTAAAGCGCTTTGAGATTGTTGATACAATGGGAAGCACTATGTAAGCACTGTATTATTATTTAATTATTATTATTTTGATTCCACTGGTAAACAACAGAGTTATTTAAGATCAAAAGTGGAACATGTTTTTTTTTGACACATAGTATCTTCTCTAGGGCTATAAATATCTATCCACCAAGTTTTGTGCTTTGGACCAGTCGGTCACAATCTTGTCAAAAATTGGATCTAAGCCACCTGACTATAAAGACCTTTTTGGCTTCCTCATGGTTGGCACTTTTTGCTAACCAAGGGGTTGACAAATTGTGGTAGATCAACTTTGTAAAAAAAAAAGAAACATCAAAAAACATCAAGTTGCTGATGATCAACTCTTCTATCAGGAGTTTACGTGGTGTCACTGCAAAGTTCAAACCTTTCCCTAGGATTGATCATTCTTCTGGTTTTATCTATGATATGTATGCACTTGATGCCATGTGTGACATCTAAAGTCAAACTCTGGTCATCACCAACCTGGGTCCCGGCTTCCTGCTGTGCATTATGATGTGTGCAGCTATTGGTAACCTGTGGTACAGTATACAATTGTTGCCTGTTGTGAAGGGGTCAATGGTGTTTTGTACACCCTCGGGTGCAAATACATTTGCACCCGAGGGTGTACCAAACCCATGGATCCCCAATCACGGCAGGCAACAATTGTTTTGTTATACCATGGTAATAGATTCCAAGCGTCTGAAATTGTGGGTTTCCTGCAGTTGCCGTGCAGTAACAGCAGAAGTATTATTTTGAAAAGATCTGTGATTACTGCACTGTGAATATTCGCACAGAATTTTGTTTTTCATTGCACAAAACACAAATTAATGTACCTTTTTTTCAGAATAGACCAATTAATCCCTGCCCCGTTGCAAACCAATCACAGCTGGATATGCACATCATGCATCAAACCGCATCCGATCCATCCGACATTGCGACGCTGCGCGTGTGCGTGCTGTCTAAAGCTGTCTTGAAGCTTATTACTATTATATTATAAGATATACAACAACATGGAAACAACACTTTGATCAGTGCATAATGTATGTGTACTGTACATCATCACTCATGTAAAGGGTATAGGGCCCTGACATAGTATACACACATGCTTTGTTTGTTTGTGGCATCGTGTTCTCAGTCAATAAAAAAATCACGATCTATTACCGTGGTATAACAATTCCAAATGGTAGACTAGATAGTAGTCGGCCATCCTGCATTCAAGATAAAGTTAACCATATTCCTTGCCCGAGCTTGTTTACAACTTAAATGTATGCTAATGTGAGAGCCCATAAAAAATGGCACTCAATGTTTACAAACAAAACAAAGCTCTATAAATAAGGCGAATGTACTCTTATCATTGACAGAACTCTGCTAGTTGTGTGGCGATGATGAATGACCCCAACGACCCTGGTCTGTGGAATGATGCCACGTGTACTACCCCACGAGCCTACCTCTGTCAGTCACCATTAGGTAGTAGTAATTTCTGTTCTCTTTTGTCCCTCATGTTCTCATGTGTCCCTCATGTCACTTAAAGTTACTCCCTGAACTTGACTTACACCATTCCACCATTGAGTTTATTTTTTTTCTATGTAGTGTACACACGGTCTCTCAGTAGCCTGCATGTGTAGGGGAGAGGGGGGGGGGGTGTTGAATGACAAATCAAGTCCAGTTTTTTCATGCAGACCCTTTGTTTTACTTCCAATCTTTTCAGTGCCAAATGGTGGTGATCCTCCTCCCCTACCAGGAAACCCATGTACAGACAGCAAGTACTCCAGCTACTTTGACACATGTTTCCTTATGGAGAGCACTAACACACGCTCGTTTGATGCAGCCAGAGCAGTACGTACACAACAAAATCATCAACAACTGGTCATGCGTGCATACTCTGTTAGGAGCATGTTCATAATTATCATGGAACCAAGTGCAATGTAATGTTTTTAGTAGATCATCAAAAGTAGTTCCGTGCTTGCTGGAAACCCTAATAACAACTTGATCAATTAGCATGTGTTTCAAACTACATAAATAAAAAGGAACCCTAAAGGATTGATTTTGCATGCACAGAGTAGACAGAAACAGCACTGAAGTTTGTCTGACTACTGCTTAAGATTGTGGGTTCAAGTCCAGCCTGTGCGGTTATAGGTGCTAATAGTCAAGACACTCTGTTACTTTTCACTACTCCATCTAGATGGGTCTCTTTTTTGAATATGTTGAATATCTTTGTTCGATTGATTTCAAGTTTGTCAGCTGGAAATGAGCCCAGCAATCTCAGTGAAAATGATTAGTCCTGATTGTCATAATGAAGGCTTTGTTTGAACATTAAGGAGATTATTTTGAAAATTGTAAAATTGTTTGTCTTGAGTAGGATTGCCAGACTAAGAATGGTGACTTGCTGTCAGTGAATGACCAATATGCGGGGGCGCTATTCACGTACCTCCTGTACCAAGCTGGTACTGGTGCTTCAGATGATGAAGCCTGGTTGGGATTGAGGCGTAATTCTGTAAGTACCTTTAATTTATGGCGAAAGATCTAGAGTGGGACAGTGGGTTAGAGTAAATTGGCTTGTACGTTTGCTGCAGGGAATGTACATCATACAGCAAATATCACGAAATCTGATGACAATGTACATGATATTCCCTTCAGCAAGTTTGAGTGTGAACTTATCTCTTTTGAATTTATTTGCTGCAGAATATAATGAGGGACATACTCCTAGTGTACATGGTATACATGGTATAGTCTTAGTAGTTTCTGTTTGGAAATATTCCTGAAAATCCTCACAAAACATTTGGACTTGTAAATTTAGTACAAATATGCATAATACACACAGCAATATGCATGCATGCATGCACAAAAAAAAGGTTACCATCTTCCTTTGGATTTGAATAAGTTTGGATTGATTAATTTCATTCTCTACTTTTTAATGGAAAGTTAACTGGAGTATTTGAGTGGGTTGACAAGTGGCCGCTGCAGTTCACCAGATGGGGTCCCAATGAACCAAACAACAACAATGGAGATTGTGTGGCACTAACTCGTGATGGCTTCTGGGCTGTCCGTCAGTGCAGCGCTAACAACTACTACTTCTGCAAATACCCGTGTAAGTTGGATAAGGGACACAAAGCCAATTCTTTTATTCTTTAGTCTCAGTAAGGACAGGCTCCATAATGTCCATCTGCATTGTTTGCATATTGAAGCCTTCATTAGCCTTGGTCAAGACATTTGTCACTAGTCGTCGGCACCGTAACTAGCGACCAAATATCCCTGCCACCCATTCGCTTGCTAGCTTCTAGTGTCGGTGCAAAATACAGCAAGAACAGTGACCTCATGCTAATCAACTGGACCTGATTGAACGCCTTGGTCCAACCGTCCACAAAAGTTGTTTTTCTTTAGTTACCGCTAGATTTCTAGCACACAACATCGTATACGAATACAGATAAGTGTAGGCGGGGCCAGTGGAGTGTCCAATCATTAAATTATTATGCAGCTAATTTGCAACATTAAGTTGATGAAGGGTGGCAGAGATTCAACGTCAATTGTCATCCGAATGTCTGTCGTGTTCCTTGAATTCTGTAGTGGATAAATTATTACTCGAAGAATGCTCAACCCGAGGAGCGGAAGGCCTTAGAATATATTTTCAAACGTCACAATGCTTTTGTGAATTTGCTTACAGCTTTTTGGAGAATTGGGAGAAATCCACCATTTTTTTTCAGCCATGCGCAAGGCACAGAGCCATAGCATGCAATCTCTACCCACCAATCGACCAATGAGAACAAGACTTTTAAAGGTCAGCTTAGGTTATTAGCATAATGAACTCTACCCCCAAAACCTCACGCTTATGGTTGGACCAAGGCGTTTTTCCGGGTCCAGTTGATTTGCATATAAATAGGGCTGCATGTGTTCGCACTGTATTTTTGCGAGTTAACAGGCAGTAAAATAATTTTTTGGCCGACGGTTACCGTGCGAAGAGCTGATAACGAATATCTTGACCAAGGCTAGGCCTTTATGGGCTTGGTAGGCTTATATCTACCATTTTCTAGGCTCATTCTCCCTGCTGTGACAAGATTTCGGGCTGGCTTTGTTTTTCTCATTGTAGATAATTTACCGGGACTTGCTGCAAAAATATGTGTGTGCTTGTCATGTAAACCTGAAATGTCCTGAAAAAAACCTGAAATTGGCAAGAGTCCACTAAATATCCAAATCCCTGTAATAAGCCAAGTCTTCCATTTCTGTTTCTGCAATCAGCTACTCCGCCAGATGTTCCAGGGCTGAAGGGAGGGATTTGTCCTCCTGACTACGTGGAATTCCCAGGATCGGATGACTGCTACTTGTTTGATACAACGGCCACAACGATACAGCAAGAAGCTGGAGATCTAACATGTGCCATTAATCACGACGGAGGCATATTGCCTAGCATTCACAGCAAAGTAGAGGAAGATTTTGTCAAGGCTGAAGCCAAAAAAGTCTTTGGGGAAAACGCCCAAATTTGGCTGGGTGTAACTCGCAATGCAGGTGAGTATATGCTGGGGTCTTAGGCTGAGTCCTTTTGGATATTTGATTATTTGGTTAAATGTGAACATTGAAATGCCCATTAGATCACGAAGCCTCATGGAAAATATTTGCTTTGTAAAAACAGGTTCATAGCAAACTTGTCTTGCAGTAAATGTCGCTTGTGACCATTTTTTTGCTGTTTTCAGCTCCTGACGTTTCGTTGAACAATTCAGCAATTGATCAGTTAGTATTGAAGCCCACTCTTTTTCTTCCTTCAGATGAATTCAATACCTGGTTTGATCAGAGTCTGATGGACTACGTGAACTGGGATGCCGGTGAACCTACTGATGATAACAATGCAAACAACAATGGCGTCCTGTTGGATGTGAATGGCGGATGGAGTGACGTCGCCTCTACTGAGAGACACAACTACATCTGCAAATCTCCCAAATGTAAGAATGACTGTCTGCCAGTTTAAGCTGATGTGCATTAACACCCCATTTTTAAATACATTGCTGCTATATCAAAGAATTAGGGTTCGGATTACAACTGTGTCATATCATTTTTCTTCATATAGCCGAGTAAAGATTGAGTGCACAGTTTTCATGTGTAAATCATGCTGCATCAGGCTATATTCAATGAGCTTGTACAAACTATTATTGCCTGCGCACAAATTCAAATGGTCTGCCTTCTGAATCCCACATTATCCTCCAAATTGTCCTGATATATTTTATTGTCCCACGTGCACAAATTTTCAGTTGATCATATTTATGCTGAGGGTGTACCAAATTTCTTATTTCTTGAATATTGGGTTACCAACATAAATTGATAATGTATGTAATCTCAAAGCTTTTCATAAAACAAATCACAAGTTTGCTCAGTTGTGGTTATTCATAAGATGGAACTAGAACCCACAGCTCTGACTACTAGTTTAGATTTCTTAAACTAATTGACCACTCAGCTTGCTGTTATGGGGTCAGCCTGGTTTGAATCTGGTAGTAGCTGTTAATGTTGCAGTTAATGTACAAAATGGCAAACAGTTCTGTTTGATAGTGACTAATAATTCAGCCTTTTTTTAAAATGGCAGCCATTTTGTAAACATCTTGGTATCTGTTTTTGTCCCAATGTGTGTAAGACAACTGTTGATTTTTATATTTTATTTTTTCCTCTTCCAGCTCCAGCCCCTCCCACCTCTCCCCCAATTGTCACAGCTGCCCCACCAGAACCAGGTTTGTAGGTTTAGTTTTATCTTGGTTAATTTTGTGTCTCTGTCTCTCACTGTCTGTCTTCTATGTCTCTGTGTCTGTCTCTTTGTCTCTGTCTCTGTCTTTTTCTCTGTCTCCTGCTGTGTCTCTACTTTGTCTCTGTGTCTTACCTTGTCTTTGTCTTTTGTCCCGACCAAAACCAGGTTTGTAGGTTTAGTTTTATCTTGGTTAATTTTGTGTCTCTGTCTCTCACTGTCTGTCTTCTATGTCTCTGTGTCTGTCTCTTTGTCTCTGTCTCTGTCTTTTTCTCTGTCTCCTGCTGTGTCTCTACTTTGTCTCTGTGTCTTACCTTGTCTTTGTCTTTGTCCCGACCAAAACCAGGTTTGTAGGTTCAGTTTTCTTTGGTTTATTTGTGTCCGTCTCTGTCTCTTAATGTATCTCTGTCTCTTACTCTCAGTCTCTATTTCTGTCTCCTGGACTGTCTCTTAAGTGTCTTTTACCTTGTCTCTGTCTCTTTCTATGACATTATTTCATTTTGTTTATTTGCCGATGACGCTAGTTTATTATATACTCATAAAAATGTTGATACTGCTATTAGAAACCTTAATGTTGAATTGAAAATAATTAGTACGTGGCTCTTAGCTAACAAACTTTGCATTAATTTGTTGAAATCGAACTATATGATTTTTTGTGCCCATCAGTATAAATACACTCAATCGGTTCCCTTAATTTTAAACGATTCCAATCTAAGTCAAGTAAAAAGCACTAAATTCTTGGCCATAACTATTGACGAGAATCTCACTTGGAAAAAACACATCGATGATATAGCGACAAAAATATAAAAAAATGTTGGCATAATGAATCGTTTAAAATATTACCTCCCCAGTAGAATCTTACTATGTTGCCATATCTAAATTATTCAATTTTGACTTGGGGTGGTTCACCATCCAAATGCAACAAACTGCTCATGTTACTGAAGCGAGCGGTCCGATTAATATCTCATGCTGGTTATCGTGATCATACCCTTCCTTTATTTGCAAATTTGAGACTCTTACAATTCAATGACTTATACTACTTTAACCTGGGCAAATTTATGTATAGGTTTACACACAATGCATTACCTACTTGTTTCAACCCCATCTTTATGCTCACATCTGATATTCATTTGTATAATACCCGAAGCACTAGGAGAAATTTGTATGTCCAATTCAACAGAACAACATTGTCTAAAAATAGCGTTATTCAACGTGGTACATCATACTGGAATAGTCTAGATGACTTCTTAAAATCAGCACCTTCCTTCTCTGTCTTTGTTAAAAACCTTAGATCACATCTACTCAATTCTTATTCGAACAACTTGTTAAAATTTATGAATCTAGATGTATGCTCTCGTCTCATACCAGTTTGTGTTTTTTTCTACGTTTATTCGAAGAACTAGTTATAATTTATGAATCTAGATGTATGCCCACGTCTCATACCAGTTTGTGTTTTTCTAGGTTGTGTCTTTGTGTGTCTCACTGTTGTCCATTTTGTCCTTTGTCACTGTCTCTGTTTTTCTTGGTCATGTCCACTTGTCTGTTGATAGGTTAGGGTACAAAAGCGTGACGCTTCACCTTATACCTAAATGTTGTCGTAAATAATTTGTTCTAGTATTGATCCATGTACATTATTATACACAATTACATAACTCCTTGCATTTTGCTCTGTATAATATGTTTACATGGCATTGTAACATTTTATTGTGTGGAAATGGCAACATTGAAATAAATGTTTCTACTACTATGTTCTAGCTCTTGACTTGACATAGTCTAGTATGGGGATGGAGATGTGGTTGTTTGTGATTTTGTAGAGCATGGTCAGGCAAGCATGTTTGTGTCTTTCTTCCTATTGTGGAAAACCAAGATCTTGTTTCATGGCCGTGACACTTGTATCTCTCTTGTAGTTGCCACAGATGAATCGTATGGCTCTTCTTTGGATCTTTGTAGTGTGTTGTCTGGTTTTATTTGTGAGGATCCCATATGGCAGATTCCAAATAAGGTTGCACTGATGAGACATGAGCCTGCTTTTTCAACGATTTCTTATGAAAAGTTGTGAAATTAATGATTCTGACATAGTCTGGCCGATGCCAGTGACCGGGCCTGGAATGCATCTAGGAAGATTTATATTTGTCTGCCTGCTGGAAGATGGTGTTTGTTATCTCAAGTCCATGTTTAGCACATGGAGAGATGCGATGACACCCAGTGACTTGGATGATGCTCCTACATGTGCATTATCACTTTTTGGTGTGCTACCTATTGTGCAGTCAAGTTCCCATACAAGACATCTTCAGTTTAATTGACAGCATCAAGTGTAGGTGCATGCACACTGATGCAGTGGAGGAAGGATTTTTGGTCGAAGGAACTCTTATTGTCATTCATCTTTCCTTGACCCCAAGAAGGATTCGGGATGCTGAGGAAAAAGGTATTCTTCACTGCAGTGCCGACACCATAGATCACCAGTAGAACAACTCTTTTAAAAAAGAACTTGTAGCCCCTGACCTCAGTAAGTGACCCTTCATCCGGAAAATTTGTCACGGTCGTGGGCAAGATGTCCAGGTTGTACCACTTACGATAATGTGTTTCTGTTAATTACTGTTTATAAACGAAGTGTTATATACCCCTAGCATCTTATTATTTGTGGTCTTGGTGCATATGTGGATGCCGTTTTGTGACCACTATAGAAAAATCTGATTGTGTACAAATTAGATTTATGCATAATGTAGTATGTTAATCACACAAAGACACCAGCCTTAACTTAAATGCTACTTTCTGTTGGTGCAGGTTGCCCAGATAATTTCTATCGTATTGGAGACATATGCCTGAGCCTGTTGAGTACGGATGACCAGACATTTGCTGGTGCTGAAACGAAATGCAGGACTCTCAACTCAAAGGCTACGCTTGCTATTGTGAAAGACTATCGCACACAAGGTGAGACCACAATGTCTTCTGAAGTGCTAGTTTTGTTAAAGTTCATTAACAAATATTGTGAATCCGCAATACAATTTCTGCAGCTTGAGCATTCTGCAGCTCAGGCATTTAGGAATTTCTGAGCAAAAAAAATGACAAAAGTGCGTATAATTATGTTTGATATATTAGCTCCAAAATGTCAGATAGCACCATCACCATTGAACTCTAAGCATGTATATAGTGGGAGCAAGCCATACTTACCATTGCCTAGGTTGACAGTGTTTTTTGGTTATTTATTGCAGCTCAAATTGTTACATTTATGATGTCCTTGGACAACACCCAGGATGTATACATTGGACTCAAAGCTACCCCTACTAACCCCTTCTATACTTGGAGCGATGGGACGGCATTAGATGTGTCGTTTACTCGATGGGGCGTTGGGCAGCCAGATGGTTATGCGTTCTTGGTAATGTAGCAAATGGTTGAAGGAAAAGACAAACTTCAATGTGACAATTCATCCAATATGTCATTTTTTATTTTTTTTTTATGGGCACTAAAACTTATCTGGGGTGAGGTCTCTCTGGATTTTTCCGGATTTTGGTCAAACGTCTGCTGGATTCCGGATTTCCAGCATTTTCTGTTTCTGCCCAAAAACTTCATCACCCCTTCAGAAGGTTTAATATATCTCTAAAATCAAAAGAAAAGTGGACCTTTTGAAAGATACCACCATCTTTGTAATCTAATGGGACATTTCAAGAGATAATGACATGACCGTGAGATAATCACATTGTTTGAGCATTTAACCATATTTGTCGGAAACAGAGTACGATAGACAAGGTCAGATAGTCAGATTTGTGCTGTAAGATAATGCTGTGTTAGTAAAGGAATGTCATACTCTGGAGGTTACAACTCAAATTGGTTTTGTCTGAGTGGCTTATGTGTCTAAGGTCACTGTTTGCATAGCCCTTTTAGCTTAGCTATGTTAGCGGCTTACTGTACACTACTGTTGACAAACGCCTTGACCAGGGTTACTTTTTGCTCTAATAGATGAACCTGGTATGTGAGGCATAACGTGGCTGTTTATTTCATGCAAGTAATGCATCTACCATTTTTGATTGGCATATTTTCTGGAAAATTTCACAGACCGATATAGAGTATTGTGTTGTACTGGATAACAGCAACGCGAAGCAGCCTGGCTATTGGTATGATGTGCCCTGCACTGAGCAGCATAAATACATCTGCAGCATGGAAGTAGGCAAGTTCATCATGTTTTCTACCAGTACTGTCACATTTTCACATTTTCCTTGGTTAAGGTTGCACTTTGGGGTCGTTTCTTTTGAGAGAAAATCCTACAAAGTGAATAATATTTCTTAACATCTTGTGTACGGGTTTTAAATGCCCAGCTTACATGCATGACTGCACAGCAGCCTTTATCTGCTACCATCTGTGGGATGAACAACCCATTGATGAACACAACACATTCCCCGCAAGGGTGACATGCATACCTGTGGAGATCAGCAGAAAGCGGTGGTTTTTTTTTGCAGCTATACCCACTCCCCGGTGCCAAGGGGTTAAAGATCAAGTATAACATTCAAGTTTACTGACGTACAATGTCTTCAGTTGATATACAGTGGAATCTCCATAAGTCAAACCTCAGGGGAATGGGCTCAAATTTTGAGTTACGCAGAGTTTTCAGTTATGCAATGGATTTTCTATTCAACGACAATTGACAGGAATAAGTTGTGTTTTTTATAGATTTTTAGAACAGGTTTTGACTGATGAGATTTCACTGTGTTGGCAGTATTGGATGACAGTTGAACCCCAGATGTACAGTATATTTAATTTTGTTTTTCTTTCCTTTGCTGTTTTCTTCCCCTGTGTTTGCTCAGATGACACAATAACTACTGGCAAACCGATACCCGCCCGTCGATGTGATGGCAATTTCATCGCCTTAGGCACTGCATGTTTTTACTTGTACAATAGTGCACCCAAAAAATATGATGATGCACAAGCTGCATGCCGGGCCATCAGTCCAGGGGGCAAATACGAAGTGAATCTTGCTACAGTACTGAATGGCTACGAGTCGGCACTTGTGGAGACTTTGTTATACTCATATGATGTACCCTATGCTTGGATTGGATTGAAATCAGATAACGTGAGTTTCTCCTTGGACAAGCAGTTTTTGGACTCTCTCAAATTGACTGCCTTAAATATACTAGATGGTGTTAACCAGTCTGATTTTAAGCCTGTCTCTTGGCATTTTAAGCCAATATCATCTCTAGTAGACACTGTTTCAGTATATGAAAGCTATGTTCCGGCATCAAAACATATTATCTATAGGCCTTACTACACATGGAAGAGACAGAGAAATGGCATAGTTAGCAGTATTGTCCAACCTACATGTAAATAACAAGCCTGGTGGTACCACCAAGCTATGGGTAACTGTCACCAAGATTAAAAGCCGCTCACAACTTCAAGTCGCCATATTGTAAATTTCTAGAATCTGTCTTAACCAAAACATATGAAGGTTTTCTATTATCTGAAAGTGTAGACAGAATAAACTTGCAGCAGTCAAGCAAGCGATGAAAATAAAAGAGGTGGCAGTCGGTATGCATGCACATTACTTATTGCAGTCAAGCAACCGACCAATGTAAAAGAGGTGGCAGTCGGTATGCATACACATTACTTGCAGCAGTCAAGCAAGCGTCGAATGTAAAAGAGGTGGCAGTCGGTATGCATGCACATTACTTATTGCAGTCAAGCAACCGACGAATGTAAAAGAGGTGGCAGTGGATATACATGCACATTACTTGCTGCCGTCAAGTGTGCGATGAATATGAAAGAGGTTGCAGTGGGTATGTGTTGACATTACTTGCAGCAGTCAAGCAAGCGTCGAATGTAAAAGAGGTGGCAGTCGGTATGCATGCGCATTTCTTGCAGCAGTCAAGCAAGTGATGAATGGTAAAGAGGTGGCAGTCGGTATCACATTACTTGCCACAGTCAAGCAAGTGATGAATATGAAAGAGGTGGCAGTCAATGTGTATGCTTATTACTTGCAGCAGTCAAGCAAGCGTCGAATGTAAAAGAGGTGGCAGTCGGTATGCATGCACATTTCTTGCAGCAGTCAAGCAAGCGTCGAATGTAAAAGAGGTGGCAGTCGGTATGCATACACATGACTTGCAGCAGTCAAGCAAGCGATGAATGGTAAAGAGGTGGCAGTCGGTATCACATTACTTGCTGCAGTCAAGCAAGCGGCGAATTTTAAGTCGGTATGCGTGCACATTTCTTGCCACAGTCAAGCAAGCATCGAATGTAAAAGAGGTGGCAGTCGGTATGCGTGCACATTTCTTGCCACAGTCAAGCAAGCATCGAATGTAAAAGAGGTGGCAGTCGGTATGCATGCGCATTTCTTGCAGCAGTCAAGGAAGCGTCGAATGTAAAAGAGGTGGCAGTCAATGTGTATGCACATTACTTGCTGCAGTCAAGTAAGCAATGAATATGAAAGAGGTGGCAGTCATGACTCGACTTGACTACACACTGTGACTCGACTCAATTCGACTCAAACTTCTTGACGTAATGACTCGACTCAACTCGAGTCATTTCTTTAAAATGACTTGACTCAAGACACAAAAATCAGTGACTCATTACAACTGACCTTATACATCGAAAGGGTTCATTTTTAAGTGTTTAACTTAAAGGACCATTTCAAAGTGGGACGATACCTTCCACAGCCATTTATTGTATTTGTCACTGCAAAAATCTGGAGGGGGGGGGGTTGATCCAATAGCCCATCAACTGGTTAAAAAAGGTTGGGGGATATATCCTCCCCATACTCTCATCAAAAACGTGGACTAATTAGCTACTGATTGGCCAATTTGGCTGCCATATTTTTATAACAAGTTCCGAAAGACCCGATAGAAGGGGTGTAACTACATGAACTAGGAAGGTTACTATCAAAATGCATTGAGTGGTTGCTGTATTATGTATATATGATGGATATATGATTAGTGTTTACCTTTCTTTGTCCAGAATGAATTTAGGTGGGAATTTGACTACCCTATAGTCTATACTAATTGGGGGACGGATGAACCCAGCGGTCAAACTGGTGAAGGATGTGTGCGAGCCAGGATCGATGGGGACGATTGGGACGACACAACGTGTGCTGACACAGCAGCATACATTTGCCGTTTTGATTCACCAGGTAAGAACAAGAACAGAAAATAACAAAGTTGGTGCTTGTAATAATAAAAATAATAGCAATATATGACTAAGGAAAACAATTTTCAAATAAATGTGTTTAAAGGCTGGTCTTAAACGATTCCAGGTCACTTACTGATCGCAGTGACAGTGGGAGAGAATTCCAAAGTCTAGGGCCCCACATGCAAATGCTCTTTCACAATTGTTCTTCATTTTTCCGGGTTTTATGGTGAGAAGATGCTAGGCTGTGATGGATTGTAGAATGTTTGTGACTTATCTGGCAAAAAAAGTTATAATGAGGCACAAAAATCATGTGAGTTGAACACCACCAAGTAACGTATGTTTTGCTTTTGTCGTAAGGAAAACAGCTTATTAACTTCGCAGTCCTCATTCCACTATCTAAGCCCCACCCAACCCCCACCCCAGTCCTCATTCCTCTGTCTAAGCCCCACCATACCCCAACCTCAGTCCCCATTCCACTATCTAAGCCCCACCCAACCCCCAACTCAGTCCCCATTCCACTGTCTAAGCCCCACCCAACCCCCACCCCAGTCCCCATTCCACTGTCTTAAGCCCCACCCAACGCCCACCCCAGTCCTCATTCCACTGTCTATAAGCCCCACCCAATCCCCACCTCAGTCCCCATTCCACTGCCTAAGCCCCACCCAACCCCCACCCCAGTCATTCCACTGTCTAATCCCCATCCAATCCCGCCCCAGTCCCAAATCCTCTGTCTAAGCTCCATCCAACCCTCTCCCCTGTCCCCATTCCACTGTCTAAGCCCCATCCAACTTCCACCCCTGTCCCCATTCCGCCGTATACACCTCATCCAACGCCCACCCGAGTCCTCATTCCTCTGTCTAAGCCCCACCCAACCGCACCTCAGTCCTCATTCCTCTGTCTAAGCCCCATCCAACCCCCACCTCAGTCCCCATTCCACTGTCTAAGCCCCACCCAACTCCACCCCAGTCCCCATTCCACTGTCTTAAGCCCCACCCAACCCCCACCCCAGTCCACATTCCACTGTCTAAGCCCCACCCAACCCCCACCCCAGTCCTCATTCCACTGTCTAATCCCCATCCACCCCCACCCCAGTCCCCATTCCACTATCTAAGCCCCACCCAACCCCCACCCCAGTCCTCACTCCACTGTGTAAGCCCCATCCAATGCCCACCCCAGTCCCCATTCCACTGTCTAATCCCCATCCAACCCAACCTCAGTCCTCATTCCTCTGTCTAAGCCCCATCCAACCCCCACCTCAGTCCCCATTCCACTATCTAAGCCCCACCCAACGCCCAGCCCAGTCCCCATTCCACTGTCTAAGCCCCATCCAACCCCCACCCCAGTCCCCATTCCACTGTCTAAGCCCCATCCAACCCCCACCCCAGTCCCTGTTCCTCTGTTTAAGCCCTACCCAACCCCCACCTCAGTCCCCATTGCACTATCTAAGCCCCACCCAACGCCCAGCCCAGTCCCCATTCCACTGTCTAAGCCCCATCCAACCCCCATCTCAGTCCCCATTCCATTGTCTAAGCCCCTTCCAACCCCCACCTCAGTCCCCATTCCACTATCTAAGCCCCATCCAACCCACACCTCAGTCCCCATTCCACTATCTAAGCCCCACCCAACGCCCAGCCCAGTCCCCATTCCACTGTCTAAGCCCCATCCAACCCCCACCTCAGTCCCCATTCCACTATCTAAGCCCCACCCAACGCCCAGCCCAGTCCCCATTCCTCTGTCTAAGCCCCACCCAACCCCCACCCCAGTCCCCATTCCACTGTCTAAGCCCCACCCAACCCCCACCCCAGTCCCCATTCCACTGTTTATAAGCCCCGTCCAACCCCCACCCCAGTCATTCCACTGGCAACTCTGACACTCGGCAATTCTCTGTCATTCTCTCAGCATTGACCTACCCAACTCCTGACCCGGATTTGGTGAAGTTACCCTGCCCCAATGACTGGATCTCCCAAGGTGAAAACTGCTACTTCTTCTCTGACAGAGAGACAGACTGGGGAGAGGCCAATTACAGGTGAGGCCAGGGGAGGAACAGTGACACAGAAATACAAAGACCCCTTTGATTTGATTTGATAAACATTTAGACAAAATTGATTCGTGATTGAACCATGATTGCATTCCATGGCATGGACTATAAGTAACGGACAATG
This sequence comes from Patiria pectinifera, assembly GCA_029964075.1. Classification (NCBI taxonomy): domain Eukaryota; kingdom Metazoa; phylum Echinodermata; class Asteroidea; order Valvatida; family Asterinidae; genus Patiria; species Patiria pectinifera. The sequence continues at coordinate 22,713,475 of CM057143.1, read as the reverse complement.
GTGACCAATGATGACTTGGGATTAAGCGGTGATAGCTGTGATGATGACGTGCTGACACTGAATGATGGCAAGGCCTGAACTTGCCAATTTTGAGCTGAATGTTATCGTCATTTTGAACTACCTGTTTTGGAAAAATCCCATCCCAGACACTGTGAACATCAACTCGGTAAAAAAATCCATATCTCGACTAAAAACAGTTAATAACATATCACCACGTTTTAATCCCATTTTAACCGTGTACACCGAGCCTTGTAAATGGTTCGTGTTTTAACCTTGTTTCACCCAGACCCCTTCATTGTTATTCAGTACTAATCCTCTCCCCCTCCGTGCCCTGGCCAAACAAAGGGTCGCCGTTTTCACCTTATGTATATTAAATGCCGCAAAATTGACCGTAGAAAGTGGCTCCGAAAACGACCCCCATTTTAACCAAGAAGCAGGCTTGGCCCTGGGGGAGTAAATATCGCAAAACTGACCGCAGAGATAATGAGCAAACCTCAACTGAGTTTCTGAAAATGACCCCCATCATTTAATCGCTTGTTTTTGGTCCCACAATTTAATTGTGAATCAAGACGGTTAAATTGTGAGAATAATGGTACCTGTATGTACCCAGTTTTAACTGTAAAACAGAGTTTATTAACTGAGTTGTGAGTTATTAGTGAGATTTGCAGTCCAAATAATTACTAGATGGGCTGGAAGATAAAATCAATGTCTGCACAACCACACAGACTGCGCAAACTATAAATGGTTCATTGCAGCCACTTAGGGTTTATATTTCTTGTTCATACAAAGATGCATGCGGATGTATGAAGGTGCCATGCTTGCAAGCATCACTTCATCAGCTGACAACCAATTCATCTATGAAAGGGCCAAAGCCAAATACCCAGCAGAACAATTTGTTTGGATTGGACTGACACGTGTTCAGACTGGCAGTGATAATTGGGGTAAGTGGCTTTGTTCATATGTAGCATGGACTGCTGTCTGTGGAGATAAAACTAAATCAATTTGGAGTCAGTTACGGTATGTAATCCTTGAGCCATTAAATCCTAAATGCTTTGAACACATAAGACAATAATAGGTTGATACACATTCAGTATTGTGCTCATGGCAACAATAGGCATACCATCATGATTGATAATTCACGTGTATGCAGTGTGTACTCCATATATGTCACCAGTGATCACAAAGTACAATCTTTAGTTTATGCATGGAATTCATCATAACCTTGAAATGTTCCTGTTCTCTGGGAATGGGGTCATTTGAACTTAGGTATTCCAATTAAACAGAATTGTCAGGTTTGAAAATGCTAACATATTCTAAACTGTTGTTATTACACTGACATATTTTGTTAAACTCATACTATTATTGACTGAAGCGTGCCATTTGGATCGCTCTTAGGCGAAATTGTTTAGCATCCTACCTTTTTTAACTAAGTGGGAGGCCTTTTTAAACAATTTTTGTTCTTCCAAAATGGCCGCCCAACCGGGCTATTTATCAAGATGGCCATCATTGGACTCAGGAAATGACATAACAGCTTTATATGGGCTGGATGCAACAGATAAAGAGGCGAAAATGATGGCACTGTTGAAAATTTATCATTTTTTTGGTTAAAAAAAAAAAAGTAAAAAAAAAAAAAGGAGGCGGCCTCCAAAAAGGAAGCAGGCTGGGATGCTGAACATGTCTTTTTTATTTTTTTAATTTCGCCTTATAACACAAACCTATAAATGGTACCCATTCCCAATGAGACAAGTGCTGTGCTAACATGTAGAATCATGTCCACAGTTGGAAAACTCTTTCACACAAGTCATTGTGAGTACACCTTTGCACTCAATCAAATGATGCAAAAATTGCAGAATTGCCCATTATGCACGTGCAACTTAGGAAAGCAGTCTCTGAACATTGTGCATCGTCTGTCTTTTTCTCAGGTACATTTGAGTGGATTGATCAGGAACAGTTGAATTATGCCTTGTGGAGTGCAGCCGAGCCTGACGGAAATGATCCAAATGCAGCTCTGTTGGAGTCTTGTGTTGCCATGTCCATTACCACTGCAGGTGCAGGGGCCTGGCTGGACCAAATATGCCAGTTCAGTGCCCTCAACTCTGTTTGCAAACTGCCCAGTGAGTGTACTTCAGTTGATATTCTGAACTACATCCCACATGGTATCATGTACTCTCTGCATTGCTTTGACTCTGGTTCAAAATATCAAATATTTGATTTCAAAATTTACAAATCTTTTATTCCTTCTTTACAGCAACAATAAATAAAATACCAAATTGATGTAGTCAATAAAGGTGACAAAATGTGAATTCTGACTTTAAATTGTTTCACCAGCCACAGGATGGAATTACACGTTTCATAGGAAGAAATTACCACAATGGCAAATTCCAGCATCTTTACAGAAAAGGTTCAGAAGGGGTGCCTGATTTTGCAGATACCCATTTTAAGTTCTAGCTATTTCTGAGATTATTTGTGTGATAATATTTAAAAGAGTCGGGCTCAGATCAAAACAATTTCCACTCAATTGGTATTTTCAAGTATTTACTCTGTATTTTTTTTGTATTTCAGAGGCCTCTACTTATCAGCCACGGCGTAAGTCACATTGATTTTTATATTTCTACACTTATATGTTTTTTTTTTCATGTAGAACACATTTTTTTGACACATTGAAACCTTTATATATGACAGGTGACTTATGTACATAATAATGAGTTGTTATTTATAACGCTCGTAGTTATTCATGTTGCTGCTTCAGGGAAGTCAGATGTTATTTATGGTATTTAGCAAGTTTTTCTGTGGTTAATGGGAAAACAATGTTGGTGCCATAAATAATCCATTGATGCAAGCTCTCATTTTCAAAAATTTAAAGTAAAGTCTTGAAACTATTTTCAAGAAATCTGCTGAATTTCACGAGATGCGGCTAAACCTTTATGAAGATGTGCTGAAAAAGACAGGTGCATGATGATGAATAGGAAACAAATAGAGGAATCTCTGGACTCGTATTGTTGATGACTGGGTTTAAAACTTTGCCTATATTGGAATAATTGAATACAGTTTGTGGCGGGACTGTTGAAGAGTTACAAGTTGGAGATCAGTGCTACTTTCCAAGTACTATTTTGGGACCTACACAGTCTGACAAAACCTGGACTGAAGCAGAGAATAAATGTCGCGAATATGGTGGCCACCTGACAACTGTCAAGGATCTGGATGAGCAAAACTTGGTGCGGACATTGGTAAGTAATCCATCAGATATTATTCTATGCTGATTGTATAGAACTGCTTCACAATCATGGACTCCAACTGAAAGATATATTGTGCCAAACCTCAGAACACTTTGTGGGGGTGCCTTGTTATTTCTACCGTTGTGTCACAGGTTATGACCACAAAATTGGATATTATTATGCACCTGATAATGCCATCGGACAAATCAAACCAAAGAAAGTGGTAAGGTGTGATTGTTACACTTTGACAGAAACTTTCTCCTTTTAGTGCGGACTTTAAAAATGTGTTCCTTCATTTTTATTCATTGTTGTTACAATCATTGTAGATAATAGACAGTGTGTCAAATTTAAAAATCTAAAAATTATAACTTAGCAAGTTCTTCTTCTTCTTCTAAGAGTTAAATGGCAAACAGGTACACACATTAACATGGGGTGGTGCAAAACACACAAACATGCAGGGCTGAAAGAAGAAACAGGACACAGGGGGTAGGGTGGAAAAAGGGTGTGAAGGATGCAGGGGGGAGATGACAGAACAAAAGGAACAAGGAGATGGCAAACCACAGGGGTCTGTGTAAACAGGGGAGGGATCAGAAGAGGAAGGATCAAGGTCACAGGGTGGGGGAACACAACAAGAGTGTGAGTGATGATGATGGGGGGGAATAGTATGGGGGTGGAAAGGGGAAAGATGGGGGAATGATGGGTAAACACTTTCTCTGCTGAGCTCTGAGAGTCCTTGCGATGGCCAAGAGATTCAATGCCCAAAATCAAATCAGAAATCAAGTGGTTAGGCAGGTTGAGGTGATGACCCAACAGGGGTGTCTAGTTTAGTTTCTTGGTTGTTGGGGTTGACCGGTGGAAAGCTTCTTCTTCTTGAGCTTTCTCTCTCACCACCATACTGCACTCAGACCCCAGACAGATATGAATATGATATATGACATTAGACAAGTGATTAGTGATGTTTCTGTGGGGTTAGCTGTGAGAAGTGGCCAGAAAAGAAGAGTCAGACTCCTGGATATGAATCTGGCAGACAACACTGGAACTGCACTGCACTTGAAGATACATGGTGGTGGGGGATGGGGGGATGATGGGACTTCAGCTCCCTCGAACAATCAGGTCGTAGAGATTACGGGACGCGCCTGTAAAATGTGGGGCCGTTGGGGATGGCGCGGGCAAGGCGATCTGAAGTATGGAGGATTTAGTGATTTTGGGGTGGGGAATCATGTAACCAACCATGGCATCTTTGGGCCTTGCCATCAGGGCAGCGGGGAGTGAGGTGGGCTTAGATTTCTGAGGATATTGGTTCTAATGGCACGACGATGAATCCCAGAGCTGTGACCCTGTCTGGGGTTCATCCTGTAGTACTGTGTGGCGTGGGAGAAATCGGAATCATTAGACAAATTTTCTGAGTCTCTGAGTGCCTGGCTGAGAGTTTTGCTGCCAACAGCAGTGCTGGGGTGACAGTGTGGGTACTGGGAGTGGTACTGGTGTTTGGACTGGTGGGTCAAGGCAGGTCAGTAGTTAGTTGCTTGCCTTGCTTGATTGCGAGAACATCAAGGTGAAAGTGGGTGAGCGAGAACTCCGTGAATTTGATGGTTCTGTTCTTTGATGGAAAGTGATGTCAGAGTCTGTCATTAGACCTCATCACTGGTCAGTCAGAAAAAAAAAAATCATCAATATAATACCATCAGATCGAATCCCGACATGGGGGCAGGAATGTCTCACCCAGTCTGAGATCACCCATGAAGAGGCAAGCAGAGGAAAGGGCCATCCGAGTGCCCATTGCGGTGCCGTGTACCTGTGAAATAGTGGTGCCCAGGGAAGGAAAAATTGTTCTTTCGTAGGTATCACCATCAACATCAATGATGGTGTAAGGTGGGAGGGTGGTGGTGTGCTGATTTGGCCAGAGCCAAGGAGCAAGCACGAACACCCAGTGGTGTAGGATGTTGGTGAACAGAGATGAGAGAATCGAAGTGGCTGTACTGCTGGAATCTGGTCCTGTTCCTTCATCCTTTTAAGTAGGAAGTCTGGGGTGTCGGCGTGAATGTATGAAATCTGTGGGACAAGAAGAGGAGAAAACTGTTGATGAACATGATGGAGTTCCGTGGTGTGCGTGAGCCCGGAGATGATGATGATACGGGGTTGCCAGCCTTGCAATTTTGTGAATTTTGGTAAAATCTAAAAGTCCCTACAATCACCAGGGAGAAAAGAATTTGTTGAGCTTCTTGGACAACTGGTCACGTGATCGCATATCGTCAAGTACCTGTTGTATATCTCGACAGAAAGTGCCTGTGGGGGTCAGTCAAAGGCGGGTATAGTAGTGCGATTATCCAACTGGCGGTGGGCCTCATCAATGTATGGATTTGACGATGCTGAATGATGCTGCTGGAACCTGATGATGCTGAGCGTGCGATGATGGAGTGCGCCAGCAGGTTCTCTCTCTGGGGCTCTTATCATGGAGAGATTGGGGAGGAAGTTGTCCGGGTTAGTGACTTTAGGGGAAGATGAGTGATAGCAGTGTCTAAGCTCTATATTGATTCTTATGGGGGTACCCATGAACTCTGACTCGAAAGACTCTTAGGCTCAGGTTCACACACAGGAAGGAAGGAAAAACTCACGCAGGCGGGTAGGTACGGTAGTGTGAGGTGAGGCTGAGGCTGTGCTGAACCTGGAAGACAGAGCGGGGACAAAAAAAACCCTTGGAGAGAAGAGGTTTGTGCTCTCTCAGATATATTGATAGGAAGAAAATGCATCCCCTCCCCCATCCTTGCATCCCTCCCCACCCACAGCATGGTACTTTCAAGTGCAGTTCAGATGTGTTGTCTGCCAGATTCATATCCAGGAGTCTGACTCTTGCAGGGAATCTCTTGGCCATGCCATCCAGTTCGCCAGCAGAGCTCAGCAGAGAGAAGAGAGAAGAATCGATGGATGAGAATTCAACCACATGGTCTCAACTGAACTCTCAACATAATCCTCCCTAACTTCTTCCTCCTGTGTTCTTCCAGATCTTCCTCCTGGTCTTCCTTGTTGTTCTTTATCACCCATCATTCCCCATCACCCATTTCCACCCCCCCCCATACCCCCCCCCATCATCACTCTCACACTCTCATCATCACTCTCACTCCTGTGTTCCTTTGATCCTTCCTCTTTCTTTCCTCCCTGTTTACACCAGACCCCTTGTGGTTTTGCCATCTCCTTTTTGTTGTTCCTGTGTCTTGTCTCCCACCCTCCCCTGCATCTTTCACCACCCCCACTAATCCTCCTTTTGTGTTTCTTCTTTCAGCCCTGCATGTTGCACCCCTCATGTTAATAATGTATGTATTCATTTCTGTGTTTAGCCTCTGAAGAAGAAGAACTTGCTAAGTTCGCAACGTCAGGCCACATTAATTTTTAGATTTATACATTTCAGGTCCATCCAGTCAGTAAGCAGTTTGCAGCAGTCTTACTTTTTTCAGTGTGTCAAATTATAAGGGCCCAATTCCATAGCTTTACCAAGCATAATTTTTTTACTTGTGTTCATCACTCTTAGTTAAATCCATAGTCACAGGATGTTGCTTGTTTAAAGCCCGCATTATGTGCAAAGAATTTCCTGCTGCATGTATAGTTAGTGAAGATTATTGGCTAGTTGACAATTCCAGCATCACGTACATTACAAATCAGATTTTTTTTTTTTAATGAGTTAATGTATTTGTTTATTACATTTCTTTACCCAGGGTATGCCCAAACAGTTTAAAACTGGTTTCCATTGAGGCCCTGCATACGCTACAAATGACTACACATAATATACAAATACAATACATTACAAATACACTACAGCACACTGAAATAAAATAAAAGCATATGGGATTACTGCATGATTATGAAGCAACTATTATAATACTCTACAACTATTACAAAGAAAAATGTGCAGTGTGAAACCACATCACTAACAGTGGTATGGGCTGCCAGTCTGAAGAAGCTGCAAGCTTAGCAGTGAAACATCACTAATTTGTGAGTAATATCTTCACAAATTTCTTATTGGATTTGTCAAAAAAAAACCTCAGAAATATTCTGAAAAACAATCCAGATGAACTTATTTCGCTAACAGACTTTGGAAATTTCTTGTCCAGAAAATGTATTTCTATAGGCTTGCATTCGCTGATTATACAGGAGGGGTGAAAAACCCTTTTGGGAGAAAAACGTGAAAATTCCCATCCGGCTCCATATTATTATTCAATGAATAAACCTTAAAGTGAATTTTTCAAATCTTAAATGGTCATAAAGTTGACACACTCATAGTTTTGGCTCATTAATTAGATATCATGATTAACAGGCTCTGTCATGGACATTATATTGTTTTTAAATGTTACTGGTGAGATGCCCATATGGATGTCCATATGGATGTCCATACAGTTCTTGGGTGCTTTTGGGTGCAGGCCTCACAGCAAAACCTTTGAAACCTACAGCCTAACAAAAAACACGTAAATTTAAAAAAAAACACGTAAATTTTAACTTTGGAGCCTAGTGTTTGTGTCGCTTAAACAAAGTTTTGGGGGACACTTGTCACTCTTACCCGTTCTAATTTCTGTATGACCATATCTCCATTTGACAGGATTGACTGGTTTAAAAAAATCGCCAACCCTGCCGTTTGACCATTTCTCCATATATGACCGTAGGTTAACGGTTAGGTTAGGTTTTAAAAACAAATGTATAACTTGTACACATATGCTTTCATGGATTTGATAAAACTTAGATAGAGTGACCCTTGGGTGGGAAGTCACAATTCTTCATCGGAATACTGAGGTTAAAGGTCATGTAGGGGTCATTATAGGTCATTGTTCAAATATGCTTCAAATGATTCCTTGTTTACAGAATTTCATGGGTTTTAACGTAACTTGGATGGAGTGATCCTTGGGAACAACTCTTCCAAAATTGGAGGTCAAAGGTTATCTAGGGTTCAATTGTGGTCGTTGAAAAATTGAAATTTGACTTTCTTGAGATCACAAAACATATAGGGATTGACCGCAAAAAAGGCAACACATGCGATCTGCGGATCACTTGTTTTTAAAAATAACCAACATGCATTATACAAACCAATAGCTTTAGTCTGCCTTACGTTAAAAACAAAATCAGGGAACTTTTAAAATGTTGTTTGATCCACAGTTTAGTTATGACAACATTGGCAATACGCTCTTTCATTTTTGTACAAGTTTTTCAGAATTGGGTAGTTTGCACGACATCATGCTAATTGAGTATAGGTACATGTAACTTTACATAGTTTGGAGAACATTGAGATAAGCAATTCACTGTTTCTGCTATGACATGCTGAACAAATGTACCCTAAAAACCTAGGGTTCAATTGAACCCTAGATAACCTTTGACCTATAAATACCTGCATGTTGGCCTTGTGGTTGGTATCACTGACTCTTGTTTACAAGTGTCTTCACAACAAAGCTCCGACCTATCTTGACTCTCTCATCATGCCGCATCACTCTGCAAGACCTGGCCTCCGCTCCAGTCAGGACACGACCCTGCTCCATGTGCCCAGAACATCTACCGTAGCTGGTGACAATGCATTCCAGGCACATGCACCTTGGCGCTGGAATGATCTCCCGCAGCACATCCGACTGTGTCCTTCCTTGGATGTCTTTCGAAAGACCCTTAAGACATATTTATTTGATTGAGATTCATGTTTTCATAATTTTCTTGCTAATGTTCAGCATATTTTTTTTTGTGTGATTTATTTATTGTTCAGCGCTGTGAAACCATCTTTGAGTAAGAGCGCTATATAAATGACTTTATTGTATTGTATTGTATTGTATCACTGATGTATGTGTGTATTCACCATTTGCTCGCGCTGATCGCCCATTAAGCTGATGACAGATGGGCAAGCTCTTACAGCTAGTAGCAGATGACTCACCCACAAAATGAGTGAGAGGTGGGTACCTGCTAAGTGATCAGGAGGGTGCATGCTTAGCTATGCAGGCGACTTGCCTGCTATGTGGGCGACAGGTGGACGTTTGCCCACAAAGTGGCTGCTTCCCCCACAAAGCAGACAAGAGGTTGTGAAGCCTCCTCCCCTGAGAAACTGGCAAAACACATTCTTTGTTATTCAAGAAATATTTGTGAACCCAACTCTGTTGATAAATCCAACAGACATTTTGTTCATGTTTTGGTAACATGATTTTATGCTTGTTACTGTTTATAGTCATTCGGATTTGCAAGGAGTTACTGGCTTGGTTTGCGGGATGAAGGCACTTTTCGGTGAGTTATATGTATTGACATAAAGTATATGTTATATTGTTATATGTATTGACATGACAGCAGCAGCTACAGGACATTCTAAAAATGTTCTCAAAGAACAAACCCTGAGTACAATCCCTGGCATGAAACTCTTTCAAGAATATTTCCCCTTTTCACCTGTCAGTCACGAGTCAGTTTACTACTTTACATTGTTGGAAGTATTCTTATTTTTTGGTACTAATATATATGAAAATGATACATTCATCTTATGAATATAAATTGTGGTTCCCGCTGCTACATGTATATCAGATTTGAACCAGCCAACCGATCTGCAAGCTCGGTGGTCGAGGGGTAAGACGTCTGAACTAGAGAGCAGGAGTTCATGGGTTTGAGTCCAACCCAAGTGAATTTTCGTCTGAAGTGTGTCAAAAGCATTCATTGATCCTTACTCCTAAATATAAGTGCCCTCACCACTCAAGCAGAGAACACGTACATGTCAGTTTTACGGGCTGACATGATCTTTAATTTCAATAAAACTTAGCCAAGAGTTTTGACATTTCAGGAAACTTGGGCCCTGGCCAAATCAGGTGAGTTGTAGCAAAACAATGTCTTATTGGGGCATGGCATTACATTTTTATTTCTAACATTGTTCTTTTTTTTTTTACTTCACAAAGCTGGAGTGACGGCACTGGGTTTAACATCAATACAGACTACTCGGCATTCCCTAATGGTCAACTTCCAGAGAACCTTGCCGATGAAGAAGATTGTACAGAACTGCGTATATGGCAGTGTAAGCATAGACCCTTTGCTCTGTGCCCCCTCACTGAGGGCAGTTTTTGCTATTTATATTCAGTGACAATGAATTTACTGAGGAATATAGGTCTGAGGAATATAGGTCTGCCTCGCATGTGGCATCAAATGCGAGGGTTCTATTGATTTCTATAAGTTTATTGTTCAATGCAAGAGATTCAACACGGCCAAAAATGAATTTCTTTTTTTTTAAGGAAAAAGTTAAAACAAGTTTTTCTTGCTAGAGAGTGACACAAGAAAACCTTTGTAGTCACCATATCAGTTGTGATTTGGTAATTATATTAAGAAATATTTTCTTGGATGTAAACAATTTTTTCTTCAAACGAAACATTTTCTGACACCTTTTAGTCAGCTAGAGTGCTGATTAATTCCTTCTGTAATGCACTTCAATAGAATGAAATCAAGCAAAATTCCTGAGAATACAATCAAATGAACTCTTAAAGTTTTGGGACACACAAACTGTAGTTCGCATGCAACAATGTATCGCAAACAAATTTCCTAAAAGTTTTCAAAGGCTCCCCCACTTCATTTGCAAATCAACAGACTGTATAGAGCCTCCTACTTTCAAGGAACAATCAGCATGAAATTCAATATAATCAGAGTGTCCTCCCCATGAATCTGAGTCACCTCACCAAACAATGTGCATGGATGGCATGGTCAAAAATGTAAAAGTACATTGAACTTCTAACCTTACTTTTGAGTCTACGGTTATCTCCAAACTTTACTTCTCTATCGATCTGAAACGTACACAACTTTAATCTTTTTCATCCTTAAACGTCTTCAACAATAAAGTTCAAACAAATAGCCATCCTTGTGAGAACAATTTTCTTAAGGGAATAAATATGTGCTTGGTCGGTATTAATCACTCTGTTTAAGACCGCTTGAAGTCTGGGTGCTGATAATTACCCGAGCCGAAGACGAGGGTAATTATCAGCACCCAGACTCCAAGCGGTCTTAAACAGAGTCTTTCAAGCTTAGTCTTAATACCGACCAAGCACATATTTATTCCCATTCATAAATACCTTTTTGGTCAAAAAAATCAAATCATTTCGGTAAAAAAACACCTGATTTTGTTCAACAAGTTCACTTCATGTTTTTTAAAACACCCCTCCAGATAAATAGGGGAGTGTCCAGCTCTTGAATAAGATGTAAACGCTCCTTTTTTTGATATTGGTGCGCATGTCGATGTTGGCAGATTGCACTTGGGGCGTTGCATTGTGAATAGGACTATAGAATACTGACTCGCTGGTAGTATTGCGCAAGCCTACTTTTTTTTTTTTGCTTAGGCCAAAAAAAAAAATAGTTCTGTTTCCGATTACATGCCTTTCAAAAATAGGGTCGGTCGGTCGGAATTTTTTTTTTTTTGGCCAAATTTTTTTATGCAGATTGAATGGGGTATTCAATTTTATGCGAAGTTTTAGCCTGAACTATTTCCATTGCACTACAAAAGCTATACACAAATGGCCACAAAAAGTGAATAAAACCTATCTTAATTATTGTCAATATATTTACGTTCGATAATTCGTAAAAATAGTTGTGGGAAATTCAGGTCGTTCCCACCATAGGCACAACGCTAGTCAAGAAGGGGAGCTGGCCAAAACTCCGAAGTGTGTGATGCACTGTACATGTACATGTGTGGCCCGCGGCGAACGGGTCGAACATTTCAGGAAACACGCTGCATTGTATCACTCCAATTTACGAGTAGTGCGATCTCAAAATGAACTCGTGAACACGAAAAATACATACACAGACAAGCTAGATCAAATCTGTGAATTAACTTGCAAAAATGTTCTTTCTCCATCGGTGTTTTCTTGGCATTTTTACGATGTCTTTCTCAGCATTTTTACGATGTCGAGTCCAACCAGTTGACAGAGCACGTGCCTGCACCTGCTGCATAGCCATGCTACTGCTAGCGCTATCGATCGCATAGCCGTGCACAGACTAGTTACCGCATTTTCATAATTGGCCCCTGCGCGGCGCGGTGGGAACCAGTTGTCGCCGCATTGCGCTTATTACGCACGTGATTATAGACAGCGAAGTAGTTGAATCGTGCAGCGAATTTGTTAAAATTACGGAGGTTTCTTTTGAAAAAATAGCGAATGTAAGTAAGAAAACAATAAATACAAGCATTTTTTTATGCAAAAGGGTTGTTGAGAGGTATTTTGTGAAGACAGACAAGACGTAAGATTTCTATTTTTATTTATTCAATCTTTTTTTCTTTTTTTTTGTTGGAATTGCCGATAAATTTTTTAGGGTCACAGCCTAAAAATAGGGTCGGTCGGGTAACCGGAAGCAGAACTATTCTTTTTTTTGGCCTTACTTGACTTTATTTCCATCCAAGATAGGTACATACCGGTATATACAATAATTAGCTACTTTACTATTATAGGCACTGGATTTTTAGTGGTCCTAATTTCATGTGACACTGGAAAAGTATTTAAGACCAGTCAGCCATGTCTTTATCATCCATTTAAGACCGGCCACGTGACGGGCTCTCGACCAATAGGAATGGGTAAACTGTCTTAGGTATTTATGAATAGTTGTTAAACATCCAAAAGTTTAAAGGGAAGATACATCATTTGCAAACATCAAAAAACGAAATTATCTAATTATCACGAAATATCTTACTAGATTGTTAGGGAATGACAGTCTAAAGCATCCTGTAAATTGTGGCTCCTGGTGTGCTGACATTTTCAAGTAAACTTGTACTTTTCCAGTGCTGGTCGGCCAACCAGCGTTGGAGAAAACTGGCTTTTTTTCAAAAACTGCTCCTAATTTTTCATTTTAGTTATTCCTCATTTTCTTTGTAATCGATTACACACCTGTGAAATGGTACAAGCCTGCTAGACTGATTCTCTTACCTTACAATTCCCCAAAGTCTATTAGCTGCTCCGTTTAATCTTAAGTGGGGTCAGGAAACCAGACTACAAGAATATGGTTGGTTTGTTGGATTTTCCAGCATCTCCCAAACCCAAAACATGAACCAAGTCAGTTTAACAATATTTGCTATATAGCAAACTAATCCTTCAAATCCATTTATATCTGAAAATTGCATCAAAAGAAAATGTTGTACATTCCATTTAAGGATATTCTTCTTTCCAAAATATGGGTTTTTTATGATGCTTCTCAGAATGAACCTTTTTTTTTGATTCAAAAATATTGTTCTTGCTTAAGAAATGTATTTTTGGCTGTGAAGAGATTTGCAGTGCAATATAACGCTACTTCACCATTGGAGTCAAAAATAAATCTGCTTTACCAGCAGGGTAACGTGGGAGAGAAGTCAATATCTCATTCCTGACATACATACATATCCACACAAGGCATGTTTATGATTTTGTGGATATTTTTGAGGGTTTTTTTTAACTATAGTGTGTAGTTATAGTCTGCTTGAACTGTTCAATATAGTATTTCCATATTTCGCAACCCTGAATTGCTTCTAGTGGTAAAATGCCAGTGACTGCTGTTGATCGCAATCAACACATGCTTTGGGGTTTGTTTTGTTTACAGACGGAGAGTGGGGAAGGAGTGCTTGTGGAAATTCACTCAAATTTGTCTGCAAACGAGAGAAGACCTCAACTTCACCACTTCAGCCTTTACCAGGCTATCCAGACTCTGGCGAGTGCCCCCAGAATTACTTCAGACTGGACGACATGTGCTTCAACTTGAGAGAAACTCAAATGGGCTGGATTGATGCTAGAGATGATTGTAAGACGACTTCAGTTGCAGGGACAACCCTTGCCACAGTTAGCAACCCAGGACAGCAAGGTGAGGTCCACACGCACAAAAAAAAATATAAATTAAAAAAAGAGTGTTGACTGAGTATTTATTTCACCAGAGTTGATAAATTTGAAACTCTTAGGGATTCGCCTCTATACTTTAAAGCACAAAAGATGTGTGTGCATGTGTTCACCAGTTGTTCATGAGTTCTTTGGTGAGTGGATTGTCCTACGAAGTTTGAATTGGTTGGCCTCTGAAGCAGGACTTTTCTCACCCTCAAAGCGAACATTTGCACGCGAAATAATCAAGGCAACAAAGCAGCTCCTACTTCATGAAGTGATTAATGTGATGCCTGTTAGGTCAGAATGCTTTGTTTGTCATATGTTGGTTAACTTTTCTTTTGTATTTGTACTCTTTGTCAAAAAAGTTACTGTTTTGTGTACCACAAATAGTAACTAACTCAATTTAACCAAAACGTTTTCATTTCATTTATATTGTCAATTGATAAAAACAACACAAAATATATAACAGTAAAAAAAAAATACAGTACACTAAAAAAATAATAAAAAAAGAACTTGGAAGGGACAAAGATAGTACAAGAAAGACAAAAATAACAGGACAAATTCAACCTAAAACTGCATGGGCAAGGGCTGTCAAAACAAAGAAAATCACTATACTTGCCAGCCCTCATGCTGGCAAAGGAGACGTAAAACCTCAAGTTTTGCAGGTCAGCGTCACATTTTCATTGGGTTGTTTTCCCCCTTAATTAAGACAGTTCAAAACGCTTTCAGGATTGCTGAACTAAGACCTGTGATGACATCGTCGTTCAATTTATTTCGTTGTCAACATTACCCTCTAGGGTATTCTAGCTAAAAACCCTGCTAAAGGCAGCAACATGCAATGCTTGTCAACATGCTAATTAGCCTGCATGATCCACCAGGGCAAAATTTCAAGGCTAAAGTGCCTCAGAGTCTGTGTAGCAGGATTGAGCTCTGGCGTTGTGCAATAAGACTACATGTAACTCTGATTGTTTCAGAATTGGCAGTTCTACTTTGCTTGTCTTACCCATAGATGCATTACTACATGTATGTACACATGCGATATCGCCTAGAGAACGCTAGCCATTCGCTAAGATTTATTTCCTACAATACCTTGTGGCTCTCCGTCATGACACATCCTCTTTTCCATTCATAGAGCTAAAGGAAAAAGGTGTTTTCTAGAGTTTCACCAATATTTGCCCTGTTCTTGTTTTCTTTCCAAGCCATTAGTTATGCTAAGTTTCCTGTAGTTATTGTCTACTTCCTTCTGGATGTCTTTAAGTACTCTAAGGTGATTTTTGGTGCAGTTTGGCAGGAAGATTTAGTGGAGTAGCACTTGCTCCCCTGCTGTTGTTATTTGCAGTGCGCCTGCCCCACCTTGGCAGCTCACTTTCCCCCGTCTTCCACAGCAACCACTGGAGCTGCATGTGTCTCAACTTGGCAAGTTGCAGTCCCATATTTGACAGCAGAGTTACGCCTGCCCACCTGTATGCAAGGGTGAATCGGGGGAGGGGGGAGGGGCCTTGTGCCCTCATGGTATTATGGTTCACGGGCTAATATGGTTTACTTTTTGTTATGTATTTGCATCAGCTCTGTTGACGGCCATAATTAAGGGAGTAAGCGGGGACATGTGGATTGGCTTGAACGGTATAGGCATCCACGATCAATATCATTGGACTGATGCGACACGATTGGACTATACAAGCTGGGCACCAGGCCAACCTGACAATGCTTTGCCAATTACTGATCCGGTAGGTCATACATGTTCTGGACACACCAGTCTAGAATCATTCTTAAACATTTGGCAAAATGAAGCAGCTTCTTAGTGTGATAATGCTGTCACCACTCAATATGCTTGAAAGTCAAAGAAATGTTCCGTTTGTTTTCAACAATATCAGTATTTTCATTTGAGAACAGTTGGTGTAAAAGGGGTTAGATGTATATGTACAAGCTTAACTCCAACCACCCCAACACTCCAAAATTAACTGTTTGGCAGCAATTTGATGAATTCAGGCCTGTACCACCCAGGTACCATCATTGGGACTTGATGTCCAAGATGTTTACTTCAAGTAGTAAGAATGTGTTATTAGTGTCCACCAAGGACTTGGAAAGCTTCCTAGCCAAAATACCCAGGAAATTAGAGTCACCAGGCAGAGTGTTTCTCGTTCCTCACAAACCCTTTTGCCTACCCATTGTTGGAACGTTTTTGTTAACCAAGGAATTGATAAGCTGTGGATGATCAACAGTGCAAAATAATGAATGTACATGTAGTTAGGGTCCATGCGATGAATTTTTCTTAGGAACACATTTTTTTTACAACTTTCTACTCCTCTTAAATGCATAAAAACTATCTGACATTCTTTTACATGATGGTTTACTTTATTAAAAAGTGCGCCTCTTTAAACATTTAAAAAAAATTATGCTTTTCCGGACAATTGGGGGCGCTGTTGCTGTGACCTCATTTCAGGAAGACAATGTTCAGTTTAGGGGTTTTCTGTTTAAATTGTGAACTCAAAAATTTGTTCATTGAAAACATTTTTGAGAAAAGTTTACTCATTGGCTTAATTACTGCCATATAATGACCATTCAATGAATCAGCAAAGAAAAAAAACTTACTGACAGCAAAATAAGCAAAATACTAGCAATTTTTGGTGCTGATACAGCTGTAACATTGAAGTTTCTGCCTGAAATGACATCACACGTTTGCTCATGAATTCAGAAATTGGCATTAGCATAAAAAAACCCCAAAAGTCACCAAAATACTCTTAAGTGCCAAAACAGACATTGAAAATAAGGTTAAGGTGCATTTTGAGGGATTGCATTACGGAAAATTACATTGCATGGCCCTTTAATGTTTCCAAAACATATTATTGGATTGTTGAAAAATAAAAACTCACCAACAAACATTACCAAAGACTTAATACAAAAATGCCTCTCTCTTACATACTGAGGATGTTGAGAAGCAACTTTTGCAAACAAAACTCTGTTGCATGGCTTAAATTTATACCTGTGTGGTAGCTAGCCCATCATAAAATAGCACTTACGTGTATTGTTTACAGATAAAAGAAAAGTAATATTTTTTTTTATAATTGACAGAACTCTGCTAGTTGTGTGGCGATGATGAATGACCCCAATGACCCTGGTCTGTGGAATGATGCCACGTGTACTACCCCACGAGCCTACCTCTGTCAGTCACCATTAGGTAGTAGTAGTTTCTGTTCTCTTTTGATATGCCATTTTCCTCTTTCATTCAGAGAAACAAGATTGCTTGCTTAGTCCATAGGAGACGCATGTGTTTTACCTCCCAAAATATGGTACCTGTTAACATCTTGCTTCACTTTTGGTGCAATGTTTTCATCATGTCACTCGGAGGTACAACACATACGGTCTCCCAATCAAGTACTTGTCATGTGTTTACATTGTTCTCTGTCATGTCACACCTCTCAGTTTTTTTCATGCAGACCCTTTGTTTTACTTTCAATCTTTTTAGTGTCATCTGGTGGTGATCCTCCTCCCCTACCAGGAAACCAATGTACAGACACCAAGTACTCCAACTACTTTGACACATGTTTCCTTATGGAGAACACTTACAAGCGCTCGTTCGAACAGGCCAGAATAGTATGTACATAAATAATAAATCAACAACTGACATGATCAAACGCACATTCTTTGTTAGGAGTACCGTATGTCTATAATTAACATGGACATGATGGAAGCAAATGCGATGAAATTTGTTTGTGAGCCCAGCAGTAGATGTTTCATGTTAGTTAACCCTTTCCATTCCACGGGCGACTTATGTCAACAAGGAACTACACCATGCCTCTTACCATAGGTGAATTTAGTCGACCAGGAAACCACACACAGAACATCACCCTCCACACAGATTTAATCACTGCTTGTCAGCAAGCTGGCATGTCGGTATGTTTAGCCACCCATACAGGTACAACCACCATATACCAGCTGAAAGAGTGTTTCAGATCATATTCTAATACAGTGAAATCTGGATAAGTCAAACCTTAAGGGAACAGGTTCAAAATTTGACTTTAAGGGAATGTACAACATTTACTTTTGCTGCAATTTTCAGAAATCAATGGATTTGGAGGATTAGTATGTTATAGCAAATATTGTTACACTGACTTGTTTCATGTTTTGGGTTCGTAGAACCAAGAAAACCAAGAAGACCAATCATATTCTTGTAGTCTGGTTCCGTGACCCCACTTAAGATGAAATGGAGCAATTTCTTTGGGCAATTGTTAGATCAGAGAATCAGTCTAGTAGGCTTGTAGTCTTCACAGGTGTGTAATCAATTGCAAAGAAAATGCAGACGAACTAAATATGAAAAATATCGAGCACGTTAAAAAAAAACCCAACAATTTTCTTCAACGCTGGTCGACTGACCAAGCGTTGGAAAAATACAGTTTTTTCTTGAAAATGTCAGCACACCAGGAGGCACAACTTTACAGAATGCTTTAGAATGTCATTTCCAAGCAATCCAGTGAGATATTTCGTTATAATTTGATCATTGCGTTTTTTTATGTTTGCAAATGTTGTATCTTCCCTTTAAGCAGAGTTAAGCAGGGATGTATATCATTGTTATATTACTGAAGGGAATGGATTCTTTGTTTGACTTAACAGTTTTGAATTATCAGAGTTTGATTTATCGAGATTTCACTGTAGTACAGTTTATTCATGTGTTACCATTACAAACATTTAGGAAAAGTGCTTGAGAAGTATATCCATGCACAATTTGAAGTATGGAGTGCTATTTGGTCATGTGGTAATTATGGCTTGCAGTTTTGTAAATAGGACAAATACAAAAAATAGCATAAGTTTTTTTATTTTTTGCACATATGGCCTTGGTTTTACATCACATAAAAGAGTAAAGTGGAAGTATCAAACTTAACACTCAACACTCTTGATTTTAATCACTCCTTGGCAGTTATTATTATTATTATTATTATTTATTTGGCATTAAAAACACAAACAACAAACATTCACATATAGAGAAAACCAAAAACCAAGAAAACAAAAACAAACATGACGAAAGCCAGGGGCATATGCCCAGTGACAATTTGGGTTGAGTAAGTTTTCAACTTGTGGTCCAGTTTTCATGCGCTAGTGAATTCTGCATGAGTGAGTAAACAGTGTGGTTCTGTGGAGAGTCAAGTCAATAAACACTGTGTGGGTTAAGCTGCAAATCCTACCAAATTTGCTGTGCACTAAAATTTGCCATAAATACAGAATGTTCAGATCAGATGTGACACTTAGGCTAAGCCCTGTCTTAACACATTATATGTTATAGACTAAACGCATGCTCAGCCTTAATAGCACGTATTTCAACCTGCATAAAGTAAACAGACGCCTAAGCTTGACAATATTATTGGGTGTGCTTGCGGAGAGTATAGACAGTAACAACGCTGACCTTTGTAAGTATGGATTTTGCATATTAGGTTTGCCCTTCAATGGGTTTTTAAAGTTTGGCGTTTCAAACACTGTATTAATTTGTGTGTTACCTCCAGTGAACCTTGGAAAAAAAGACTGGAACACACCCAAACCCACGACCTCCTGCTTTCTACTGCAGACCACCGAGCTAACGAACCACCCACGACCACCGAATCTGATGTACATTGATCTGTTGTAATCTGATGTACAATAAGATGGGATAAGATGGGATTTTTGGCGTCGGGGTGATATAATTCAAATTGGGTTTTTTTTTCACCCAACTTGATTTAAGTGTTGTACTGCTTGTGTTACCTCAGTGAAAGTTGGAAAAAAAATACTCAGTGTGGGACTCGGAACCCACTGACCTCCTGCTTAGTGCAGATGTCTTACCACACTCGACCACCGAGCTAAACGGATCGGGTGGCCGGTTCGACCGGTGATGTACATACGCAGTAGCGGGTATACTATTATAAGCAGGGATTTTTTGCGTCGGGGTGATATGAATCAAATTAGGTTTTGCCCTTCATAATTCTTTTAACTTTATACTACTCAGTGTGTTGTGTCCAGGAAAGAAAAAAAGAACTCGGGTGGGACGTGGGACCACGACCTCCTGCTGTCTTCTAGTGCAGATGTGTTCACCACACGACCACCGAGCTAACGGATCCGGTGGCCGGTGATGTGATAGGTAGTGGGTGCTGACAAAACATAATAAAGATGGGATTTTGATTATTTGATCGGGGGGGTGAAATCAATCAAATTAGGTTTGCCCTTCACCTTTTTTATAACTGTACTCAGTGTGTTACCAGTGAAAGTGAAAAGAAAGTGAAACTTGGGGGAGACCCTCGACCTCACGACCTCCTGCAGATGTCTTTACCACTCGACCACACCACCTAACGGGGGGATCGGGTGGCCGGTTCGAATCTGATGTACATAGCAGCGGGTACCGCATAAACTATTATAAGATGGGATTTTTGCGTCGGGGTGATATAAATCAAATTAAATTTTTTCCAACTTTCACTCGGGAGGTAACACACTGAGTATACAGTGTTTAAAACGTCGGTGAAGGGCAAAACCTAATTTGACCTTTGTAAGGTTGTGGGCTTGCGTCCAGCGTGTTGGCTGTGGGTGCTCATTGGTCACTACCTGATAGGGTTGGTTTTGATTTGATATCATTTGACCTCAAGAATGTTTTGTCTTGAATAGAATTGTGAGAGTAGGGATGGTAGCTTGCTGTCAGTGAATGACCGATACGCGGGGGCGCTATTCACGTACCTCCTGTACCAAGCTGGTACTGATGCTTCAGATGATGAAGCCTGGTTGGGATTGAGGCGTAATTCTGTAAGTACACATTGATTTATGTAAGTGGAACAGCAGATTAAAGTAAAAAGGTTTATGTACGATACTTGCTGCAGGGGCTATCATGCACTATACATGTATATCATGAGACATATGACAACGCTTTCCAGGTGACTGGCCTGATATCCCTGAGCGAGCAAGGAACAACTTTGTATCAAGTTCGCGAAATCCCTGTTCAAGAATTTCAGACATTGGTTATACCCAAGTCACAGAGCTCAATTCATCAGCTTCGATACAGTGGACGACTGAGAGACTTTAGGTGCAAAACATGGTGAGAGACTGCGGAGCAGTGCCCTGGTCAATCTAGTCAGACTCATTAATCGACACCTAATGAAAAACAAAAATTATTGTTAAGTCTAGATGCTATACCAGAACATAGCCATTCCAGTGTTGTGTTCTCTACGCTAATCTTTTTATCTTCTCGTTCGTGAAGATCATGGTTTCTTGTTTTTCTTAAGGTCCGTGCAATATGTAGTTTATATTTTTGTTGATAATATATGAAACGTTAAAGTTTTGATGTTATAAATGCCCATTTCGGTATCATTTTTTCATCACGTCAACCTTCCTTTTTCTTGATTATGATTCTAAACAATTCCAAATATTTCCATAAAAGCTTATATTTTATATTTTTTATTAATGTTGTCATTACTTACTGAATTAATTGAACGAACTACTTTGGATTTTTTTTTTTTTGCTTTTTAACAGTTTCTCTTCTTTTTAGTTTCTCTTCTTTTTAGTTCATTTCAATTTTTAATGTATATACCTGCAGTATAATAGTCTTTTTAAAATGACTTCTGTCATATCGTAAACCATTGCAATTCAGTCCTTGGACTATGAGAATGGTATGAACAATAAAACCTTTAATTCATTCAATTAAATTCAATCATCAGGAAATCTGATGATGATATTGCATGATGTATATTCCATACAGCAAGTTCCCTGCATTTATTTCAAATTCTCCCGGAAGGTTTCAATTCGGGGATATTACTGAAGATCCTAACACAACTTCATGGTCAGTAGTGCAAATCCTTGACCCTATCACTAGACATGTTGAACGCTATGCTAAATATTGACAGGTCTGTCTAGAGACTTTTTCTTGAGTCTACCAATTTATAGGATTTTTTTTTTATATTCTTTGATTCTTTATTTTAAATTGTTAGGATACTGGAGTATTTGAATGGATTGACGAGTGGCCGCTGCAGTTCACCAAATGGGGTCCCAATGAACCAAACAACAACAATGGAGATTGTGTGGCACTAACTCGTGATGGCTTCTGGGCTGTCCGTCAGTGCAGCGTTAACAACTTCTACTTCTGCAAATACCCCTGTAAGTTGAACTACAGACACTGACAGAGCAAACATCAATTATTTAAACCTTTACTCTCAACAAAGACCAGCTCTAGCTGAAGATTGGGCCTGTGAGTTTGGAAGACTAATTGGTAGGAAAGTATTAATTCCTTATGCAATCACATGATTTTAGGTAATTGTTTTTGATTTTAATTGTGGTTAACTGATGAGCACCAATGTGTGTTTGTTTGTGAACCTTCACATTTCCTACAAACATGTCCAAAATCAACATACATCCCTCGGAATGGCATCCCAAAAGCTGACAAGCATTGTGACAAACCAACTTCTCTGTTTATCCCCCTGGCTTTTAAGCCAGAAAGGGGGATATGGTGCTAGCTGTGTGTACATCCTATAAGGACTTGGGACAATGGGGTGTGTGTGATAACAATGGGCCTGATGCTGCCCGAGGACACACACATGCAAAATCATCAATAAAATGAGGACAGGAACCAAATCGAGGACGACCTCGATTAAAAAATGTGTACAAAACCAATGAAAGCTGTTCCAAAACATTACGAGTATAAACCAAGGAAAAGGGTAGAGGAGCAATAGAAAATCCTTGATTGACTGCATTAACAAACCTAAGAGTTTGTTTCTGCATTCAATCACAGATCCTCTACACACATGACACAAGGATAAACAACTCATCGGAGCTTGTGTACAAAGTGTGTGGAACAGTTTATCTAGAGGCGTGATGATAACGGCCTGTGGGCGTATAGAACATACAATGTGCGCAGCGCGCATCCTACATGAAACCCAATCACGGGAGACTTGACAGAAATTCAACTACAGTCGCGTGCCGACTCTAGTCTCGCGCACGCGCATTATATGTTCTATACGCGCACAGGCCGTTATCAATTCTCGAACCAGAAATTTGGAAGTTGTTTATCCTTGTGTAGAGGATCCGTGATTCAATAGGGGATGTTGAACAATAGAGGACAATAGGGTCCCCAATTCTCAAAGGACCCCAACACTTGATCGTGTACAAAACATATGGGAGGTCTTCCTAAGAAGTTAGAGTACAAACAAAAGAGGGACAATGGGGGTCCCCGATTGCAGGCAAATACACACTTGTCTGCGTTTATTTATGGTGTAAATCGAGGACACACACGCACAACATCATCGGTGAATTGAGGACAGGAACCAAATCAAGGCCGACCTCGATTACAAAACGTGTACAAAACCAATGAGAGCTGTTGCGAAAAAGTTCGTACAAACAAAGGAAAAGGGAAGAGGAACAAAAGAAAATCCTTGATTTACACTGTACACCATAAACAAATGTGTGTGCATGTGTCTGTGTGTGACATTTTGGTTAGGTTAAATATGTAGTGCTGTCATATGAAAAACCAGACTTCAATCTCTACCAAACTTGGTGACAATAATCTTTGGGTACAGGGAACTTCAGATGCCTTGAAAAAATTGAGGTCAAAGGTCAACAAGGGGTCAAATGAAGTCATTGTTGATTTTGGTAACAGAAAAGTGCTGTCATATGAAAAGTCAGATCTCAGCCAAACTTGGTGACAATTGCTTTGGGTAGGGGGACTTAAGATGACTTTAGACATTTCAGGTCAAACATCATCTAGGGGTCAAATGAGGTCATTGTTGATTTTGGTTAGGTTACCTGAAAAATGTGCTTTAACTGACCGTATAAGTACTGCCAGCATGCCAGGGGGATCGCGCAAGTTTAACTTGCAGTATTTTTAATTTCTTCAATCAGCTACTCCGCCAGAAGTTCCAGGGCTGAAGGGAGGGATCTGTCCTCCTGACTACGTGGAATTCCCAGGATCAGATGACTGCTACCTGTTTAAAACACCATCCACAACGATAAAACAAGAAGCTGGAGATTTAACATGTGCCACTAGTCACAACGGAGGCCAATTGCCAAGCATTCACAGCAAAGCAGAGGAAGATTTTGTCAAGGCTGAAGCCAAAAAAGTCTTTGGGGAAAACGCCCAAATTTGGCTGGGTGTAACTCGCAATGCAGGTGAGTGTATGCTGGGGTCGTAGATTGAGCCTATTTGAATATTTGATTAAAATTTGAATATTGAAATTTCCATGTGATTGAATGTTCAAATATTTGATGCTGTAATTATAAGATTCAGTGCTCACAGTGCGTGTACAATACTCCAGCACTTCAAGCACAGGTTAATGATCCACATGTTGGAGTAAAGAATTCTGGGGGAGGAAAGAAGTCACCTGCATTACTAATACTAAACAGAAAACCTTGCTAAGCACAGACAGTTGAACAGTTAGTATGGAAATTTACTCTTTTTCTTCTTTCAGATGAATTCAATACCTGGTTTGATCAGAGTCTGATGAACTACGTGAACTGGGATGTCAATGAACCTACTGATGATAACGATGCAAACAACAATGGCGTCCTGTTGGATGTGAATGGCGGATGGAGTGACGTCGCCTCTACTGAGAGACACAACTACATCTGCAAATCTCCCAAATGTAGGAATCACTTGCCCTCTGCCAGTTCAATTTGTATAATACCCAATGTGTAACTTAATCTAAAAATACACAGCTGCTTTATCACATGAATTGGGGTCAGCATTATACTTGCACCATTATCGCCATGTTTAAATCATGTTGCATGATAAGGCCACTTTCCACTTGAGGGTGAACAAAGCAGTGTTACCATTGCATAACTTTATAGGGACATCAAGCCCCATGTAAGGTAACTTTGAGAACCACAGTCTATGATTACTAGTTCAGATGTCCTACCCACTGGACGACTCAGCTTGCTGGGGTCAGCTGCTAGTTTCACTGCAGAAAATAACATGAATCTTTATGTGTCATTCTGTCCTCTTCCAGTTCCAGCCCCTCCCACCGATCCCCCCAAACCAACCAGTTCAGCCATTAAACCAGGTAGGTTGGTTCAGTTTTTTAATTGTTTACCTATTTGTTTTGTTTTTACTATGTGGTGTTTAATGATTTGTGGTGTATTTTTTTTTGGGGGGGGGGGGTGTGCCTTTGTGCCAGATTACATAGCCTTTCAACTTATAATTATGGATTTGTGTACTAAAATAAGAGGGACAGGCATGAAGGAAATATGATATACATTTTTCTTCAATGGTTTGTTTCAGATTGATTAATTTCACAAAATGTCTGTTTATGATTATATGATTTGTATGCAGTACATGAAAACAAGTGTGTGGCCCAATATGAAGTTATCAGAATAAGTTTTACTCATTGGTTTTCAACGATCTTTAATGTCAGTTATTAAACTTTTGTTCTTTATTGTATTTATTGCCCTGATGTGTTGCCTTAGTATTGAGTATTTTTACAATATCACTTTCCCCTCCCAACAAGGCTATTCCACAAATGGAAAGTATTTTATCTTTAACAGTCACAGTTCTATACCTAACTATTGTTATGGACTTTGTACATGAACAGTTGATGGTGCTTGATGAGGACTCATAAGAGCGCCCTGTGCATGACTCGGGTTGTGTGCACCCGTTGATTTAAGCCCAGAGCAAGGAACAAAATGAATGTGCATAATCATGCATCATGTTTATGTGATGAATGTTAGGTGTACATGGGCATGCATTTCAATCCTACAAAACTCTCTCTTTGTAACTGCCCAGGAGTACTCCTGCATTCATCAGATGAGTCCATATATGTAGCAGTAGCAGCAGCCGTCAGTGAACTTATGCATATTTTATTTCTTTTTCTGCAGTTGCTGGATGGTTGTCTATCCTCTTGACTGGAGCTGCCATCTTGTTTGCCAGACGTTAAAGAAGTTTCTAGTCTTCTCAGTGCCTTGAGTCAGTAGGAACAGCATCTGGGCACTCGTCTGATAACCCAATTCCTATGATGATAGCCTTTATTAGTGTCTTTATGAAATGCAGTTGCATTGATGGTTGGACACAAGGATTGACAATGAGCGTAAACAAAACATGACTCAAATACACAAATATGTTTGAATTGTACAGATATTCAATCAAACCATTTTGAGTGAGATTTTCAGATTGCTTGTCATGATTTCATTTAGTTTTTAGATTAAAAAAATTCCAGCATTTGAAGACTCATGTGTGGCCATTATAAATGTCCTTTTTTATTTCCTAGCCTGAGTATATTAACATGATAACCAAATATATTCGAATTATGCAAAATAGCAACAGTATTTAGTTCTGCTATTTGTAATGGAACTGTTTAACAGTGATAAGTCATTCAGTAGGAGAATCTACAATGTAAATTGACAAGAGTGAGACTTGAACCTTAGACCTGATGATTACCATTCTGTTGTGTTCCACCCATTTGGCTGTAAAGCCAATTCAACACTTATTCCCTGAGGCATTTTGGATCGGCGTATTCCTAATTCCTCCAAAGTCCACTTTGAAAAAACCAGCGACACTGTCTTGATATGTAACTTTCACAGGGCATCAGAATTAGTTTAAAGTAAGAAAGGCTGGGCTCTTTATCTGCTTCATTTCTTTAAAATTCTTCAAAACCCCTCGGGAGATATTGAATGACAAAAAATGAGACACAACTAGTCAGTTTAGTTGATGCAGCACCTGTATGGCATTCTTGAGGTTGGAGGTTCACATCCCATTAAAAAGTTTTATTTCTTCGCCCACTCTAAACATTGCATCATCTGTAACCAGTTAATTCTTATTACTTTGTGGACTATTTGATCGACTCTTAACAATGTTTACTTGTACATTTCTAATTTCTTCTTTTTTCCTTTTTTACCATGTGTGGCAGATAATTAAACCAATCAATCCAAACAAGTATTATATAAGTATTTTTGTTTGTTAAATAAAAGAGCTGCTGTCTCTGTAAGGAAATGTCTAAAGGAAAACATCGTCTATTAGAAATATTTCATAATTGTTAAAGTAGCTGTCTTAGGTTAGCTCTTGAATAGATGGATCGATTGATTCTCAAGATGAATAATTGTGCTTTGTTGCTGATATTCTTTTATTGCATAAGCTTGTCAATTTTAAAAAGGTTGCCTTTTTGCTTTGTGTTTGCTTGAAGTGAATATGTAGTAAATATCAAATATAAGTTAATCTTGGATAATTTTTGTATGTCTTGTACCATTTCTTTTCATTAATGAAATTAATTGGCTTCCGTAATTGCCGAAAGAGCCCTTGTTTTCATTAAGAATTTTTATTTTTGCTGTTTCGACAATTTGCAGAAAGAGCCTTTTGTTTATGGTTAGACATTTTTCTTTCTCTTTCGGCTTTTTCTCTAATCTGCCTAATTGTTTTTGTTACGATATATTTTTTGTCTTTCGCCTTCGTACACATTTGCTTTCTTACAGGCACTTGGGGCATTTTTACCAATGCAATTGTCTCTAAACTTGTTTGTTTTTGGTACCACTGTCATTTGCCAATAAAGCAGATCTTGTTAAGATCGAATCATAACGCCATCTTATCCAATCCAGACAGTAAGCACTTTTATCTTGCCAAGACATTATGCTAAATTCAAAATTCTTTTTTTTGTGTCATAGACTATAGGCCATCGACATTTGCACAAAATGTGTCGGTTTTTTTCGTGTTTTATTTTTACACATAACGGAAGGTCCCATGGTTATAACACTTGGTGGGTCGTTACATAATCACGTTATAGCAAAATCCGAAGTGAAATCGCGCCGTGAAAACTGAATTTTCCCATATACGTCGTGTGTGTACGCAGAGCACAAGTACCATTCCTACATATGAATAATTAATTAGCCATAATTCCAAAACCCTTTGACCTATAGTCATGAAATTTCTTGGGTATGTTTATGATGAGTTGCTCTATGCATGAACCAAGTTTCAAAGTGTTTCGTCACTCGATGGCCGATATCTTGGGGATATCGGCCATCGAGTGTGCCCCCCCCCCCGGCTGAGAGATGGTCAAAATAATCCAGCCCTTTTAGGGTTAAGTTAAGATAAATTTTAAAATTTTGGTTTTGAAACTTCTTTTCAGTATATGTAGCAAACGAAACATGAGTAAGATTTAAAACTTTGCATTGCGGTTGTGAAAACGTGGTTAATTCAACCTCTTTTTGTAATATCACCCCGACGCACATTCCTCTTATGAATACTTTTTGTAACATTGTTCAAAGTTATACACTCGTGGAAAGGACTTGAAAAATAAGTGACACCATCAAAATGTGACTTAAAAAAAACATTTATGATATCATCTGATTGTATATTGTGGAATTATTTTGGCTACAGCTAACTCAAGACAACATCATCAGTTGATTTTTTTTTCAGTTGTTCACGGTGTTGATTTTTTCAGGAATTTCACAAGACCGTTAGCCAGGATTGTCACCATAGGGTGGGGGGGGGGGGGGGGGGCTGGTTTCTTTTTTTCTTTTTTTGTGGGAGGGGGGGCGGGGGATGTTATAACCATGGTCGCTTATCATAGGATTTACACATTTCCAGGGGGAGGCGTGCCCCCCCCCCCCCAACTGCCTTGGTGCACACACCAAATCACTCGATTAGCCTCATTTTGTGGTTTCCTCGAGTGTAAACAGCAGTGTGGTTGCGAAGGGAGATTTCTAAAGGTTACGCAACACTTTATTTTGAATGAAACTACATGCACACAGACATGTTCACACAGGTGGGCGAAATCTTTGAAAATTCATTTCTTCCGTTTGGAAGACTGTAGCTTCAAGCAACTTTCGCGGTTTATTTCCCTTATAATGATCCAAGTATCAAAAATCGATATGTTCACTACTTTTCGTTGAAATTGGAAAAATAGGCCTGGCTATGCGTGCATTTCTGAAGTTGTAACACTGGCGTTTGCAATATCTATCAATCTTTTCAAGCTTCACGAATAATTCCAAGGTCCCTATCCATTATGGTGTGCAGTACAAATTTGCAGAAACGCCTCCTTCACGAGTTTTTCTATGAAAATCCGACTCCTATGAACATCGGGCCCCTTTTCCCTATTATTGGTTAATCCCTGGCACGTGACAGGTCACTCTCCCGTATGTGATCCTAGTAGCATATTCTCGTACTTACGCATGCGCAATACTACCAATGAGTCCACATTTCTTGGAGTCGGATATTCACGCTACACCGGCTTCCATTGGTCGATACCGAGACCCACGCCAAGTCACGCCGAGTGACACTAATTAATATGCCCGTCGTAATTGTATTGCTGAGCTATAATCGGTCAACCGTAACGCCCGCGGCGCCTTGCTGAACAATGCATGTGGGTTGGGTTGGAACAAATTCCTTGTCGAAATTTTGCATGGAGATAGTTCAAGGTGTAACACTAGCGTTTGCCTCAACAGATTTAGCTGAAACTCGGTATATACTTAGATGATACAAGTGATCAACTAGAAATTGATATAACTGCATATATTTCGGGAAGTTTTCTAACGATTTCTTCCAGACTTGAAGGTCAGCTTTACCAGTAATTAACCAGTATTGACGTTTCGGCATCCATTTAACATTTCAATCGTCCTGAGCATATTTTCTGAGAAACACACCGTTCCAAAGGCCATGGTTCTTTTTGGGTTCACGAATTCCACTACTCTGTTACGGCGTCTAAGTACGTGATCGGATTAGCTTTGCTTGACAACCGGCAAGCTTTCGCCTTCGCAACCATATTATGTAAACCCCGCCGTTAATACAAGGGAAGCTAAACACACGATATTGACAACCCGAGCACGTGATCACCGTACGCACACGAGGCCCCCTTCAATGGCGAAATCATTAGCACGTGATCACCGTACGCACACGAGGCCCCCTTCAATGGAGACATCATTGTGGAAGATATTGTGTAAAACATGTGCAAAGCTAGCTACTGCCCCATGACGGATTTTTTTTAACACCGTAGCTAGCACAATGCATTCGCCATGCCTTTGAGATAGAATTAACAGCTAGCTTGCCTGGATTAGTATACATGTATTTATCCATGTTTAGGGGCCTTTCAATGACTTCGAACAATAAGAACCGATAACGGAAAAACAAACATGGTACAACGATCAACATGGCACCGAATACATATGATGTTTCACAAGCGATACAGTAATTGGCTGTTAAGAAGATAAAGGGTAAATTTAGAATAGTTGATACCTTGTCCCTAGTATGATAGTGATTTGAAATGGTAGTAATTTGTCATTAAGTAAACAAACAGCAGATATCATTCAAGTATAAAATTATGGACTTCATTTTTGAATTTGACGTAGGGGACAACATCTCTGCAGTACAAAGGGTTATTTGTCCATTATTATACCCTTGATTTCAGAACCTCTTCCATTCTTTGCCCTTCACAGAGAACTTCTCAAAACTCAACACACAAATCGAAACCCATCCGGACATAGAATACGCATGCACAAAATTAATGAAATTCAAAGTGAAGTGTTGTTCCCGATGAGCATCAAGGCGTCAAAACAAAGCCAGTCTTTCCTTCGCCTTTGTACTTTTATATATATTCATCCAAATTTGGAAGCATTCTTGTAGTACAACGCCAATTGAACTGACTTCCTCTGTGCTCCGCCCAAAAAAGGAGCAAAGAGACAAACTTACATCTAACAGAACTGTCGGGGAGAATATCAAAATTAATTTCAAGGTCATCGGAGTGGTCAACCTAGCCTACAGTCAGAGTTGTAATGACTCGAGTCAGTGACTCGACTCGAGTCCGACTCGAGCCACAATTTTTGGTGACTCGACTCGAGTCCCTAAGGGCAAACGACTCGACTCGACTCGACTACACACTTGTGACTCGACTCGACTTTCTTGACCTAATGACTCGACTCGAGTCCCTTCTTTAAAATGACTCGACTCGACCCGAGTCACAAAATCAGTGACTCGTTGCAACTCTGGCCTGAGTAATTTGTCGGTAAGGGTTTTCTCCTTGAGTATAAAAATTGCCATGTTCAATATTACACTCTTGAAGAACAACAGGGGAAAAAAACAGGCTAGGTCTATTATACGAATTGTTTTCTTGTATTTTTTCTACCTTCCCAGATGCATGTATAAAAACGCAAACGGAGAGGTGGAAACAATATGGAATCCACAGAAATGAAAACAAGGCGTTTTATGTTTTTTCTTCCAAAGTCCAACCATCTTTTTATCCTAATGTGTTTGCAATAACAATTAATTTCAAGTTTTAGGCGTATCTTTGGAACCAGTTAGTTGTGATGGCCCCCTTTGATAAAGTACTAGATCAGTACTATATATATCGCGTGAACTAGCAGCTGGCGTTGCCAGCTCAACAGACGACTACTACCAAAAGTTCTGAACTTGATGAAGATCGCCATGGCTGGCTTGCGTGTTTTTGGACTTCTCGTGTTAGCAGTGGCCGGTGAGTATTCCCTATGATCTCAGTTTTGATGGCGGAGGGGCATACGTCACATTTTCACCATGCACGAGGTGAAAGCGGTCCCCTTTTCCATCCGGGCCCTTTGTGCCAAACCTTAAAAGCTTCTTTTTTTTCCGGCACACGTTCGAATTAAGCCAATTATTTTGCAGGAAATCGGACCTAAATGACATCCTGACCTATGAAATACGCATAGTTTATGTGAATTTCAAAATTTAATTTCCAACACAGGCACGTATTTATATCTACGTTTTAGGTCCGGTGCGAAATGGGTAATTTTTGTGGGTAATCAGTGCATATATTGCTTTACTTGCATGATTATTGCAGTGTCTGCCAAGATCGACCCTCCGTCCCAAGCTTATGCAAAAGGTTAAATGAATATTGATAGTGAAGCTTAAGCCTATAGGCACGTATGGAAAATTCTTGCTCAAAGTAAAGATGGGATGACCTGGTACAAAATTATTCCGCCTGAAATGGTATCTATCACAGAATAAAACAATCATTGAAAGAAGTTTAAGAAAATGTGCCCGGTGGCACAGGGGTTTTTTTTCACGTGCGTTTTCAGCAACGGAATCCAGTTACGAGAACCCCAAAATTTTACATTCGTTTGCTCCGTGTTCTCATAATGTATATCCACACCCTTCTTAAGATTTTGAGAAATGTTGTTGCTTCAAACGAAAACGAAATGCACAAAAAGCAAATTTTTCTATCAGAACCAAAAATTTGGGGTCTTTTCATCCGTAGCCAGCCGGGGAGGCAAATACTGTGCCCCGTCTGTATTTCTGTCTGCTTCCGCCGATTTCCATAATATTTGGCAGGGGGAAGTTTAATTCTCTTAACAATAACGTCATAATTTTGATTGTGCTGCGGCTACTCAAGTGCTTTCAAATGTTGCATGAACGATCTCTGGTGAAATACATTCAAGAAACGTGTGCACGTATCCATAATTCCATATATAGCACTGGAGGACGATGTACATGTATTGGGGCAAGATTTATTTTTTGTTTTGTTATTTTCCCCGCCCCAAATTTGAATTCTTACAGCAGAAATTTTGAATTTTGCTTCTTTTACGGTCCCGATAAAGTAGAAATAGCTCAGTCTATTGATTAATAGCTAAATGTATTGATTAATTTTAATGAATAATTGAAACTTCTTTGAAAGGAGCCTGATATTATTACACCAACTGAGGCGAGATATGTGCGTCATTATACCCCCAAAAAACCCCTATGCTCTTCAACAAATTCGATTTTTTTTTTCTCTCGCTCTTAATAAACATAATGTTCAACACATATTTTGTTCCAGCCAAAAATTCTTTTGTCCCCCTTTTCTGGGCTTTTTATTTGAGAGGTTTTTATTTGAGAGCAATCAGATTCTGCTTGCAAGCAGAGCTGGTTACTGCATGGTCTGAAGGCATAAATGGGCAGGAACAGGGCTATACCGCGTATTGTCGGGCCGCACTAATTCGACATAATTGTAAAATAACAATTCAGTAACTAAACGTGGGCCGATGTACGTGTTGGTCGATGATCGATTTCTTATTCGAAGGTGATTAACTTCTGTATTGCTACAACGGCGGATCCGGGGGGCAACCGTGTCCATTCCTCCCCCCCCCAAAAAAATATCAAACCCAACTTGGAAGTTATTTCAAGTGGCGTCGCAAAAGGCAGCCATTGCTATGGGCGTTGCCAGGATTTTTTCCGGGGGGGGGGGGCAAAGCAAACTTTTCCCCAGAATTCCTAAATTGTTTCATTATATTCTCAATTTATATCATTTTTCCGAGCATGAGCAGGGGAGCATTTGCCCTACTCCCCATCAAATTAACAATAATATGGCTTCGCCCCTCTTTTTCCTTCCCCTTGGCCCCCCCCCCCTCGCGACGCCCATGGCCATTGCGGACAACACCCACAAAACACAACAAAAGCAATACATTTGCACCCCTCCACTTGCTTTTCATATTAAACTTAATTTAGGGCGGAAAATTTTTGGACCCGCTTTTCGGGATTTTTTTTTTTCTGGATCCGGCCTTGTATTGCTAAATTTATTTTAGGGGATAAAATTCGACATCGCGGGGAATGCTGCAACTGTTGTGAACTTGAAGTTGAACACTGGCAAGCTCATTTTTGGCCAACCTGTAGTACCTGGCGCGACAAACATCTGAACATGCCACTTTTTCCCCAACGCCCCTCCCTTCTGATCTTAATCATTCTCCGGGGCCGATCGCATGAAACACCAACGTCGGACTTTTTTTTTTATCTATGTTCCAAAGAACATCACCCAACTTTTGAGGTTAGTAAGGCGATCAACAGGTAGGCCTACAGTGAAGTCCCGGTACTTTTATGTTTGCCTGGTCGCTGCCAGCGTAATTATAACAGATCGTATCTTCAAAAGTCAATAACAATGCAACCTGGGGGACTTTTACCTTCCTATAATGAGGTAAACTGGGAAAATGGCACCGGGGGAGAGGGGATTGTATATAAAAAGGGCCGCCGCACCGTGCCGTATAAAGAGTAGGGCTATAGTCCTATATGAATTTCAAATTGGAATTGGGGCACTCTGTGCTATTGCATGTATAACATTGATGACCTTTTTTTTTTTTAATCCCCTCAACAACAACAAAAAACAGCAGCGAGGTTATCGGTTTCATAGTGCTATTTGAAATTCATCAATAAATAGGTCACATCAGTTTTAGTGGTTTTGCATGTGTTTTTATCAGAAGGGGGATTCTGCCGGGATTCTATGAAAGCCCATTAGCGCCACTGCAAGTACATGTTTTTACTTAGTAATTCGTTATTACGGATTATGAATTCGTTATTACGATTTATTCAATTCGTTATTGTACGTATTATCTAATTCGTAATTATGGATTATTTAATTCGTTATTATGGATTATTTAGTATGTTATTATGGATTATTAAATTCGTAAATTATTACGGATCACTAATTCGTTATACGTTCCGGGTTCCGTAGTATTCAGCGAGTATGGTACCAAGACAGTGCGAGCGATACATTCGATGCTAGTATAGCTACATGGACTTCCATCTCAGTTTAACTTATAGTCGGGTGGACCCATTTTTTTCCAGTAGTTTGACAAGATCGTGACCGAAAGCACCGAACTTGGAAGATATATTCTTATAGCCCAAGAGAAGTCATTTAGGAGTGTAAGACACCTGAAATTCTTTTGGGAAGGATGCCTAACTTGCATAAATCGTTAATACCTGTCGTGTAATATATTTGTTCCCATGTTTGCAGAGGCGACTGGATCCAGGAATTTTCGCGGGGGGGGGGGAGGTATCAGCACAAAACAAATTGTAAAAACGTAGACAGGTTTTGTTCTCAGGATATTTGGTCTCGGGGGGGGGGGATGGGGTGTTCAAATCCGACGAATATTAGCACTTTTACAGAATAGTGTACAAAAAGAACATAACCAAGCTGGCTCTGTCCGTATTTTGTGCACAGGCGGACATTATTAGCAGTATAATTTTTTCGGTGTCAGAAGCGGGGGGGGGGGGTTCGGAATTTTTTTTTGGCAATTGGACCAATGTAATCTTTTTACCCCCGAGGAAAAATATGAGATCCCACTACTTTTTTTTCCGCCTGCTGTCACGGTATTGAGCTTTCTACATTGTTGGCCCCCGCCCCACCACTTGCCCATATCGTCCCATATCCTCCCGAAAATACCGCATCATATCCATGATCATATCATGCAGACGATGTCCTTGAGAGCGCCCTCTTGCGAAAGCTCTCTCTCTCCCCTCTGGCTAGGACGTACGTACGTACGTACAGACGACGTACGTAGCCTATTTTCATCCTTTTTAGAGAATGTCACTTTCTACATCTTAATTTTGGTGACATTTTCACTGGATTAATTTTCATACATGACTGCACAGGAGACACGTCAGGGCTGGATAAGAAAGAGACAATTTTAAAGAACACAACCGTCAAACAATTAAAGAGACAAAACAGGATTTCATTGAACTTCGTGTTTATTTAAAACATTTAAATTAAATTAAAAAAGGCAATTAAATTCGACGGTGGCCTAGTCCTCAACATGGCCACCATCTCGTTCAATCATGGAGGAACGAGCTGGGCTCGGCGCGGCGCGGCGCATCATTCCTGCAACAGCACGGCGAATCACCTCCATCATGTTCATGTCTTGTCTGAGACCGTCAAAATTTTGGAGAAATTTGTTGGCTAAAGAGTGAGTAAAGTCGGCCTGATTTAACTTTACTAAATCCAGGCTCATGACTAGCTGAGTAACTCCAGCTCTAATGCGATAGGCATTAGCGCTGGAGTTTCTCAAGCTAGCTCATGACGGAGATTTTCCTAGCGAATCTCCCCATATGTCATGAGCTGATGAGCCTACTTCTGAAATCAGAAGGCTTCCGCAGACGGAGGAAGCCTTCTGATTTCAGAAGTATCATGAGCCTAGAAAGCTGGAAATTTCAAGCCAGCCACAGGCATGAATTCCAGTCAATAACAATTCTGAATCAATACAGGCGATTCCCAATAGTGCGCCTCCAAGAGTTTGCAACGCGTTGGCCAATCACAATGCGCGAAATCAGTCGACCTTTTCCAAACGCGCATTGGGTCGACAGATTTTGCGCATTGTGATTGGCCAACACGTTGCAAACTCTTGGAGGCGCACTATTGGGAATCGCCCGTATTGAATCAAACTTGTGCACACTGTCGCTGGGAACACAGTTTTAATACGAGGCCTGCCTTTGTTATGTATTGTTAAATTGCTTCCTTTGTTCTTTTTATTTCACAGTACCGCTGGTCTACGGTGTTGGTGAGTTGACTTTTGTATAGGCCCTACTATAAACCTATTGAAAGCATTTTCTAGATACGCTGGTGTACTATACCATTCTGAATCCTCCAAATTCACCACTGCTTAACTGCAGGAACGCGGCCATAGACAAGCTGTTTGTAATTGATGGTCCGGTTGCTGAGCATGTGGTAGATGTACAGAACTTTACGGAAGTGTATTTAGGACATGACCACAAAAAAAATGTCCGGCCCTCTATTTCGCCCGGGCGGATTACTAATTCGCCCGGGCGAATTATTATTTCGCCCTAGCTGGAGTTACCCAGCCCTGAGTTTTATCATTGGGTTGTCATCTAGGGCTGGAGCTCATTTTTCTGCCCGGCCGCGGAGAATTAGTAATCTGCAAAACAATTTGGAAAATGGTGAATTTTGTCCCCGTTACACCCTAATTGCCACTGCAGCTCACCCCAAACTTGCCTGGTATAACCATTACACAGGTCGAAATGCTAACGATCCACAATGAAGATTCCGCCTACAATTGCAGTGAAAACAGGAGGAATAACCGCTAACCTAAAAATATTTTCGGTCATGTCCTAAATACGCTTCCGTAGAACTTGAATAAAATAAGTATTTTGTAATGAGGTGGTTTGCAACGCAAAAATGTTTGTTGAAAAATCGATTGCTTGCGGATTGGCTGTTGGCGCTGGCGGCGTAAGCGTAGATGACGACTTCATGCACTGTCGCACTATTGGGTTCTTTCCCAGTACCGCAGCTGTGATGCGAGTGGTAAACTTAATATGAGTACATGAAACATGAAACATGTTTAAAACACTTTTAACTATATTTAAATTATAGAAACCTTTCTTCCAATTTACATGTACAATCAGTAACCAGTTGGAAGTTCCAACTGGTTACTGATTGTACATGTAAATTGATAGTCTGACATTGTGTTTGTGGGGAAATTACTGCCTCCCAGAAAGGATCTACTTGGATCGAACAAACTTGCACAAAATACTCCAAACCAGCCAATAACATGAGTGCTTTTTAAAACGGTGCATGTCACAAGAAGTGAGCTGCAAGCTAGTTTCTTATTTTGTTTACCTGTGCAGGCTGTCCAACTAACTTCTATCTTATTGGAGACATATGCCTGAGCCTCTTGCAGACAGATGACCAGACATTCACTAATGCTGAGGCAAAATGCAAGACTCTCAATTCAGAGGCTACGCTTGCTATTGTGAAAGACTACCGCACACAAGGTGAGACAATTCTTTTGAAGTCCTTTTGAAGTCTGCTTCATTTAAATACATAAATGTACCGGTACATGTGTTGGCCTAAATCGTGTAACCAAATTAAAAATACCATTCCATGTGCATACAGTCTTGGACTGCTTGAAAAAAACCCTGACAATTGATCGAGCGTCTAAAACAATTGGAACTCAAGGAACCACACCAAAGCAAGCTATACTAATAAGCAGTTTTTTGGTTGAAAACCTATTTTTCGTGCTGTAATTTCTCTTTAAACATGTCAAAAGACTGACTGTGTTTTTTTTGGGTTGTTTATCACAGCTCAAATTGTTTCATTTATGATGTCCTTGGACAACACCAAGAATGTATACATTGGACTCAAAGCTACCCCTGATAACCCATTCTATACTTGGAGCGATGGGACGGCATTAGATGTGTCGTTTACTCGATGGGGCGTTGGGCAGCCAGATGGATATGCGTTCTTGGTAATGTAGCAAACAGTTACAACATGTATGCTGATGGAACAAACGTACAACTTTCCCTTTAACAACCTGTCCTATACTGATAGATGTTAAATGTAACATGGGTTATTGCTTTTTAAAAGTCAAGGGGATTTTGTTATTTTATTTGTATTTTTATTGGACTCATTGTGAGATGTACTTATTCCCTCAGTTATTAAATTATTAGAACACCGGTGGCCAGGCCACCCTTTTTTTTTATAACAACAATCAGTGTTAATTGCCCTGTGGCGAAGCCTAAGGGGCATATACTGTTTCCGCCGTGTCCTTCTGTGGGTGGGTGGGTGGGTGGGTGTGTGTCCGGACAAATTTTGTCAGCGCGATAACTTGAGAAATACTTAACATATGAACTTCAAATTTGGTTTGTGGATTGTTCTTGGTAATCCTAAGAAGCCTATTGCATTTGGGGCCGAAATGTCAAGGGTCAAGGTCACAGTGGCTAAAACAAAATTTTTTTTGTCAGTGCGATAACATGAGAAATACTTTACCTGTGAACTTTAAATTTGGTTTGTGGATTGTTCTTGGTAATCCTAAAAAGCCTAATTGCATTTGGGGCCGAAAGGTCAAGGGACAAGGTCACTGGCTAAAACAAAAGAAATTTGTCAGTGCGATAACTTGAGAAATACTTTATATGTGAACTTCAAATTTGGTTTGTGGATTGTTCTTGGTAATCCTAAGAAGCCTATTGCATTTGGGGCCGAAAGGTCAAGGGTCAAGGTCACAGTGGCTAAAACAAAAGAAATTTTGTCAGCGCGATAACTTGAGAAATACTTTACATGTGAACTTCAAATTTGGTTTGTGGATTGTTCTTGGTAATCCTAAGAAGCCTATTGTATTTGGGGCCAAAATGTCGAGGGTCAAGGTAACAGTGTCTAAAACAATAGAAATCTTGTATTTATTCTGAGATCATAGGGATTAATTCATATAAAACCTACAGAAAACACTAATAATGTCAATGAACGTTCCATGTGACCCAAGTTCATGTACATGTACATATAAGTTGATGTTAAAAGAGTGGTGTTATGTCATGAGAACAGTCATGGTTGCAGGGCATTTGTGTTTGTAAACACACCTGACTTGTTATCTCAATTTCTACATGTAGGAATCCCCTCAAGTTAATTCATGAGTAGTTGAACACCTATATCATCTAAGTATACTCTGCATTTCAGCTTAATCTGTTGTTGCAAACACTTGTGTTACACCTTGACTATCTCCAAGGCAAGGTCAGGAGAGATTTTTTGCCAACCAACACGTGCATGGTGTTAAGGATGGCCGATTGTGGGGCAACAATGCTGACAAAGTACATAATTAGCATATTCATAAGCGTGACTCGGTGTGACTTTGTGTGGGTCTTGGTATCGACCAATGGAAGCCGGCAAAAAGGGTGATACTTATTAACTCATGAAGGAAGCGATACTACATTTTTAGTGCACACCAAAATGGATAGGAACCTCATTAATATATCATGAGGCTTGAAAAGATTGACAGATATTGTAAACCCCAGTGTAACAGCTTTGAATAATGAACGTACCCAAGCCTATTTTTTCCAGTTTCAACGAAAAATATATAACGATTTTTAGCACATAGTGACTCATTATAAGGGAAACAAACCCTGAAAGTTGCATGAAGATACGGTTTTCCAAATGGGAGAAATTGATGTTCAAAGAATTCGCCATTGAACATCCACATGTCTGTGTGCATGTTGTTTCATGCAAAATAAAGTATTACATAACCTTTAGAAATTGGCCTTTGCAACCACATGGCATTTAGATATAGGCCAGGCACATGGTATATATTATGGGGCACAAACTGGATGTTAACTTACATTTCATGCAAGTAATGCAGCTACCAATTTTGATGGACATATTTTCTGGAAAATTTGGCAGACCAATACAGACTATTGCGTTGTACTGGATAACAGCAACGAGAAGCAGCCTGGCTATTGGTATGATGTGCCCTGCACTGAGCAGCATAGATACATCTGCAGCAGAAAAACGGGTAAAACTTAGTTTGTCAAGTTTTCCACCATTACTGTCATATTTTTCTTAATTGGCTTAGGTTGCACCATTGTCTTGTGTACCACCACCAAGGGAAGTACTGTACTGGTATATCGATCTATCAAATGAATTAAAACATGACCATAGGCCATGCAAATGAAGAGAAACCTGCTTTTCTGCAGAGTTAGTTGCATAGTTTCTTTTAAATGATCTTAACAGTTTACTACCGGTATAATATTTCAGTTGACTCAGATATGATGTCTCAAATTGATATGACATAATATTGGATGACGATGTGTACGTAAACAACCTTATTTCTGTTTGTCTTTCCTGTTCCTTTTGTATTCTCTGGTTTTGTGCAGATGGTAGCAACGATAACAAACCAATACCTGGGGTTCGATGCACTAACGATTTCATTCCGTTTGGCAATAGTGCATGTTTTTACTTGTACAATAACTCAACCAAAAGTTATGATGATGCACAAGCTGCATGTCGTGCCATCAACCCAGGGCCCCAATACCAAGTCAATCTTGCAACAGTACTGAGTGGCTACGAGTCAGCGCTCGTGGAGACTTTAATGTACTCATTTGATGTACCATCTGCTTGGATTGGATTGAAATCAAGTAACGTGAGTTTCTTCTTAAACAAGCAGTTTTTTACTCTTTGACTTTGAAATTCGTAATAATATGAAATATAATATTATAGTAACCAATCACAAAGGGATCAATGGCTTCTCAAAAGTGGGGCGGGGACATACCTTGATCAGAACTAATGCGAGCACGAATTGCACTTGGCCGTTAAGCGGGCCCCAGACAATTTTAGGTTCTAGACGCTCTTTGATACGATCTGAGTCAATTTCTGACCACTTTAACAAATTTTTTGAGCAAAAGATCATCATTTAAATATCATATTCGAGTTTGAAGTCATTGAATCTGTTTTTCTGAGCTATAGAATCTAATGTCATGAATGTAGGCTGCAGTTCTTATTTGGGTTGAAAAAGTGGAGGGGGAGGGGGGCCAAACGATATGATATCCCCACTTTGAAAGGTTGGGGCCGGGGGCGGGGGCGGGACATGCCTCCCCCTCTCCCCGTCCCCAACCGATATGTAATATTTTCAATATTTTAGCATTTTCCCCCACTATTTTGTAGATAGACCTAACTACACATGTCAGGGACTAAGAAATGGATTAGTCATCAGTGTTCTCCAACAAAGCCTGCTTTTCTTTGAAAGGCCATATAGAGGGAGGTAAACTCAAGTTACAAGCAAAGATGCATTGACTGTTTGCTGTTATTAATATGTGATGGATATGATTGCACTTACTGTTCTTTGAATGTCCAGAATGAATTTGGATGGGAGATTGACTACCCTATAGTCTATACTAATTGGGGGACGGATGAACCCAGCAGTCAAGCTGGTGAAGGATGTGTGCGTGCCAGGATCGATGGGGACGATTGGGATGACACAACGTGTACTGACACAGCAGCATACATTTGCCGTTTCGATAAACTAGGTAAGAACAAGAACTAATAGAAAATAAAATAATGATGCGTGTAGAATGTTTGTGACTTTGTCTGGCCAAAAAAAGTGACATGACTGAGATGAATTACTTACAAGTATGGGCTTGTAGCTGCACCAAGCTACTTATATTTTGGTTTTGCCTTTAATAATGAAAACAGCTCATTAACTTAAGTGTGTGCTTCAGAGGGGCTTATTTGTAACAACAATAATCAGTGTTGTAGGTCTCGAGACCGGTCCCGGTCTCAAGACCAGTCTTGGTCTCGAGACCACTTTTTGCTGGTTTCGGTCTCGGTCTCGGTCTAAGCCCCATCCATCGCCAACCCCATTCCTTATTACTCTGTCTAAGCCCTACCCAACCCCCACCCCAGTCCCCATTCCACTGTCTAAGCCCCACCCAACCCCCACCCCAGTCCTCATTCCTCTGTCTAAGCCCCACCCAACCCCCACCCCAGTCCTCATTCCACTGTCTAAGCCCC
The DNA here is from genome assembly GCA_029964075.1 of Patiria pectinifera. Lineage (NCBI taxonomy): Eukaryota > Metazoa > Echinodermata > Asteroidea > Valvatida > Asterinidae > Patiria > Patiria pectinifera. Next base: position 22,671,541 of record CM057143.1, on the reverse strand, counting down.
ATCCAACCCCCACCCCAGTCCTCATTCCACTGTCTAAGCCCCACCCAACCCCCACCCCAGTCCCCATTCCACTGTCTAAGCCCCATCCAACCCCCACCCCAGTCCTCATTCCACTGTCTAAGCGCCATTCAACCCCCAACCCAGTCCCCATTCCACTGTCTAAGCCCCACCCAACCCCCACCTCAGTCCCCATTCCTCTGTCTAAGCCCCATCCAACCCCCACCTCAGTCCTCATTCCTCTGTCTAAGCCCCATCCAACCCCACCCCAGTCCTCATTCCACTGTCTAAGCCCCATCCAACCCCACCCCAGTCCCCATTCCACTGTGTAAGCCCCACCCAACCCCCACCCCGGTCCTCATTCCTCTGTCTAAGCCCCATCCAACCCCACCCCAGTCCCCATTCCACTGTCTAAGCCCCACCCAACCCCCACCCCGGTCCCCATTCTACTCTCTAAGCCCCACCCAACGCCACCTCAGTCCCCATTCCACTGTCTAAGCCCCATCCAACCCCACCCCAGTCCCAATTACACTGTCTAAGCCCCATCCAACCCCCACCCCAGTCCTCATTCCTCTGTCTAAGCCCCATCCAACGCCCACTCCAGTCCTCATTCCACTGTCTAAGCCCCATCCATCCCCACTCCAGTCCCCATTCCACTGTCTAAGCCCCATCCAACCCCCACCCCAGTCCTCATTCCTCTGTCTAAGCGCCATTCAACCCCCACCCCAGTCCTCATTCCACCGTGTAAGCCCCATCCAACCCCACCCCAGTCCCCATTCCACTGTCTAAGCCCCACCCAACCCCCACCTCAGTCCCCATTCCACTGTCTAAGCCCCACCCAACCCCTGTCCCCATTCCACTGTCTAAGCCCCATCCAACCCCCACCCCAGTCCTCATTCCACTGTCTAAGCCCCATCCAACCCCCACCCCAGTCCTCATTCCACTGTCTAAGCCCCATCCAACCCCCACCCCAGTCCTCATTCCTCTGTCTAAGCCCCACCCAACCCCCACCTCAGTCCCCATTCCACTGTCTAAACCCCATCCAACCCCCACCTCAGTCCCCATTCCACTGTCTAAGCCCCATCCAACCCCACCACAGTCCCCATTCCATTGTCTGAGCCCCATCCAACCCCACCCCAGTCCCCATTCCACTGTGTAAGCCCCACCCAACCCCCACCCCAGTCCTCATTCCAATGTCTAAGCCCCAACCAACCCCACCCCAGTCATTCCACTACCTAAGCCCCATCCAACCCCCACCCCAGTCCCCATTCCACTGTCTAAGCCCCATGCACCCCCAACCCAGTCCTCATTCCTCTGTCTAAGCCCCATCCAACCCCCATCTCAGTCCCCATTCCATTGTCTAAGCCCCATCCAACCCCCACCCCAGTCCCCATTCCATTGTCTAAGCCCCATCCAACCCCTACCCCAGTCCTCATTCCACTGTCTAAGCACCACCCAACCCCCACCCCAGTCCTCATTCCAATGTCTAAGCCCCAACCAACCCCACCCCAGTCATTCCACTGTCTAAGCCCCATCAACCCCCACCTCAGTCCTCATTCCACTGTCTAAGCCCCATCCACCCCCACCCCAGTCCTCATTCCACTGTCTAAGCCCCATCCAACCCCCACCCCAGTCCTCATTCCTCTGTCTAAGCCCCACCCAACCCCCACCCCAGTCCTCATTCCACTGTCTAAGCCCCATCCAACCCCACCTCAGTCCTCATTCCTCTGTCTAAGCCCCACCCAACCCGCACCTCTGTCGTCATTCCACTGTGTAAGCCCAACCCAACCCCCACCTCAGTCCCCATTCCTCTGTCTAAGCCCCACCCAACCCCCACCCCAGTCATTCCACTGTGTAAGCCCCATCCAACCCCCACCCCAGTCCTCATTCCACCGTGTAAGCCCCATCCAACCCCACCCCAGTCCTCATTCCACTGTCTAAGCCTCATCCAACCCCCACCCCAATCCTCATTTTACTATCTAAGCTCCACCCAAACCCCACCCCAGTCCCCATTCCACTGTCTAAGCCCCACCCAACCCCAGTCATTCCACTGGCAACTCTGAAACTGGGCAATTCTTTGTCATTCTTTCAGCTATGACTTACCCAACTCCTGACCCAGCTATGGTGGCTTTACCCTGCCCCGATAGTGACTGGATCTCCCAAGGTGAAAACTGCTACTACTTCTCTGACAGAAAGGCAGACTGGGGAGAGGCCAATTACAGGTAAGGCCAGGGGAGGAACAGTGACACATAAATGTAGTTTTATTTGTTTGATTGACTTCAATGCAATTGCAACATTCCCCTCGGCCAGTAGACTTCTGGCCTCTGATATGCAAGGAATTCCTTTATTGAACTGGAATGAGAAAAGACATTCAACCGTAGACTCTTATATAAGCACGCAGCACCACTCCTTTTTTCACTTTCAGGCTTATTACGGTATCCAATCCTGTTCGGTATGGCGATATTTCACGAATATTTCGATTTAATTTTCATATCAGAAAACATATCGATCTCATAAAAAGAAATCGGAACATCGTGGAATTCGATATGAAAAACCGCAAACCACAAATTCACTGTTACCGCATTGTACCACGAGGTCTTACCTATTCAGGGGCAGAACCAGAGATATGGTCAGTTGAACACAAACACTCGAAAATCCATTTGTGCCACTTTCTACGTTGTTAGGCCTAATAATGACATGACAAGACATGGCACCTGTTCAAATCCGACTTCAATTGAGGTTCGCAATTCTAGAAGATATGTTTTTATTATGATGATTTGGAGAGTGTGTTACAAATAATGAAAAGAACATTATAATATGAATAACAAAAGTGTTTCTTCACCTATTCATTACTAATTGTTTTTCTGCACATCATACATGTGTATAATACTGGCAATGCTGCTGTTTATAGTATCAACTTATGGAAAGTGGCACAAATTGATTTTTGAGTGTTTGTGTTCAACAGATCATATCTCTGGTTCGGCAAAAGCAAAATTGATAAAACAAATAGCATTTGAAAGCTGAATATTCCAGGTTTAACATATGTAAGCATCATGAAACATTTTTCAATATTCCAAGAACACAGCTTGGCCCATTTCTGCTTGCAGCATTTTTTGGGGGGACAGGCTGTGCATGCCACAGATGTCTGCCACAGATGTCTGCCCGCTGATGCAACCACAGACTATACACAATGGTCCTTGATGCAACACAGCCTTGCAAACTAGGCTATAAATGAAGACTTGTTTGCACTGAATGATGGCAAGGCCTGAGCTTGTAATTTTTGAGCTGGAATATCTGTTTTGGAAAATAATTGCAGTCCAAACCCTGGATGGGCTGGTAGATGAAAGCAATGTCTGCAAACTTATGGTTCATTACAGCCACTTAGGGTTTACGTGTATATTTCTTCTTTGTACAAAGATGCATGCGGATGTATGACGGTGCCATGCTTGCGAGCATCACTTCATCAGCTGACAACGAATTCATTTACACAACAATGAAAGCTAAATACCCAACAGAACTATATGTTTGGATTGGACTGACACGTGTACAGACTGGCAATGATAATTGGGGTAAGTGGTAACAAGCTTTGTTCATATTTAGCATTGACTGCTGTCTGTGGAGATACAACTAAATCAACTTTGAGTCAGTTATGGCTCTGTCCTGCTCAATTAACTCCTATACAGTTACAAACTGAGGTGGGACCTAAATTTGAACACAGATCTATAATGACCGTATATGTAGAGTGTCCTACACAAACATGTTGAGCTGTCACCAGCGATCGCAAAATTAAAGTGCCATCAAATTGTCATGCATGGAATTCATTATAACATTGAAACGTTCCTGTTCCCTTAGAATAGTGCCATTGAAACTGGGGTATTCCAATTTAAACAGAATTGTTATAATTGAACAAAAGCCAGGATGCACGTTCACTCCTTTAAACGTAAATCCTTACAATTTCTTGAAAGGAATTTGAATTGTGGGTTCTACGTGGGAAAATGTTTAATGGCAAATTCTGAAATGTTTTTAAATTAAAAATAATTAAGACTAGGAGGGTAAATGGCTGAAGTATGCCATTTCATCAGTCTCTCTTTTCCAGATGAGAAAAATACTGTGCTTACATAAAAATCTTTTCACAGCTGCACTCGTGTACTAAAGAAAGGGACACCTATAAGTGGTGCAATTGCATTTAAGCAAATGATGCAATTAGTGCACAAGCATTCTGTGTCATTTCTGGAAGTCATTTTTGATTATTGTGCATTGTCTGTGTTATGGATGTGTCTTTAAAGTGCTCCATGCATTTCTCTGTTTTGAGTGAACATACATTGCATTGTCTGTCTTTTATTCTCAGGTACATTTGAGTGGATTGATCAGAAAGAGTTGAACTACGCCCTCTGGAGTGCAGACCAGCCTGACGGAAACGATCCAAATGCAGCTCTGTTGGAGTCTTGTGTTGCCATGTCCATTACCTCTGCAGGTGCAGGGGCCTGGCTGGACGAAATTTGCCAGTTCAGTCTCCTCTACTCTGTTTGCAAACTGCCCAAACGTGAGCACATGTATACCACTGTTAATATTCTGAACTTCGACCAACATGAAACCATTTACATATTCTCTCTACATTGCTTTGACTCAAATTTTAGATTAAAAATTTTTAATTTACAAATCATATACTCCTTTACGGCAGCAGTAAATAAAATACAAGTGTGACAATTGGCATGGGCTCTGATAGAGGTGGTAAAAGAATGCTGCTTTCCAAATACCTCACTGACCACCATGACCACTGGTTGAAATTAGGACAATGGTGAATTCCAGCATTCCTCATTTCCATGCAACAATTTCAGGAGCGGGTCCTGATTGTGTAGCCACCCATTTTCAGGTCTTTAAATTTCTGAGATATTTGTTTGACGATTTTAAAATATTTGTGAAACGTTCATATTGACATCAAATCAATTTCCACTCTAGATGCTCAATGATTTTAATTATTGGATATGGTGTTTTCTTTTGTGTTTCAGAGACGACTTATCAGTCACGAAGTAAGTCACATTGATTTTTATATTTCTATAATATACATGTATCTATTTTTTCCATAAGGAACATTTTGGTTGACATTTTGAGGCCTTTATATGTGTAGAACAATTGTGACTGTTTTTTTTCTGATAACAGAATTGATATTAATTTTAATGCTTGTAGTTATTCATGTACTTGCTTTAGATCAGTCAGATGTTATTTACACATGATAAAAGAAAAAGTGGTTGCAAACTTACCAATTTATTAAGTTTTTATGGTATATGTTAAAACAATATTCGAGCCTGTTTTTCCTCCAAAGAATAGCTGAGATTATACACATAAACGATCCATTGATGCAAGCTCTCATTTTTAAAAATTTAAAGTCAAGTCTTGAAACTATTCCAAGAAATCTGCTGAATTTCACGAGATGCGGCTAAACCTTTATGAAGATGTGCTGAAAAAGACAGGTGCATGATGATGAATAGGAAACAAATAGAGGAATCTCTGGACTCGTATTGTTGATGACTGGGTTTAAAACTTTGCCTATATTGGAATAATTGAATACAGTTTGTGGCGATAAAATTGACGAGTTAAAGGTTGGAAATCAGTGCTACTTTCCAAGTACTCTTTTGGGACCTACACAGTCTGACAAAACCTGGACTGAAGCAGAGAATAAATGTCGTGAATATGGTGGCCACCTGACAACTGCCAAGGATCTGGATGAGCAAATTTTGGTGCGGACATTGGTAAGTAATCCATCAGATATTATTCTATGCTGATTGTATGGAACTGCTTCACAATCATGGACTCCAACTGAATGATATACATGTATAGTGCCAAACCTCAGAACACTTTGTGGGGGTGCCTTGTGATTTCTACCGTTGTGTCACAAGTGTGGGTTGATTTGCTCTCAAAGTCGGCATGCTCTAATGCATTGTTTACTACTAACTCTTTGTGCAATTGATTGATGCTCTAGACTCTTGTGCTTCGCAATACAAGGAAGTTGGCATGCATTGTCCACATAACTTGATATTATTTTGCACCTAATAATGCCATCAGACAAAACAAATCAAAGAAAGTGGTAAGGTGTGACTGTTGCACTTGGACAAAGACATTTTCTCTTTTTTGCTGCGGACTTATACAATCTTTTTTTTTTTAATTCATTTTTGTTACGATCATTGCAGGTAATAGCCGGTGTTGTCTTATAAGGTCCCAATTCCATAGCTTTACCAAGCATACTGTTTTCACTTGTGCTCATAATTCTGTGTTAAATCCATAGTCAAAGGATGTTTGCATGTGTAAAGCCCACATTATGTTCAAAGAATTCCCTGCTGCATGTATACTTAGTGAAGATTATTGGCTAGTTGGTAATTCCAGCATCACGTACATTATAAATCAGACAATTGTTTGTGTACTTTATGAGCTTTTTGAATGAACCTTAAAGTGTACTTTTCAAATCTTAAATTGTCATGAAGATTACACACTCAGATACTTGGCTCATTATTTAGATTTCATGGTTAATAGGCTCTGACATGGACATTGAGTGAGATGGATGTCCATACAGTGCTCAGGTGTTGTAGGGTGCTAGCCTCAGAGCAAACAACCTAAACCTTAAACACCTATTAACCAACCTTTAGTTCAACTAAAAATTCTTCTTATTTTGCGATGACTACTAGACACGTCATAACTTGCAACGTGTCTGTAGCGGTTGTTAAAGAACTTACAATGCGTTCAACTCATCGCATGTTTCGTGCAATGGATTGTCGGACGCGTTGTGAGTTGCGACGTGTTACATATCGTAACTCGAGTTGCGACGCGTCCCAGCGCTTCGTGAAATCAGGTGCAGAGCTACTTGTGGGGCACTCGTTAAAAGAAAGTTTTAGAAAAACAGTGCCCTGCAAGTGAAATCTTTAGAAAAAAGGATAAAAGGACAACAATGCTCCTGCCAACTCCTCTCTGCTGGAATGGAGTGGGATAGTGATAGTTAAAGTTTGCATTAAGTTTTAAAAAGAGTAACTTGAACTTATTTTGATGAAACTTGTATACAGTGACCCTTGGGTGGGAAGACACAATTCTTCATTGGGTTACTGAGGTCAGAAGTCATGTAGGGGTTATTAGAGGTCATTGTTCAAATTCAAATGAGTCGTTGTCACAGAATTTCATGGATTTTAATGCGACTTGGATGGAGTGATCCTTGGGTGGAGGGTTATCACAACTCTTCCCAAATTGGAGGTCAAAGGTCATCTACCGGTGAATTTAGGTCATTTTTAAAAAATGCACACATTTGATCTTTTCTGAATCCAACAGATATTTTGTTCATGTTTTGGTAAAATGATTTTATGCTTTTTTCTGTTTATAGTCTTTCGGTTTTGCAAGGAGTTACTGGCTTGGTTTGCGGGATGAAGGCGCAGGCTTTGCGTGAGTTACATGTATTGACATAAAGAACAGCAGCAGCTACAGGACATTCCAAATATGTTCTCAAAGAACAAACCCCGAGTACAATCTCTGACATAAAACTCTTTTGCTACTTTACATTGTGGGATGCATCTTCATTTTATTTTATATGAAAATGATACATTCATCTTATGAATATAAATTGTGGTTTCCGCTGCTACATGTACATCAGATTTGAACCAGCCAACCGATCCTGCAAGCTCGGTGGTCGAGTAGTGAGATGTCTGCACTAGAAAGAAGCAGGTTGTGGATTCGAGTCCCACCTGAGTGATTTTTCCAACTCTCACACTGAGGTAACACACCGAGTGTACAGTGTTCATATGTCAGTGAAGGGCAAAACCTAATATTGAAATTGACACAACTGTTAATAATGACACAGCAAAGGAAAAACACTTAAATGACAAAATATAGCAATATGGACAGCTGTACAAATGGGTTCTATTGGTAAACTATGCATAACTTCTGATGAATGTCAGTAATTCTTTTTCTCACAAGAGTGGAAGAAAATGCTTAAGTGCTTCATAGGTGTTCATGTACCAAATTGAATTGCTTTTGAGGAGAGAGAGTCATTGATCCAGGTCACTTTCGCTTTGACTCACCCCTGTATATTACCTCCAGACGAACCACTCATCCTCTTTCCAATTCCTGGAGAATAACTTGCAACCAGCCTTTGATCCTAGTGCTAAACCTTGCCTTTGTAATAGCAGTCAAGAGTCTATGACCCCGTTCCCACTAGATCCACCAATTGGGGGATCCGATCCACCTTTTGCCAAATTGCCTGATCAGATCCCCCAATTGGTGGATCAGATCCGGCAATTGTGTGCAGTGGGAACGCTAACCGTTATAAGGTGGATCAGGATCAGATCCACCTTTCTTGATCCACCTCTGGACCAGGATACAGATCCCCCAATTGGTTGTCAGTCAGATCCGGTAATTAGCGGATCACAATCATATCAAATTTGACCTGTCAACATCTGCCTGCTGCACGAGTGGCGCGAAAATGTTGCGGTCTTATGAACGAAGAAACACGTTTTTAGTCATGTACCGGTAGCTCATGTGAAAATTTCCAACATGCACAACATGAACAATAAACAACCGCTGAACTATGGGCTAGCACCGCGAATGCACGATGCATGCATGCATGCATGCATGCATGCATGCATGCATGCAGCGCAAGTGGTATATTCTAAAACTACGCTAGGCCTTTTACAATTTTCATTGCGTATTCGTCCATTTCTAAACCTTTTTCATTCGTGAAATTTTACTTATGTTTCCATCCGTAAATAACTCTGTGTTAGTGTAAAGCCCGCACTCACCAAAACATGTTCCTTTGGCACAGAATCATGGAAAAGCTTACGAGTATGCGATGAGAATATAGCCAATAACGCGGTACAAACTGATGTGACAAAACTGTAGTATTGATCATAGAAAATTGGAAAATGACGTCGTAGTACATCATGTGACCATTTTTAACCAATGAGAAGCTTCAGAACCAGGTAATCCCTTATCGATGCATTGGTTTCTGCCGCGCGAATGTGACGTCACACAATGAGCGATGCTGTTCAATTTCACAAGTTAATTTATGCACGGATCCTTTATACGGATTCGTGATTTATGTCGGTCAATTTGCGTAATTTATGTCGGTGAATTTTGATGTCGCTGCTTGAAAATTGACCTGTCCTAGCGTGCAACACTTGTACTCCCACAGAGTGCGTGCTCAGCAAACTAAATACCGAACTCAGTGACCTTTCGGACTCGACATTTCCGTTCAAAAAGACGAATCAAGCATAAGTGGGAACGCGACTTTCAGTTTCGTTGCGGTAAGATAACGATCACACCAAAGTGCGGGATTTTGATCCATCTTTTGGGAACGCGGTGTATCTGACTCTCCCATTGTCAATGTTGAGTGGGCACTTCTGCTCGTAGTCCATTCAGACAGATGTACATGTACATGTGTATCCAATCAGCTGTGTCATAAGTGTTCATCAATCCTGACTTCTAAATGTGACCTGTTCTGTCAAAAGCAGACGCTTCTGGGCAGAGGTTGAAATTGAGATAGGGCCAAAAAACGCTGTGGGGATGATTTTTTTCGATTTTCTAATTTTTGCATATCTGTAATCCTGAATGTCTAAAATATAATATAAAAGTTTGTTTGAAACCCTAATTTGAACTCTAAATATAGTATTTTTGATGATTTGTTAAGATATATCAGTTAAAGAAATTACTGTTTTGTGACGTTTGTGGCTATTTTCTCCGTTTTCTACTTTTCAACACAATGAACTTTAAAATAGCATGACTCTGCCCAGGAATGACCGGTTTCAAAAATAAAAACCATTTATTAAAAGAAAAAAGAACATATTTTAACATTATGCAAAAATCTCATTTTTGACCTTATGCCCAGAAAAGTCTGATTTTGACAGAACAGGTCACAAATATAAGCATCCTCACCACTCAAGCATGGAACACATACCTGTCAGTGTTTTAGGGGCGGATCTGATCTTTAATTTCAATCAAACTTAGCCAAGAGTTTTAATATTTCAGGAAACTTGTGGCAAAAACAACGCCTAATTGGGGCATGGCATTACATTTTTATTTTCTAACATTGTTCTTTCTTTTTTTAACTTCACAAAGCTGGAGTGACGGCACTGCGTTTGACATCAACCAATACTCGGAATTCCCTAATGGTCAACTTCCAGAGAACCTTGCCGGTGAAGAAGATTGTACAGAACTGCGTATATGGCAGAGTAAGCATAGACCCTTTGCTCTGTGCCCCCTCACTGAGGGCAGTTTTTGCTATTTATATTCAGTGACAACTGATGAATTTACAAATTGTTTACTCGTGTGGATTGCAGAGGACTATCGGTCTGCCTCGCATGTGGTGTCAGCTGCTAGGGGTCTATTGAGTTCATTGTTCAATTCAAGAGATTTGCAGTGCAATATAACGCTATTGTATCATTGGAGACACAAATCCTGCTTTACTAGCAGGGTAACATGGGAGAGAGGTCAGCATCTCATCCCTGAAATACAGTGGAACGCCGCCGCTATAACGAACATCGTGGGATCCACAGAAAGTGTTCGTAATATAATGATCGTTTGGTAAAGTGATTTTGAACCGCCGGCCCCCTTTTGATAGTGAACTAGCATTCCCACATCCCGCAGCCGCATGAGCAGTCGTCATGAATATTTAGCAACAGGTGGTTTTCCCTTTTATTCCTCGGGGAAATAATAGCCATCTATTGCTGTTTGTTTGTTTGTTTGGAAACATTTATTTCAATGATGTCATTCATTACAATTATGTACAATCATGTATAAATTAAGAAAGGTCAGTAGTAATATATATGACAGTTATGTACACAGTGATTACTAACATTCAAACACGATGTAACTATTGGTCGTTTGATGTTCGGGAATTAAAATAGCATTTAATACAACCGGTAGATTTTATGTCAACAATAATGTTCTGTACGTTTTGTACATCAACACCGGGAGCCAAGGAGGATGTTCGGTATAGCCCAATGTTCAGTATTGCGGTGTTGGGTATATAGCGGCGTTCCACTGTACATGTATCCAAACAGTTTTGCATGGGCCACCAAGGCATATTAATGATTTGGTGTTTTGGGGTGTTTATGTGTTTTTTTTTAATTTCTTATTATTTTAATTATTATTTATGTAAGGGGGTCATGAGTGTGCAATTATAGTCAGCTTGCACTGGTTAACCCTAACTCCCTAGGGGGTGTGCAAAATCATATTAAAATTGGAGGATTCAGGACTGTAAGGGTTAATGTAGTCTTTCCATGGATCGCAACCCTCAACAAATGCTTTGGGGTTCGTCTTGTTTACAGATGGAGAGTGGGGAAGAAGTGCTTGTGGGAATTTACTCAAATTTGTCTGCAAACGAGGGACCTCAACTACACCACTTACGCCTTTACCAGGCTATCCAGACTTTGGCGAGTGCCCCCAGAATTACTTCAGACTGGACAACATGTGCTTCAACTTGAGAGACACTCAAAAGGGCTGGATCGCTGCCAGAGACGATTGTAAGACGCCTTCATCAGTTGCAGGGAAAACCCTTGCCACTATTAGCAACCCTGGACAGCAAGGTAAGGTCCACTTAAACAAAAAAACACACAAGAAAAATCCATCAAGTTTTGACTGAGTGTTAATTAACCATTTCACGTCAGTTGACATGCATACACGCAACGCAGGTTTTGCAGTATCCTCTCCCTGATCTTGTCTGAGATGTGTGGAAGGTTGATGTTGCTGATGTGGTTCCTCCATCTCAAGGCTAGAGTGCTGCAGATCTAGTCTGTGGTCAATATTATCTGTAGCAGGATACAAGCTCTCATCATTGTCTCCGAATGGGCCATTTATGCATTGGTGTTGGTGGCTCAGTGCACCAAGGTCCCACAGACGTTTACGCCTGTTGTGTCTGGCAGGGTCAATCGTAATTAACTACACCAGTTGTTCCTTATTTAGTCCAAATTTATGATATCTATTGTCAATTTTGCATTCAATCTTGGCCTATTGCATGTGTTTCTTGTTTCTTTCTTTGCTTTGGAGCAGCCACCTTAAGTGACTCTTTGTCCTTGGAAATTTCCCCCAAAACAAACCCATACAAATCCATTTCACACTATGCTGTTTACTTTTTGTTTGTATTTGCATCAGCTCTGTTGACGGCCATAATTAAGGGAGTAAGCGGGGACATGTGGATTGGCTTGAATGGTATAGGCATCCACGATCAATATCATTGGACTGATACGACACGATTGGACTATACGAGCTGGGCACCAGGCCAACCCGACAATGCTTTGCCAATTACTGATCCGGTAGGTCATACACGCGTACATGGCACACTAGTACATTCAGCAAAATTTAGCAAATTCTTTAGTTTAAAATTGACCATTATCACTTACTACACTTGGAGCACATAGAAATGTTCATTTCATGTTCAACCATTTCAATAGTTGCCATTTGTAGATAAGAGGAGTTAATAAGCTTAACTCTAACCACTCCAAAATTAGCTGTTTTGTTTGGCAGCAATTTGATGAGTTCAGGCCTGTGCATCCCAGGTACTATAACCATTGGGACTTGATGTCCAAGACGTTTTCTTCAAGGAGTAAGAAAGTGTCATTAGATTCCAATCAATTAATATGGCATTCAATATGTGGACTTCAAACATGTACTTATATAAACAAGTGCCCTGCGCAGAGTTGGAAGAACTAGAAAAAAACTGTAGCCTAATGTTAAGGGCATGTATTAAAGTTGAATTTAATAGCCTGTAGCTGTGTTTTCGAAGTAACAAATGCAGAATGCACTGGTCCTGTCAATTGAATCTTGTGATTGAGGCTGCTGTATTGTCGTTGCTGGTTGACGGACAACATTGGCATGGCACTTTCACACTGTGGGTACCAATTGCAAACTACACATTCTCTTCATAAAACAAGCCGTGGCTGTTTAGGTGATCGTAACTAAATGTAGTTTTCATCAGCCTTACTGGATGATCATGGCTAACAGTATTTTCTCCCCTGATATCACAGGGATGTTTATAGGCAGACGAAGAAACAAGTGGCCAATTTATATATTTTTTTAACTCAGTGTAGGCTTTGGCAGCTGCGCGGGCTTATTACCACATACATTATTTTAATGACATACATGTAATAGCTTGCCTATAAAAGTACCCGGTATTTTACCATTGAGTTTTTAAATTGCGAAGTTATATACATGAATCTTTTGTTTTTCCATATACCCTGGTTTTCATTTTGAAAATTCTCCACAAATGACATTCAACACCTGTTTTTTTCATTGTCTGAGAAGTTACTGAGTAACATACATGTATAAAGTTGGTTACAGGTACTCGATTCTATAATTTGGACTCAGTTCCTAACAAAAGCGGTCGGATACTCAAGTACCCCATGCAAAGCCCTTGTAAAGTTGTAATAAAAGATAGATGAAAAAAGGTTTATTAAAGTGAATGTACTCTTATCATTGACAGAACTCTGCTAGTTGTGTGGCGATGATGAATGACCCCAATGACCCTGGTCTGTGGAATGATGCCACGTGTACTACCCCACGAGCCTACCTCTGTCAGTCACCATTAGGTAGTAGTAGTTTCTGTTCTCTTTTGATATGCCATTTTCTTCTTTCATTCAGAGAAACAAGATTGCTTACATGGTCCAGGAGAATGAGAGGCATGTGCTTTTACCCCCCCCCCCCAGAAAAACATACCTGTAGTGTCACTTTAGGTGCCATGTGTCTATCATGTCACCCGGAGGTACTACTTAAACTTGACTTGCAAGTGAAGACCATACATTTCACTGACACCTGTCAGTGCTTTCACGCACCTTCTTTTATTTTACTTTCAATCTTTTTAGTGTCATCTGGTGGTGATCCTCCTCCCCTACCAGGAAACCAATGCACAGACACCAAGTACTCCAACTACTTTGACACATGTTTCCTAATGGAGAGTGCTAAGAAGAGCTCATTTAATTTGGCCCAAACGGTTTGTACACAATGAAACATCAACAACTGATCAAATTGTTATTAACATTGAGGTAAATGCAATATAACATTTTTGTGAGGTCATCGGTAGTAGTTTCATGTGACTTAAGCTGCAAACCCAAACAAATCTGCTGTTCTCTAAAATTTGCCATCAATTACAAACTGGGCTGAGCATATAGTTCAAAATGCATAAAGCAAACAAGGGTATTAGATGTGCATGCGGAGAGCAGTAACAGCACTGGATTAATCTGAATAATCCTGCAGTCTGTGGTCTTGAGTCCTGCTTGTCCAGCTTGAGTCCACCTCCTGTCCTTTTAAATCGCACGATCAGAGGGATGTCCAGTTTGTTATGAGTCCGGCAAACTGAATGTTTAATCGTCAAATTTTCATATTCAAGATTGATTAAATGTTGACACAGCCTTACCAGATACGGTTTGTTTTGATTTGATATCATTTGACCTCAAGAATGTTTTGTCTTGAATAGGATTGCGAGAGTAGGGGTGGTAACTTGCTGTCAGTGAATGACCGATACGCGGGGGCGCTATTCACGTACCTCCTGTACCAAGCTGGTACTGATCTTTCAGATGATGAAGCCTGGTTGGGATTGAGGCGTAATGCTGTAAGTACACATTGATTTATGTAAGTGGGACAGTGGATTAAAGTAAAAAGCCTTATACTTGCTGCAGGGAATGTACACTGTGCAATATATTTATCATCAGGATATCTGAGGCGACCAAGTTGTGTGTTTGAAGTTACCTATTTTAAATTGTTGCCCCAGAAGACGAGTAAATACATGTACTCGTGGTAACATGGTGGCAGGTTTCTGTTATTGTTGAAGACCCTGACACAACTTCTTGATCAGTAGTGCAAATCCTTGACCCAAATATGTATGTACAATGTATGTCAACTCCAATTAACTATTTGTGTGAAATCATTCTAGTAAAGTCGATAGACATGTTGAAACCTAGCATTTGATAAGAAACAAAGTACACTCTAAGCTAGAACATATTGACAGGACTGTTTATTCTTTCATTCGCTATATTAAATTGTTAGGATACTGGAGTATTTGAATGGATTGACGAGTGGCCGCTGCAGTTCACCAAATGGGGTCCCAATGAACCAAACAACAACAATGGAGATTGTGTGGCACTAACTCGTGATGGCTTCTGGGCTGTCCGCCAGTGCAGCGTTAACAACTTCTACTTCTGCAAATACCCCTGTAAGTTGGATGACAGAGCAACCATCAACTAATTAATCTTGACTTGCAGCAAAGACCAGCTCTGAAGTTTTAGGCCTGTGAGCTCGGTAGAGTAATTGGTTGGAAAGTGTTGATTTATTATGCAATCACATCATTCCAGTCATTTTTGTACATCCCTTGGAATGGCAAAACAAATACCAAAATCTGACAGGCATCTTGACATACCAACTTCTCTGTTGTCATTTGTGCAATCAGCTACTCCGCCAGAAGTTCCAGGGCTGAAAGGAGGGATCTGTCCTCCTGACTACGTAGAATTCCCAGGATCAGATGACTGCTACCTGTTTGGTACATCGGCCACACCGATAAAACAAGAAGCTGGAGATTTAACGTGTGCCACTAGTCACAACGGAGGCCAATTGCCCAGCATTCACAGCAAAGCAGAGGAAGATTTCATTAAGGCCCAAACCAAAGAAGCCTTAGGAGAAAACGCCAAGATTTGGCTGGGCGTAACTCGCAATGCAGGTAAGTATATGTGGTCTTTGACTGACCCCATTTGAATTTGGTTATTTGAATATATAAATTTCCATGTGATTGGATAGTTGAATATTTGCTGCTGCCCGCAGTGATATTGCACAATACTCCAGTGCTTGTAAGCACAGACTACCGATCTATATGTCAGAGTAAAGCATTATAATGGATACAAGATGTGCCCTGTGGAGTTAGTAAGCAGACAACCTTGCTAAGCATAGACAAAATGTTCTTATATAAAACAGGTTTAACACCCAAAATGTCTTGCAGTATGTGTCACACATGTTAAGCCAAAAAAAAAAGTCTCTGGTTTTTGGTATGGAGCTTGCCCAAATTGCGCAGCAGCAGGATTCCAGTCAAACCAGTGAGTTTGGCGGTTTTGAGACATCATCTTTCATTGAAAAAAAAAACTTTTTCAATTTGCCAACTTGCATGGCTACGGCGACGCGCGCGCATACCAGAAACCGGAGACTTTTTTTGGCCTTACCATCTTTCGACTATTGTTTGAGGTTGTAAATTACTGATTACAGTGTATTATGTTTTCTGCTATCAGCTCAATGATATTGAACCAAATAATCACTGTAACTTAATCACTTACTGGCACAGTTACTCGATAAAAACTTCATGAAAAATCATGTGAACAATGATAACATTGTGATATTTAGCCCAGAAAACAAAAACAGGGAAAAACAAGGTGTCCGTATATTGGGCTAAAAGTAGGTGAGGGGTTGCCTAACGAGGGGACTTAAACAAGTTCAAGGAAATACCCAAAATTATTGGTGAGAAAAATGCTTGGACGTAGACATCATTATTTTAAAAAACGATAACTCTTAGTTTGGGGATTCATCCTTGAACTTGATTGCAAGTCCCCATGTTTGGCTAGCCTTCGCCTAATTTTTAGCCCATTTACGGACACCTCATTTCCCCCACTTTTTTTTGTTTTTGTGGGCTAAATATCAAGATGATACAATTTTTCATGTGATCTCCCATTTATTTTGGTAAGGGTAACTCTGCCAGTAAGTAACTTTGTGAATTTGAAGCTCATCAATACTGAGGTTTGGCAAGACTACTTGATGATATCTGAGGGAAAAGGAAATGCGCGCAAGTTTAGGGTATTGTAGCCATTTTGGATCTTTATTATGTTCTCATAATCTTGTCCTAGTTTGTCACCATGTCTTGCTAAGAGAGGACGAGATGGCGCAGCCATATCTGGTGACCACATGCATCTAGGCATTGGGCTTCAGCTGCACTTACCGTCCACGTATGGCCAGGACATCTTGTAAGGCGTCTGTCGTAACACCAGAATGTCCGCTTATCTTTGCTCACTGGGTGCAACTCTTTGTGCTGTTCGTGTTGTCCAGTCATGTGTAAATTGATCAATTAGTAAGGAAACTTACTTTTTTCTTCTTTCAGATGACTTCAATACCTGGTTTGATCAGAGTCTGATGGACTACGTGAACTGGGATGCCGGTGAACCTACTGATGATAACAATGCAAACAACAATGGCGTCCTGTTGGATGTGAATGGCGGATGGAGTGACGTCGCCTCTACTGAGAGACACAACTACATCTGCAAATCTTCCAAATGTAGGAATCACTTGCCCTTGGCCAGTTCAACCTGAATGTACATTTTCAATTTAAACGTTTTCAATCTTAACATTCACAGCATTCACAGCTGTGATATGGCATGAATCAGTGTTGGCATTATATTTGCATCATTCAAATCATGTTGCGTGATAAGGCCACTTTCCACTTGAGGGTGCACATACCAACTTTCAAGCCCCATTTAAAGTAACTTGGGCTGGGATCTACTTGCTGAATTCTGCAATTACCTCCAAATAGATTTCACTTTACCAAGCGCAGTGATTTCAGGCTTCTCACTTTAACGCTAACAATGTACATGTACCAATTTTCTATTTTGTATAGTATTGGGTTTTGCCTCAACCAACATTTTTTTCTTAGCACTTTATTATTCAGGGCTTGCAATGAAAAGGTTACAAGCTTGCTAAGTACGGACTAGAACCCACAGCCTATCATTTAAAAGTTCAGATGTCTCAACCCACCTTCCACTGGACGACTCAGCTTGCTGGGGTCAGCTGCTAGTTTGACTGTAGAAAATAACATGAATCTTTATGTGTCATTCTGTCCTCTTCCAGTTCCACCCCCTCCCACCGATCCCCCCAAACCAACCAGTTCAGCCATTAAACCAGGTAGGTTGGTTCAGTTTTATCTTGGTTTAATTCAGTAGAAAGACATTCTCCTGAAGACGGTCAGAGCATACTGACCGGAACGTCGAGTTTGTACCTCGGGTTCTTTTCAGGACCATTCTTTTTAGTTGAGAAATTATTCACACATGGTGTTTCCGCAAACCTTCCATTATTTAGTATCTCCACCATGCAAAGCCTCAAATCTTACTTACCTTTTGTTTTGTTTTTACTATGTAGTGTTTAATGTGTTTTTTTTGTAAGGTTAACCCCTTAATTTAAACATTAAATTTTGCCCAATTTTACTCAAAATAGCAAGGTTAACCCCTTCTGGAATTTTTCAGAAACATCTGATTATGCCCAATTTTGCTAAAACTGCAATTTTAGATTTTTCATAAAAATCTGATTTTGCTAGATTTTGCTATAAAAATGCAAGGTTAACCCCTTACAATTTGAAATTTTCATCAACATTTAATTGTGCCCAATTTACTCAAAAAGCAAGGTTAACCCCTTACATCTGGAATTTTCCAGAAACCCCTTACAATTTTTCAGAAAAATCTGATTTTGCCAAATTTTGCTAAAATGTGCACCCACTTAACAAGGTTAACCCCTTACTTCATGAATTTTCCAGAAACATCTGATTTTGCCCAATTTTGCTAAAAATGCAAGGTTAACCCCCTTACAGTTTTAGATTTCTCATCAAGATCTGATTTTGCCCAATTTTGCTAAAAATGCAAGGTTATAACCCCTTACAATTTGAAATTTTTATAAACATTTTATTGTGCCCAATTTTACTCAAAAGGCAAGGTTAACCCCTTACATCTGGAATTTTCCAGAAACATGTGAAACCCCTTACAATTTTAGATTGTTCATAAAAATCTGATTCTGCCAAATTTTGCTAAAAATGCAAGGTTAACCCCTTACAATTTTAGATTGTTCATAAAAATCTGATTCTGCCCAATTTTGCTAAAAATGCAAGGTTAACCCCTGACAATTTAGATTTCTCATAAAAATCTGATTCTGCCCAATTTTGCTAAAAATGTAAGGTTAACCCCTTACAATTTTAGATTTCTCATAAACATTTAATTTTGCCCAATTTTACTCAAAAAGCAAGGTTAACCCCTTACATCTGGAATTTTTCAGAAACATCTGATTTTGCCCAATTTTGCTAAAGCTGCAAGGTTAACCCTTTACAATTTAAGATTCTTCATATAAAAATCTGATTTTGCTAAAAACAGCAAGGTTAACCCCTTAAAATATTGGATTTTTCATAAAAATCTGAGTTTGCCCACCATGGCTTAAAATGCAAGGTTAACCCCTTAAAATTTTAGATTTTTCATAAAAATCTGATTTTGCCCAATTTTGACAAAAACGCAAGGTTAACCCCTTAGAATCTGACATTTTCCAGAAACATCTGATTTGTCCGTATTTTGCAAGAAAATGCAAGGTTAACCCCTTACAATTTGAAATTTTTCATAAACATCTGATATTGCCCAATTTTGCTTAAATATGCAAGGTTAACCCCTTACAATTTTAGATTTCTCCAAAAAATCTGATTCTGCCCAATTTTGCTAAAAATGCAAGGTTAACCCCTTAAAATTTTAGATTTTTCATAAAAATCTGATTTTGCCCAATTTTGCTCAAAATGCAAGGTTTAACCCCTAACAATTTGCAATTTTTCATAAACATCTGATTTTCCCCAATTTTGCTAAAAATGCAAGGTTAACCCCTAACAATTTGAAATTTTTCATAAACATCTGATTTTTCCCAATTTTGCTAAAAATGCAATGTTAACCCCTAACAATTTGCAATTTTTCATAAACATCTGATTTTTTTCCATTTTTGACAAAAACGCAAAGTTCACCCCTGACAATCTGAAATTGTTCATAAAAACCTGATTTTGCCCAATTTTGCAAAAAATGCAAGGTTAACTAACCCCTTACAATTTGAAGTTTTTCTGATAAAAAATGCATTTCAATCCCACAAAACTCTCTCTTTGTGTTAAACCATCAAGGGAGTACTCCTGCATTCATCAGACGAGTCCATATATGTCGCAGTAGCAGCTAGCAGCCGTCAGTGAACTTATGCATATTTTATTTCTTTTTCTGCAGTTGCTGGATGGTTGTCTATCTTCTTGACTGGAGCTGCCATCTTGTTTGCCAGACGTTAAAGAAGTTTCTAGTCTTTTCAGTGCCTTGAGTCAGTAGGAACAGCATCTGGGCACTCGTCTGATCACCCAATTCCTATGATGATATCTTTAGTGTCTTTATGAAATGCAGTTGCATTGATAGTTGGACACAAGGTTTGACAATGAGCGTAAACAAAACATGACTCAAATACACAAATATGTTTGAATTGTACAGATATTCAATCAATCCATATTAAATCAAATTTTCAGGATTCTTGTGATTTCAGATTTCCAAATTCTTGATTTTCAGATTTCATTTAGTTTGCAAATTAAACTATTTCTACAATTTGAAGACTCATGTGGCCATTATAAATGTCACTTTTTAAGTGTTCCTAGCCTGGGTAGATTAAGATGATAACCAAATAAAATTGAATGATGCAAAACAGTAACAATACTTAGTTCTGCAATTTGTAATGAAACTGTTTAACAGTAACAAGTCATTCAGAAGGAGAATCTACAAAGTAAATTGACAGGAGTAAGACTTGATAAACATCTGATTTTGCCCAATTTCACTAAAAATAGAAAGTTAACCCCTAACAATTTGAAAATATTTATAAACATCTAACAATTTGAAATTTTTCATAAACATCTGATTATGCCCATTTTTGACAAAAATACAAAGTTAACCCCTTACAATTTGAAATTGTTCATAAAAACCTGTTTTGCCCAATTTTGCTAAAAATGCAAGGTTAACCCCTTACAATCTGAAATGTTTCATAAAAATCTGATTTAGCCCAGTTTTGCCACAAATGCAAGGTTAACCCCTTACTATTAAAAATGTTTCATAAACGCCTGATTTTGCCCAATTTTGCTTTAAATGCAAGGTTAACCCCTTACAATTTGAGGTTGTTGATAACCATCTGACTTTGTCCAATTTCGGGATAAAAATTCAAGGTTAACCCCTTACAATTTGAAATTTTTCATAAATATCTGATTTTGCCCAATTTCGCTAAAAATACAAAGTTGCATTTTTAGCAAAATTTGGACAAAATCAGGTTTATATGAACAATTTTAGATTAGGGGTTAACTTTGCATTTTTGTCAAAAATGGGCAAAATCAGATGTTTATGAAAAAATTCAGATTGTAAGGGTTAACTTTGTATTTTTAGAGAAATACAGCACCTGTATTGCATTCTTGAGGTTGGAGGTTCACATCCCATTATTTTTATTTAATTTCTTTTCAACGCTTAACCTTATCATGTAACCAGCAAATATTTTGTAAATTCTGTAATTATTTTTACCATATGTTGCAGATAATTAAACCAATCAATCCAAACAAGCATTATATAAGATTTTTTTTTTAAATAAAAGAGCTGCTGTCTCTGTACAGAAAGTCTAAAGCAAAGAAATTGTCTATTAGAAATATATCATAACTGTTAAAGTAGCTGTCTTAGGTTAGCTCTTGAATAGATGGATCGATTGATTCTCAAGATGAATAATTCTTGTGTTTTGTTGCTGATATTCTTTTATTGCATAAGCTTGTCAATTTTAAAAAAGGTTGCCTTTTTGCTTTGTATTGCTTGAAGTGAATGTGTAGTAAAAATCAAATATAAGCTAATAGTAACGTTTGATGAACAACATTCTTTTCAAGGTTACATTAACAACATTAATTTTTTATTCTCTCTGTATGAGACTAAATTGTATGAACTATAGATTAGAGATGAAATAGCTATACCTGTACTTTCATTCTTGTATTCGCATTTTAAATTTCAAATGCATGCTATTTTACCGTTTCATCATGCTGTTAAATTACTTTTTGTGGATCGAATAAAGGAGCAATAAAAGAGTAAGTCGTCCATCATTTTTCCGTTGAGTGTTTTAATTTGATGTGTTTCTTGTGGCTCTTCATCTAATGGAGCGATTTTCCTCAGTTGATTACTTGATTTTAGTATAATATTTGTTGCTTTTCTTATGGGAATAAGTGTACTTTGTATTACCTGACGATTGATGTGGACACCAGCCTCGTGTTAAGTCTGGTTCCCAGACCAAAAGATTCCGACTATTCCTGATGAATCTTGGGTCAGGTAGCCTCCGGTAATACAATGTATTACAATTTACATCACGTGACTAAAACGGGAGGAATTCCTCCTTTTTCCGAAAATGTCCGAAGTTTGCCGAATTCATTTCGTCGACTATCGGATAGTGTTCGAGTATTTCCGAGTATAATATAGGTTTTATTAACTGCTAATTGCTTATTAAAAACTTTAAAAAACTAGTTGATAATTAATACCATTGCTTTTATTTAGAAACTTGAAATTCAGCGACGATTTTGCACTCGGATCGTAGACGAGGGGCGAACTTTTTGGTGCGTCATGCACTAGTTTGAATTTGACGACCGTTACCGGCATTTTCCAAAACTCGGCGTGGTCTCAATTCGGCTCCGCCTGCTTACAGTGCTGTTTTGGTGTCTAACTTTGAAGATTCCAGGTCAAAATTAGTCAATGTTTTCTTACAGAAGTATTAAACTGTATATCATAACTGTATGATATACAGGTATCACAAGTCCTAAGTTCCCCCCAACATTATTCTTAATTAATGAAATAGAAATGCACGATTTCAAAAATATCCCAAATGCAAATGACAGAGGACACTCTTCTGCCCATCTTGTGAGAAAATGATAGAAATCCAATCACGCATACCAACACGAAGCTCATTAGAATAAAACAAAAAGTGGCAATTAAAAAGTTGCAGTAAATAGCATTGCTCCAATGTACTGGTTTGATCATGCTTTAAAAGGTAGAATGTTAATCCCTTTCGTATCTAATCTAAAAGAAATAGGATTACACAGCATTTTCTTTGTCATCTTTGCATTAAAAGGTCTGTAATTATCTGTTAGATTACCAAGATTGTGTCTTGTTTAGTTAAACATCCTTTTAAACAAGGAAACTTTTGTAATTATTATTAATTAATGAAAGTGTTCCCTGCCTGATCACTCACTCAAACCAGTACATTGGAGCGATGCTATTTGCTGCAACTTTTTTTTTTTTTTTTTTTTTTTTTCTTATGAGCTTCGTGTTGGTATGCGTGATTGATTTCTATCATTTTTTCAAGATGGGGCAGAAGAGTGTCCTTGTGTCATTTGCATTTGGGATTTTTGAAAAAGCATTTCTATATTTCATTAATTAAGAATAATTTTTGGGGGGAACTTAGGACTTGTGATACATGTATGAAGCAAGTGATTCATCTCTTAAAAAATGATCGAACAAAAGCTTTATGTGATAAAGCGAATTCGGAAAGGAAGCCGAGCTTTGAAAAAGGGCCGTCAATGTCGTCATGTTTATTTTTAGCCACGGAGGCTGCCTGACCTACAATTTAGACGTGTAGACGTCGGGGGAAATTGTCAGGTCGGGGAACCAGACTACCTCGTGTTCTAAGTTAATCCTAGATGCCCGAAAATTCATCCCTATGCGTCACAGTAATTTAGTATACATGTGTAGCTGTATGGTCACAACCCACATTTTATGTTAGTGACGTCACATCTTGCGAAACAATAAAGACGCAATGATTGGATCATAGATGTTATGAAAAGTATTGTGACGTCATTGGCTGTCGTTGCGTGAAACGCGTACGTTGTGTGCGAGTGCCATAGTGAATACGTCACGCGCACAAAATGCGTGTGAAAGATATTGGCGCGTGATTCAGCCACGCGCGCGTACTCCATTCGTTTGCACTACACTTTCTGGTTCTAAATGACGTCACTCTTCGATACTATACAGAAATTTGAACATGTTTCATTTTACTCTCCCAAATATCGCCTGTTAAATTTTGATCTGGAAGCCAACGATTACCGCTTCAATTAATGATCTAGATCTACTACGGCTACAGCTGATAAAAAAAATGGCATTCATTGGGAAACCTGTAAGGCAACAAGCAGGGGGAGAAGCGGTATACGTTTTCATTTGGTTTTTAATTGTAGCTTTGGTTATGGAGAAGGCCTAATAAGTTTCTCTCCTTTCGGACACGGGGCTATCTTCTTTACTGTGACGTCATCATCCTGTACTGTGACGTGGCCTGCGCCCCATGTTGGGCGCTTGCATTTCATTGTTACACTGTTTGTTTCAAACATAAACTTGGAAGAACAAACTTATGACTCAACTTTGTTTCAAATTGGGTGAGAAATCAGGCCCTGTCAATTTCAGACAGAGCATCGAAGTTTATTCCGAAAGAGATCATTTTTATTAATGACAATCACAGAAGACAATATGAGAGTTGCTGAAGGTCCCGAATCTTCGACAAAAGGAGATAAAGTGGGTGCATTTCCAGTATTTCTACTTTTTCTACCTATTTTACCTCGCTCTTACTATTCCTGCTTGTACTTTTATTTTGAAATTCCTACTTTTCCTATTTCTTCCTACTGTTTGTTTCACAACTCCGAAAATTAAATGTCATGGAATATGTTACTGTCATGTACAATACAATGAACGGCGTGGGTGCAGGAGTACTGCAACTGTACTTCCAAGAGCTTAGTTGAGGATGGAGCGCAACTATTTTAATTGTGTTGCGAGTACAGAACGTGCCTGTGGACATGGGCGAGTACAACGTAAGCTACTCATATAGCCCGCAAATTAAGTCCCATTCTTATGTCTCATTTTTTACAAAAATATTGTGAACCAACTTTTCTCCTTTTTTTCATCTGGGTCTGCTTGAAAGCCTTTTATCGTTTCGCTGTTTCGTTGCTACATTCCTACGTGTCTTCAATTAGTTTTCACAGGTTCACAGGCCTGTGGCTATATTAGACAGAAGTTTTCTCATAAAAGAGTCTTACTTTAATTTCCTTAAAACACTTTCACATGCTGCACCAACGGAATTACTGTACTAATCAACACATTTCAATGCCAACGAAATCCATGGTTGCTGTTTACTTTGTAGGCGCAGTCGAAATTCAAGCAGGATCTTTCCTGCTTTGAGCAAAGTGTGAAAGGTAGGCTATAAATTCGTCACCTTGTAACTACCATGATCCTCCTTATTTAGGCCCATACGAGGCCGGCATCAAGTTTAATGATCTGATACATGTACATAAAGGTATCATTGACGGCTGGATGCAGACATAGCAGTTCTTGATAACGATCTTTTGGTGACTTGGAAGATCGGAGGAATAAAATTTCGCATTAACCCTAACTCCCTAGGGGGTGTGCAAAATCATATCGAATTTGGAGGATTCAGGAGTGTTAAGGCTAAAAAATATGTTATGTCGATAAATATGGCATCACATTTTGATATGGTTTGTGCAGTATTCTTCCTGCCTTACATCTCATGCACATGCGAAGGTGCTGATCAGGTTTTGCCGCTCTAATTTCCTTAACATGAAAAAAAACTACAGGAAAACACTCTCGAAGCTTGAATAATCTTTGAATTTTATACCGCGAATTTTCTTTCATATAAACGATTAATTCTGAAGAGATGCAAACCTGCCTGAAAGCGCTGAATGAAACAGTGGCTGAGCAGTACAGTGAATCTCTCCCACGAGCGAAGGAATTCCAACGCGCTCTCCAGGTATAGTTCTTTAATTACAGTGCTTTAGAAATTATTAAATTATTTCTGCAACACACTATTGTTAAAAGTGTAGATTATTTGTACGAATGTACAGTTTACTGATTATTTTAGGAATCTCAACTTTACTGTAGATTATTTTTACGGAATCTACAGTTTTTGTTGTGAATAACCTCTGCAAACAATTCCATGTAAACGGGACTCAGGGGCCTACTAGACTTTTGAAAGTCACAGTCCACTTTAAAATGAAAAGAAATCGAAGTTTCATTGGAACTTAAAAATGTACGAATTCCGAAAGAGTTTAATCGAAAGAATTTGACATGTAGCCGATTATTTAAAAATGTTCTCTTTGGATTGTTTAATTTGCCGCGCTGAAATGTTTAAGTTAATTTACAGTGGCGATTATAAATTTTAACTTAAAATCCAGTGTAAAATATTCTATTAAATATATTTTCAATTCTCTTTATTATTTTTTAATCTTATTTTTATATTAAAAAAAACAATTATCTATTTTTATGTTTGAAGTTTCAATGATTTTTTTAATCGTTTGTCTTAAACTCGCATTATAAAAAAAAATCAATCAGTGGATATTCCTTGGTTAAAGTTTATGTTCACATATTTATTTTCAGTTTTATCATTATTTCTCTGTCTATTTATTACTGGCTTGTTAAAAGGACAATCCTCAAGAAAATGGACGAATAACTAAAGAAATCAAATGGCACTTACCGAATCAATACTTCTCAGAATATATTCCGAAGTAATGTATTTTCCGAAGTAATGTATTTTCCAAACAAAGTTATTTCCTCTGATGAGTGAGATGGTGGTATTCCGATGTGTACTCCATAATAAATATCAAGGTACACAATGTGGTTCTCCATTGAATGGGCAATGACATGTGGTTCCACAAATCAAGAGTTCTGTGCACATAATGAGTTGCTTGCCAAACGTTTTCTTGTGGTTGGTGTTAAAACTCCTCATAGCAGATAAAAGATAACGTCAAAAGCATGTAGTAGTTTCAGAATCCAGTATAATCCCGTAGCTGTAACATATACCATGTATAATATCCATTTGGCTTTGGGAGTAAGGAAGACAGTGTTTGCACTAAACACCAGTAATTGTGAATGTGTGTCACTAGGAAAAATGCACTGTGCATGTGATGAATGGAACAGAACTGATGTGCACCCATCCGAAGGGTTAACAATAGGATCATGATGAAAGCACTAGGGCCAGGCAAAGTTGAATAGCCTGATTAAGGAAAATGGACGAGGAACTGTAGTTTCGTGCCAAGTGTGGACGAGGCGAAGCCGAGTCTATTCTGGCACGAATCTGCAGTTCCCAGTCTAATCTCCGACTTAATAATAATATGCAAATAAGGTCCCTGGTTTTCCACAATATCCACATTTGTGAATAAGTGTAGATTCGTACAATTTACCTATTGGTCATCAGCCAGAATTCGTGTTCGGATAAACTGTTTTGTTTGTTCAGGCTTCAAAGCATACTTGCCCGCAGGCTTCTGCACAAGCATCAGAATTCCTGATACAAGAACTAATAAACCGAAAATGTAGCTGTCTCTTTTCTTTTCAACTCTAAACAATAAATGATTCGTTTGCGTGTATTTCTGACGTGAACTTCATCACTACGAGGTTTTCCTTGTGTTTTGCGTAGGATGAAAACACTCTGGTTGAAAACTTTATCAAGGATACAGACGATGTTCAGGATCAGTTACGTCAATACCTCCATGATTACGGTAATGGAGAGGCAGACTCTTCTGATGTTGCAAGGTACGCAGAAATTTATAGACGCATCTAAAAAAACTGGCCGAAAACATGCGAGTTTGACATAATTTCTATGGCAATGCACATTATCCAGTCCACGGCGTTTCATTGGGGCTTTTTATTTTGGAAGAGAGGGGGAACATAGACATCTGGATAGTACGAAAGCCCTGTAGTGCCATCAAGTATATATTTTGTCCAAGTTCGTTTTTACGAGATTTTTTTTCTCGAAGTTCGTTTTTACGAGATTTTTATGAGATACATTTTCTCGAAGTTACGGAGTTTTATGAAGTTACGGAGCCCCTAAAGGGACATCCAAAATTATTTTTTTATCTCGTGCGCACGACATAATATCTCGTGCGCACGAGATAATTATCACGTGCGCACGACATATATCTCGTGCGCACGACATAATATCTCGTGCGCACGACATACATCTCATGGAATGTCGGACGCTTCGCCCCATTTCCACGTCGCCCCATGTCACTTCGCCCCTAACCACATCGCCCCATCCCCACTTCGCCCCATCCCCACATCGCCCCATCCCCACTTCGCCCCATTCTCACTTCGCCCCATTTTCACTTCGCCACATCCCCAATTCGCCCCATCCCCACTTCGCCCCAGCTTTTACATGTAAAAAAAAATCTCATCTAAATGTATTTTATTGGCTTAAAAACAATTCCAACAGATTCACTAATTGCTAACCAACGGAAAGAATTAGCCCACCAATATTGACCAAATGAACAATTCATAACAAACCTCTCAAGCTATCACTCTCCGCTACCGAGAAAAAAAGCTTGAAGTAAAAGATCCAACTTTGTTCCCAACCCGGCTATACCAACCCGTCTCCCACTTATCTGAGAACGACAATACCAATCTACATGGGGCGAAGTGGGGATGGGGCTAAGTGGGGATGGGGCGAAGCGGGGATGGGGCGAAGTGGGGATGGGCGAAGCGGGGATGGGGCGAAGTGGAATTGGGGCGAAGTGGGGATGGGGCGAAGTGGTTAGGGGCGAAGTGACATGGGGCGACGTGGAAATGGGGCGAAGCGTCCGACACCCATCTCATGCGCACGAGATATTATGTCGTGCGCACGAGATAAGAAAATAATTTTGGATGTCCTTTTAGGGGCTCCGTAACTTTAACTCCGTAAAATATATCTCATAAAAACGAACTTCGAGAAAATGTATCTCATAAAAACGAACTTCGAGAAAATGTATCTCATAAAAACGAACTTCAAGAAAATGTATCTCATAAAAACGAACTTCGAGAAAAAAAATCTCGTAAAAAACGAACTTCGAGAAAATGTATCTCATAAAAACGAACTTCAAGAAAAAAAATCTCGTAAAAACGAACTTCGAGAAAAAAAATCTCGTAAAAACGAACTTGGACAAAATATATACTTGATGGCACTACAGGGCTTTCGTAGGATAGCGCATGGCCTTTCCACCTTTTTTTTTAAAGGTTCCCTTTTAGTAGCTTGAAGAGTTTTCCCTTCATAATTTAGCTTTGTCGTGGCCAAATGAATCTTTATGCACATTTAGAAAATCTGGTAATCCTATAATTAAGAAATTCATGAGAAGCAAACCAACTGATTTCCCACGGACTCAAAGATATTATGACACAAATTTGTTTCTATTGTAAGGGAATAATCCTGATTTTTTTTCTCTATTCAGCGCAAACAGATCGAGTGAATTCAACACTTCGGTACTGGGGGCAATGTTCAGGGGACAAAACGTATTTTTTTCGGAAAGTTTCAAGGTATGATTTTCTTACTTTTTCTTCACTTTTTTAATAAAGCCGTGTTTCTGTTGATTAACACGGAATAACACCGGAATAATCACGACCTAAAGCAAAACAACAGTTCAAAATAAATGCAGTATTCTTTCATGAAAACTGAGCAAAGATCAACCAGGTTTAATTTTGTCTCGGCCAAAAAAAGGTATCGCAGGTACTTATGGACATCGTATCGCAGACCAAACACACGCCCACCTCACGTGAGATCAAACTGACTCGCGAACTAAAAGAAAAACTGGAAGAGAAGGGACCGGTACGAGGGCCGCCGGCTGCTAGTATGGCCGTGTCTCCCTTCGCTGGAGGGCACCGTGGACCTGGCTCATTGATCGGTGGCGCATACGGCAGCCAACCTCCTCGTAAGTGTTTGGCACAAATTAGGAAAAGTATTCTGGGATCGCTAAATCCAGCTATTTAATAATAAAAAACAAACCAGATTCATAAAAGTCCATGACAACATCCAAACCAAATGGATATTGATTTTCATTAAAATCAAGACGGAAAACATGACTTAATTACGAGGAGCTCCTTAATGAACATAAAAATCAGAAGTCTTCTGTGTAGCAATTTCAAAGCTTTGCTTAATGATGGTGCTCAAGAAATGTAAGGAAAAATGGAAGTTGATCAGTATTCACAATAAAAAGTTCAATTTTCCCCCCTCACAGAACCTCTTGATCTGTCGTCTATTTTTCTCTAATTTTAAATCGATTACAAATCTGTGTCCGTTTGTTTGTGCAGAATCCAAAGGCCCTTCGATCCAAGTCAAGCCAGCTTCTCGCTTCAGCACACCGCCCTCAACGGTCACTGGCGGTAAAAGAATCTACATCTAAAACCTACATTTTTACTGACTTAATACCTCAACCCATAATGTGCTTGCCCTAAAAATATTCGGTTGCCAATTCAACAACTGTTATTTTCAACAAGGATATGTATTTCTTTCTGCAAATGTAATGAATAGCGTACTTTTAAGCACTTTTCATGGGACAAAAAAATTGAAAGCAAGACAAATTGACCAAAGAAAAACCCAGAAGCCGGGAGCATAAATTGTGCTTGTATAATCCATGTCACATAAAAATTGTGATGGATACATTGAAGCTTCTTTATTCTGATTTTTGTATATCAAATAAATTGAATATTGTTAAATATTATTTTGCACTACTTCAGGGTAGTTCTGTTTTATCTGTACAAATGAAATAGAGACTTCAAGTTAATGACAGATCTACACAAGTTTAACAGATACAGGAATTGACGGGATAACAGGCGTTTACCATAGACACAAAGGTATGCTTACATTTTAAATTTCCATACAAATAAAAAAAAGCATCAGTACATTCAAAGTTTGCCTAAGAATTATGGGTATTCGGGGAAGGAAATAAACCAGGAGAAGCAAAAGCAGACAAGTGTACTATCTCCTATTTCTGAGGATTATGATGTCATGAATATGGTCTGTAGTGTCAGACAGGCCTAAGGATTACTTAATATTTTTTCTTGGTGATGTGGTCGGTTGCTTTGCTTTTAAGTATGCTCTGGTTACCATGGTTGCCAGCCCAAGTGACATTTACACATAGACACTGGAGGCACTGAGCTTTTTTTATTATTCAGGATTGTAAAAATGGGGGGGGGGGGGGCTGGGAGGTGCAGACATCTGCTAGGGTGGCATGTGCCCCCCCCCCCCTAATAATACGTCAATGCTGATTGTTTCTTAGAGCAATTTTGTTGTAATTTCATCTGCTTTGCAGCTCTCTCTCTCTCTCTTAAAAAAAGGATGTTAATGGTTTTCAGGGAGAGATTAATAGGGAGAGATACAGATAATTCATATCCTTGGTTTTACTTAAGGGAAACAGCCCACTATTTGACCACAAATCATCAACGCTCTAGGACATTCTACATACAGGTTGTCTACAGTAGAAGTTACATGCAATTCTACACAGTAATACACTTATTGTCCAGTTACGTTTTGTCTCAGCTCTAGAAGTACATGTCATAAAAAAATAGAACTGGTGCAAATTAAAAAAGAAAACAGACTATCCAGGACAACCAAAAGTTCAGGGTTCCAGCTACCATAGCATAAATCAGTTCAAGTCAATCTATCAGCTGATTACAAGAATTTCAGAATCATACAGCAGTACCATACACAGCACACAAGAATAAAAAGAACAAGAAAAGTACTAGCAGAGGGGTAAAAAATAAAGGCACTTGTTTACATTAAGTGCATTATGGACAATCTACATCACACAACTGATATTGCTTTACACATAAATACACAAAAGTTCAATAAACAAAAACACAGTTGCTTTATAACAGCCATGAAGTCAATATCGTGGCAGTACATTCTTCTGATTTCATTACATCTACATTTTGTACACGTACAGTTTATATGGCTTTACTCAATGCACAATTCAAAATTGTTAAAAAAGGAAAACAAAAATAAAATAAAACAAATCACCCCCACAAATTGTATGAAACTTACCATTGCTATAAATTCTCTAAAACCAGGAGCTTCAAGGTAAAATCTACACCATATAATTACACATACTGCAGGAAATCTTTAGCACATTTACACGTTATAACAGTAATTCCGTCCTCAAATATAAAAATGTAAGCAGTTGTTTGTGTGGCGTTATACAAAAAATAAACCTATAACCAATCTAAGGTCAGCAACGTGCATTGTTCCTTGTGTTTGGCAGTAATAAAGTGCATTCGTAAGTCTTCTTGCTTCATGATGAACATTTATCCCCCCCCCCAAGAAAAATAAGAATAATAATAATAAAAATCATCCTCGGCATTTAAATATCAGCATGAATGACAGCAGGTTGGTACTTCCAACCAATTTTGGGTTATGGACTCCCTGCTCAAGTATCCCCTCAATGGTAGAAAGGGAGAGTTGGGGGAGATTACTGGGAGAAACATTCATGCAAAGGTGCTACAGCCAAAAGGACAATGCCGTGCACATTCAGGACAATGCCTGTGCACATTCAGGACAATGCCCGTGCACATTCAGGACAATGCCCGTGCACATTCAGGACAATGCCCGTGCACATTCAGGACAATGCCCGTGCACATTCAGGACAATGCCCGTGCACATTCAGGACAATGCCCGTGCACATTCAGGACAATGCCCGTGCACATTCAGGACAAGCAACTATGTGTGCCAGTGTTTCCCCTGCCCATTCAAACATGAGGCGGCCCTCCTCGCTACTTTCAGTGACCACCTCGCTCAATTTTTGCCAATATCACCACCTCGCTGTGAATATTTGCAATAAAGAAAATACTAATTGAAAAATTTTCATTTTATGTAATTTTGAGCATTTTCCTTGACCTTTATGTATCAAAAACTCACAATTTGGATGTGTAAATGGAATCATCTCGCATTTTGTAAGGGCAGCATCCCTTTGAGTTTGCAAACGTCATCAATTTTTGTTTCAATCATCAATTTAAATTTTTACCACCTCGCTCATTTCATTAGCCAGGGGAAACACTGATGTGTGCTTTGTGCTATATGCCCACAAACCAGCAGTGTATGCACAGAGAGTGTGTTTCCCCTTGAAGCAGTTGAAAGTGGTCACAGAGAGCATCTACTATTCATGCATGCAGTCCACTGCATTGCATGCTTCAAATGACAGAAAGACCACCGCATATTGGTCCTCTTTGAAAGCGGGGTCGACCCGATGTTCCCCAATACCTATGTTCCCCAATACCGATGTTCCCCGAAATCCTTAGGATTAGGGTTAAGGTAAGGATTTCGGGGAACATCGGTATTGGTGAACATACCGGTAGGGGAACAGAGGTATGCACCCCTGAAAACAATGTAGGCCCTGATATAAAGTGCAATAAAGTGTTGAAATCCACAAAACGTTTGTAATGCCCGAAAATGATGTAAGCATAAATTGTTATTATCTACCAGCTAATTTTATACTGACAAGCGAGACATGGTGAAATATATCAAAAAGCATTAAGATATTAAAAAAAAAGTTATGTACAAAATCTACATACTGTATGTGATGTGATCAAGCTACATGAGTTGTTTGTCGACCCTAGTCAATTTTTTTTTTTTTATTACAGATTTAAAAAGCACACAATTTTATCATTACTGCTGTGAAAACCGCATGCTGATGCCATCTTTAGTAAAAAACTATTGTGATGAGTGCTGTGATGAGGTGGCCCTATTTTAGCCTGAATCTCCAAATAAAAATTCCCAACAAACGACTCGTTTAGCTTGATCGCATCACATACCGTATATGCAATAAGACACTCTGAAACTCTTGAGGGCAGCAAACAAATATCAGTGCATTTCACGGCAAGTTGGATCACAAAAGTTCTCATTTATCAGGTGAATAAGCTTAATGACTGCCTCTGAATTACTTGGTTCCGGGTCAAGGGTGACATTAATCCTTAGGCAATGTAGCGCCCCAAACCGCCCTGCCTATAACTCTCTGTTACGCCTGAAACTGCTCAAGCACTCAATGGCTTTATTGATTCTTCAGTGAATAAATACAATGTAATACAATGTAATACAATGTAGTAAATTAACCCTAACCTCCACAACTCCATCAAACATGTCAAAATCCACCCCTCCCACCCCACTTTGGTGGATTTCGTCCTGCAGGCCTGGTTTGACTAAATATTGATGGAGTGTGAAGAACTTGGGCTTGGAGGCCTAAAGCAAAGCATGCATTGGATTGATGGATTTTTACGGACTTGGTCCAGAACTTAGTAGAAGACGGTAGGGAGTTAGGGTTAATGGGTAAACACATACGCCTATGGACCCACGTGTTAGTACTGGCATAGCCAAGCAATATGTACATGTATGCCATTATGGTCCTGGCTCCCTGCTACTGTAATACACAGAGAGCAACAAGCTACTGATTACCAGCAATGCAACCAAACTCCAGAGACAAGTCCCAGAAAGTTCACAAGTCGTGTCCAACCATCGCTTACTACAATGCATGCTATGCAAGTTAAGCCAAGTTGCGATACATAACTGATTTATCATTGATCTGGATATAATTTGCTGTCTCAGTACACACAGAGCCCACAAACTGGCAATTCACAGTGCTTTCCCAATGCATGCAACTGGTAAGAAACATAATCCTGCATTTTGATACAAGGAATCACTAACCTCCTCCATTTTTTAGCCATTTAGAATTCTTAAAAAGTGGACCTTTCCAGGACTAAGAAATTATTACTATAACCTCACAGACAACATCCTGAAAATCACATCCAGTCAGATCTTTTACTCCATTCATTGAAGGATTTTTGTTTACATTCCAAGGTGGAACTGTGTCAGCAAGCTTCTTCACTCACAATTGGAAACCAAGTTAGTCAAGTTTGGACTCATCTTTCCTTAAATTACTCACAAGCCAAGAAGTCTCTTCAGAAAATCAAAAAACTCCACCCATGATTTTTCCTTATTGCAGGAAACCTGGAGTAATGATTTTTACAGCCCATAATAAATCACCAAAACCTGTGCAAATGCATTGGTCAAATTGCAGCAATCAAAGAGTTAAATACCTTCCTTGTCCTAATACACGAACTAATTCTTGTAATTATTACTATAACAGTACTTTTGGATAAGCATACACATTGTCTATTGCATGTCTTGTGTTAGCTAAATTACACCCACCAGGCAGCATTCATAAAACAAGAGGCGATATTCTTTTACATGGTTGTGACCAGAAACCAAAACTTCACGAGCAGAAACGTGCACTCTTACAATGGTCTACAACTTCAACAAACCCCTAATCAGAATTTCATGTTCTCTGTTGTTTACTGGTAGAAAATTTCTTTCTTTAGAAACAGACTCATATTGATAATTAGAAAGTACATGAAAGTTGGACTGCCACCAAATATAATGCATATTTATCAAGTAGCTTCATGGAAGTATTTAAATCTAGGTAACCATACAAAAATTATGTTTCTGTTTGTCAAAATCCTTCAATATCATTCATTTAGTGATTGTCATGGTCAGAAAAAAAACATATAATACTTCCTGGGAAATTCTTGAGGGGAACTATAAAGTGATCACGTTCTTCGAGGTTTTTATGACAGAAAAGAAATATTGATCAAGTGTTTAACTTGATCAATATTTCCTTTTTTTACATTTTCAAGATGGATCACAAGATTAGAATTAAGGGCCAGTTTTCTGGACATGTTCACACTTCCTATATAGACAATCAACTGTTAATACTTCAGCCCCACTACCTCTCGCATAAATGCTGAGACAATATGCCCCCCCCCCCCTGTTCCTAACAGGGTGTGGAGCATGATAGTCCATTAGAAACAAACAGTATTAACTGCATGGCTTTCTCAATTTCAATCCCAATATTACTCTGGGCAAAAACTTTCTGATTTAAGAAGCACAGATGTACTAACCCTGTTCTGGAGACCCCCTTGTAGCTTATTCCTCCGAGCTTGTATGCTAGCTATGGTGAAACATGTATCTCTGGCCAATGTTTTAGGGGGACACAATTTGCAGCTTGGCTCAGAGGCGCACTGTGAAGTTGTCAGGGAAGACACCTTTAGATCCATCAGTTGTCTTTATTCCAAGTGACCATCCATCATCCTGTCAAGAAGATCAAGTTAATCAAAACACTTGTAAGGATTTCCATTCCCTCCGCTTTACCACAGAATAGTATTAAGATTACACATCATTTTGGGAGATTTAACTATACCACTCAGAGCAGTCGGTATTTGTATATTAACCCCCTGCTCTGACTGAAGGGAAGCCTTTCTTTACTGTTGTTGTTTACCTGATCATCTGGATCATCGAATTGCAGTACATCTATAGTGTCTCCTTTATCAAAAGTCAATTCGTCAGAGTCCCTCCTCACGTAGTTATGTGTGGCTCTCACCTATTAATGTCCAAAAACCAGTAAAAGAGAACACGGCGTCAGAGAAGGGGAATCTCGGGTGAAGTTTGAATTGCATTCAGAGTAAACCACGTAAAGACTCCTACCATGAAAATCATTTTAGTTTCACAAAAGGTCAAACTAACAACTCATTTTAAACTTTTCGAAGCAACTTACCTACTTCTGAATTTGGACATAATGTGTTCAATTTGGAATTCAAAGGGAAGAGTCCATTTCACATTTTTGATGCTGTGTGCCTCATATTTAATAATCACGTTGTTCCAACCAGTGTGGCAATGTGTATCCACTTCAATAACTACCCATCAAAGTACAGTTCTGAGTGACTGATACTTACTCTGTAAACAACGCCAGGCGGTAGTTCACTGTTGGATTTATTAGGTGATACAGTCTCCGGGGATGCAAGGGGCGGGGCTGACCGTGCTTCCTCCCCATTCTGTGACGTCCCCCTCATCTGAGAAAAGATAAGAAGGAATAAAATAAACCATGAAAGCAATCAAGTTACTGATAAATAGAGCATTCTGTGTGCTGACTTGTTTATGTTTGTTCATAAGTGACTGGACAGAGGTTACAGGATGTTTAATATTGGAGTTGCTCTTCACCAATGCAGATTTCTCCTCAGCACTTTACACTCCGTGCTTATCTAGACCACTGATCTCAATGAAAAGACTGGACAGTATGCAGTATAGAGAACCACAGAAAAACAAAACAATTTGAAGCCATTTTGGGGAGACCGGCTGGTGGTGTATAAAGGACAAGTTGCTGTTTTAGGCAATTGTGATCCACTTTTGAAACATTGTGGCTTACTTTTTGAATGCTGCAGTTCACTTTTCGTGACGTTTGGAAATATAATCACGACGGAAACTTGTCCTTTATATCTGCATCTGTAGAATACTGTGCAAACTCCTTGATAGGATATCCTGCACACGTGTACATGACCAAAATGCGCGTCAATTCTTGATACAGTGCGCGCTGTATGTGCGTAGAACATTTGTATATCGGCGGCCATGTTTGGAAGATCGGGTGTATGGGCTTGTGCTATCCAGTCTTTATATAGAGATCAGTGATCTAAGTAAAACAAGTAAAAAAAAACTAAACCTGAATGGATGCTGGTTCTGCTGGTCTAGGGGCTGATACTAAGCCTCAATGGGTGTTGGTACTGTCGGTCTACGGACCTGATCCTTACTTCAAGGGGTGTTGGTACTGTCGGACCTGATCCTTACTTCAAGGGGTGTTGGTACTGTCGGACCTGATCCTTACTTCAAGGGGTGTTGGTACTGTCGGTCTAGGGACCTGATACTAAAACTCAATGGGTGTTGGTTCTGTCGGTCTACGGACCTGATCCTTACTTCAAGGGGTGTTGGTACTGTCGGTCTAGGGAGTTGATACTAAACCTCAATGGGTGTTGGTTCTGTCGGTCTATGGACCTGATACTTACTTCAAGGGGTGTTGGTTCTGTCGGTCTACGGACCTGACACTTACTTCAAGGGGTGTTGATACTGTCGGTCTACGGACCTGATCCTTACTTCAAGGGGTGTTGGTACTGTCGGTCTACGGACCTGATACTTACTTCAAGGGGTGTTGGTTCTGTCGGTCTACGGACCTGACACTTACTTCAAGGGGTGTTGGTTCTGTCGGTCTACCGACCTGACACTTACTTCAAGGGGTGTTGGTACTGTCGGTCTACGGACCTGATCCTTACTTCAAGGGGTGTTGATTCTGTTGGTCTAGGGACCTGACACTTACTTCAAGGGGTGTTGGTTCTGTCGGTCTACGGACCTGATGCTAACCTCAATGGGTGTTGGTTCTGTCGGTCTACGGACCTGATCCTTACTTCAAGGGGTGTTGATTCTGTTGGTCTAGGGACCTGATACTTACTTCAAGGGGTGTTGGTTCTGTCGGTCTACGGACCTGACACTTACTTCAAGGGGTGTTGGTTCTGTCGGTCTAGGGACCTGATACTTACTTCAAGGGGTGTTGGTTCTGTCGGTCTACGGACCTGATCCTTACTTCAAGGGGTGTTGGTTCTGTCGGTCTACGGACCTGATGCTAACCTCAATGGGTGTTGGTTCTGTCGGTCTACGGACCTGATCCTTACTTCAAGGGGTGTTGATTCTGTTGGTCTAGGGACCTGATACTAACCTCAATGGGTGCTGCTTCTGCTGGTCTAGGGACCTGATATTCAAAGGCATCGTCTTCATCATCCTCCTCATTCCTAGCTGCTGCTGCTGCTGCTGGTGTTGTTGCTTCCTGTTGTTGCTGTGGTTGTTGCTGGGCTTCAGGCCGTGGGGCCACCTCCCTCTCATTGTAATGCTCAGGAACCTGGACCTCATAGATTGAGTTGTCGGGGGTAGAGACCCCGGGTGGATGGGCGTTGCCAACAACATCTGGAGATCTACCGACATACGAACAGAAGGAAAACACGGAGTTGATATTGGACTTTACATTTCACCAACTTCATTTTATAAGAACTGTATTCTCAGTGCTGTCTGAGAGACTTTGAAATAAAAGACCACAAGCTTGCTGGGTGGGACTTGCATGTCCAACCTCCTGCTTACCAATAGCCTGACAAAATCATGGATTTAACTACAAACTAAAAAGCAATCATGTCAATTTTCTTTTACTTAAGTTTTTAAGGGGTATCAAGCCTCACCTAGTGGCTGGGCCTGATCCTCAGTTCTTCAAAATCCTCCAAATTTTACCAGTGAATGATGAATGAACTTGGAGGGTTAGCAATTCAACTTTTACATGTACATGTGGAATGGCCCACAGATGTTAGCATTTCAACTTTTATGTGGCATGTCCCATAAAAGTCGGCAATAGATCGCTTGCTTGCTTGCTTACCCGATGGTCGATAGTCTCTTGATGTCAAAGGTTCCCTTGGATGTTTCCTCGTAGAGCTCTTCCATGATATTACTGAGCTCTAGCGTCATCTTACCTAGCTCTTCATGCAGTGTGGCCTCAGCACCATAGAAGAGCTGGAACGTTGTAGCGTAGAATGGAATGCGACTGGAATCAAACAAACATGTAAAATAAAACTGTCAATCAAAGTAAATATGATGTTGGTAATGACTGCGAGGATATACATATGATGGTAGTGATGTTGATGATGATGTGGTGGTGCTGGTGGTGTTAGTGATATTGCAGAAAGAGATGGTGATACTGTCATGTTATTTCTTGACAACAGTGATATTGGTGGAAAAGATGGTGATTGCGACAATACCGTTTAGTGTTGGCGAAGTGTGGTTTTGGTGATAGTGGTGATATAGGGTAAGGTTGCGATTGGAGTTTACACTGGTGATGATACAATAATAATGAAACTTGTAGTAATTACTGGATGAAGATGACAATGATGCCACCACTGATGACAATCACGATGAGTTGACAACACTGATTACAAGTGATGATACATGTGATGATGAGAAGGATATGAAAAGATAAGGATTATGGCAAATTCTAAAGCAAATATAAAATAAAGACTTCACTACAGACAAAAAGATGCACCATGATCTTTCATTCTTCTAACCAATTATCCTGGAGACTGCTTTTGGACTTGCTTCAACAAAGATGAACAGCCTAACTGTCAAACAGCAGCAGTACTTAAAACTTTAGAGTCTTAAACAAAAAGGCCAAACAGACCGGTGCCTTTAACCCACTTTATCATGGCCACTGTTGTGTTCGTTTAGTACTGGGCAATGATACATTCTGTTACTTTGTAAGTAGCTGTATCTGGCACTGACTGTGATGGTCAATTCTAGGTTTACCTGTCATACAGTGCAGGAAGCTCCTCTAGCATTTCATTGTTGATGTCTTCATACATTTTCTTGGCCTCATTGTAGGTCTCTTGCGCCTGTTTAGAAAGGAAAGAGGAAAGTGTATTACTACAATGAACATGTTCACAAAACAGTTTACTGCCTCTCAAGACAGGTTCCCACCCCTCCATAATTACTCAGGTCAGAAAAGAACTACTCTACCTACCTCTCTATGTACATCTTAACCGAACAGTTACGGTAACATGAACCAGTGAGAAGCAACTGTTGATTCCATGGGATACTGTTGCTACATGTAAGTCCATACAGTTATCCTCCAGTTAACAGATCAAGCCCTTTATTTGATACAAACTGACAGAGCTAGAGATAATTCCAACACCCATGTTTTATTTCTAGTATTCCATCATGCCAGAATATCATCAGAGGCAATACCTTGGCGGCTTTGAGATCATCTTTCTTCTTGAGTGTCTCCAGGTTGTGCCTCGCGCTGTCAAAGTCAATCATCTTCCGGCCTCGCTTCTCCACTCGTTTCTACAAAGAACCATTCAATACAACGTGAGCTGTTTCAGGCCTGGTTCCGAGTTAGGAAACAGAGATGTTACAATGTTGAATATGCTGATCCTTCCCACTCTGGTAACTTTTTCCAGTTTCCATGTCATAAGACCACACCACTGATTTCCACTTCACATTTCAAAATAAAGGAATGGCAAAATGGTAAGTCTTCTTCAATCTCAAATTTTGATGTTGTATTTTCCTTGTTAACTTTGTTATACTCAACATGACAGCCAAGGGCAAAAATCTTAAAATATATACCGGTACCATATCTACATCAATATCTGCATGAAATTTAGATTCAATTTCAAGAAGTCTGCTACTGCAGCAGCCATTTTGGCATAATGTACAATATTATTATTCACCACTTGTTGGTGAAATAGTCTTTTACTCAGCTGAAACTGAGCTACTGGTTCCCTGGACTATTTGTACTGGTTGTGTTCCTGAATAAACTTTCAACATGTTCAAGGGTTGCTATTTCTAAATTGACACGATCTGTCTGTCCACTCACCTTTACATCCGGGAATTTGGACTGGTATGTGAACAGCGGGTTGACTACCTGATCATTCAGTTTCTTCTGGTAATCATCCCATAGTAATTCTAGGGTCTAAAAAGACGGTAGAGAAAGAAATTTACATAGTTAATGACAGGCACTGTAACACTAAGTGCACTGAAGAAGTCAGTCATGTCAGCAGTGTTTCCCCGATGGTTATGAGGTTTTATGTCATTGTTTGAATACTCAACAAACAAACAAAAATTGACAAATTCAGGAACCCCAGTTGGAGGGACACACCACATGAGCTTGTATGCATTCACACATGTATGGCACGTATGCATGATCAATTTTACTCCGAATGAACCCAACCCCATTTTATATGACAATGGCTAGCAGTAACACACATGTCTATTGCAAGTGGCTTCAGCCGCTTCCCATAGAGGCATGTGTAATTGCAAGCCACAGCCAAGTAGTCCAGATGTAGCCTACACTGTATACACAGCCGCTTCCCATAGAGGCATGTGTAATTGCAAGCCACAGCCAAGTAGTCCAGATGTAGCCTACACTGTATACACCATCTACTTACTTCTTTGGATTGAGGTATCTGACTACTCTTGACCCAGTCCGATTCATAGATGTTCTCTAGTGCATCGTGTAAACTCCGGCTGGCAGTGCTCATTGCTAGCAAACAAAAAGTAACATGAATTATGAAATTAATCCGTATTTTAATTTAAATAAAGTTATTGTTCCTGCTGAAAACGCTAGAACTCTTGAAACCTGTCCAATCACTCCTATGGGGCAAGTTAAGTTCATCATGTCATAGAGAACTATTAATTACGTTGTTGGCGTCAACCAATCTAATAACATAATGATCAACTTTGCCAAAATATTGAGTAAAGTGTCCTACTCAAGAACACAGGTTCCACCATCCCTGGCTGGGTTCAAATCCACATTCAGAAAGATTGTCAAAGTAGCAAAGTTCCACACGATCAGTGCAAAAGGACCCACAACTAACTCCCATAGAATGCTTACCTCGTACACAGGACACATAGTTCTTGAGTTCTTTCTGTAACCTGGACGCGGCCGCTTGCTGCTGGTTGAAGTTCTGTGTGTAGAGGTCAAAGGCTGCATCTCTGGTCTCATCTACCTTACCAAGCTTCAAGAGAACCTGTGAGAGGGAGGGGGAGGGGTGAGGAGGGGGAGAGGAGGGGGAGAAAGCAAATAACATAAGGGAAAGACTATCAGCAGAGGTACACAAAGAGCAACTTTGATACCGGTACTTAAAATGTGTGTACAGTACATGTCAAGTGCAATTCCAAGAAGTCTTTCAATTTCAACAAAATCAAAAAGTGTGACGTTTAGTATCAAATAGCAGATAAACTGGAATATGTGATGCATCATAACTTTGCAGGGATACACAAAATTCATAAAGTGATCCACAACGATCACTTTCTTTCAATAAAGAAATGTGGTACATAAACAAATTCTATGTGAAGATAAATTGAGCTATGGACACATGTTTTTCAAATTGTTTTGTTTTCCAAAATGTTACAGAACATATGTACACAATGTACATATTTTCGCGGGAAAGATCACAGAAACCAAGACCACATTTTAAATACAAGATTACCCCCCCCAAAAAAAATCGGACGACATACTTCCACTACAACACTGTACCAATGGATGGAGAATCTGTTAAGAAGAAATATGATTCCAAAGATTTCCCGATTCTGTCCAGTAGTTTTTGCTGCAGAGCCTATTTTGTGAAGCACACATCTTTCATGTGGGTATTAGGCCTACTACATGTACATATTAATTAATCCCTCTATAGGCCGTGGGCTAAAGCCTGTAACGTGCAGTTTCGTCTTAACTTTTCAGTGGCAACTTAATTTCTCGGTTATAAGTTGTTTGGAACATGTTAATTGATACAATGTTCACATCACACCGTTTGCACAAATTAGAAATAAAGGGGACTGTTTCCCCCAATGTAACTGTACCACATAAGGGTGATCGCGATGCATCGCTGCCATTCCTTACCAGCCTCGCCTCCATGGGCGCATGCGCGTTCCTCCATCAACCCCTGGCCGTGGGGAATGTGTAAGGTGACGCTGACTGGCTAAAACAGAGCGTACTGCGCGCGTACTTTGAGTCTGCAGGCCCCATATCTCCTACACGTCAAGTAACGTACACATTTTTTTTCAAGATTGCACGATGCCTTTTCGATTTGGTTTCTGGAAGCCCAGTTTTACACCCAAAAAAACATGTATTCTGGGTAAAGAAATGGAAAAAAAAAATAGTGTGTCACTTATTAAATTGAAACTGAATGACTTGTGATTTACTTGTGTTGTAAAGGAAAGACAGAGGTACATAAATTTAATATAAATCATTATACACCACGTCGAAATCTCATCATGCTCATGTTTGAAAGGCTTGATTATACAAAAAACTTTAAGCACCGTGTCGAGCACTAAACAATGACTTATATTATTTATGCCGACTTCCTATTATCTGTTGTGTCAAATTTTAAAGCGTTTGAACTTAAAACATACAGAAGTTATGGCAAAAATACTATTTTTGACCAAAAATGGGCCAAATAATGAGGAAAAATTGTTGTTATAACTTTAATGTGCAATTTGGGACAATGTGAACAGCCGGATTCAGATTCAGCACTATCGAATTAGTTAAGTTGACCTTATTGCAAGCTGACACCAAAAAGTTAAGACGAACCTCAACTTCTAGACCTGATACAGATTTTGGCCCATGGCCCACTATCCAATTTAAGTCAATTTCGCAGGCCCGGTTTAGTAATTCATCAGGACAAAATGACTCCTGACTTTGTTTAAAAAATGGGCTCTAGAACAAAACTACTGGACTGAATCGGGCTATTCTTTTAAAAGAATTCCCCATGCATTGGTAGGTTGTTTGAGTCTCAAGGTAGCGGAAGTATGCCGTTCGGTTTTTTGGGGGCCACCCTGTATTTTGCACCACACCACTCATTTCCTGGAACCATTTCAAACATGTTTAAATGGACACCACGCAACAACAAGGAAACTGCTGGAATTCTCAGTGATTCCCCAACCAACTCCCTCTTGCATACAATATCAGCCAATACAATGTACTCAGTACTGGTGTTGGGCACAAACCACAATCCATTCACAGAGTGAAGGCATAATACACATGAAATCATATAGAACAGGAAGGATAAAGAATGCTGCACAAAAACTATTTATATGTCTGACATCTAAAAATCCTTTTCTTTTCAGGTTTTAGAGACCGTGATTTATCAGTACATGTACGGTATGTATACACATTATTGTATTCATGTACATGTACTATACAGGTACAGACCGTACTGACATGTAATGTATGTATGTATACTATGTACCGGTAGGTCAGTTTAATTGGGCGTAACACATTTCTTTCTCATTTCTTTTTTGCTTTAAAGGGAATATACAACATTTGCAAACATCAAAAAATAGAACTACCATGTTTTTACGAAATGTTGGTAAATGACAGTCTAAAGCATCCTGTACAATTATGGCACCTGGTGTCAAGTCATTT
The DNA here is from genome assembly GCA_029964075.1 of Patiria pectinifera. Classification (NCBI taxonomy): domain Eukaryota; kingdom Metazoa; phylum Echinodermata; class Asteroidea; order Valvatida; family Asterinidae; genus Patiria; species Patiria pectinifera. The sequence continues at coordinate 22,627,170 of CM057143.1, read as the reverse complement.
TAAGAAAATGGTATTTTTGTATACATTTCCAACGGTGGTCGGCCGACCACCGTTGGAAAAACCTAACTACTTTTCAACTTCTCCTCCAAATTCACCATTTTTTTCAGTCCAAATTTTGTTTGCTATTGGTTACATGTTTATGAACGGGTGCAGGCCAGGTAGACTGGTTCCCTTACCTTACAATTTTCCGGCATCTATAAATTGATCCATTTTATCTTTAGTGGAGTCAGGGAACCAGACTACTCCACCATTTGTGTTTTTCTTGGTTTTTCAGCATTTTTGAACACAAAACTTCAAACATGTCAGTGTAACAATATTTGATCTATTATAGTAACCCCTCAAATAGTTCATTTCTGAAAAATTACAGCAAAAGCCAATGATGTACATTCCTTTTAATACTTCACTGGGCTCTTAAAATACAGTTTTTTTAAGCTGAGATGTATAATTTCAAAGGTACTGTACAAACACAAACATGTAAATTGTATAAATGTTGTCATTATTGTGTAAAAAAATCAACATATAGTAAACATGTAACTTACATGTATGCACATAGGGAGTAAACATCAGTTTTGTTTAACAAGCAAATTAAATGATTGGTGGTTTCCAGATCATTCTAATGTACATTTCCTCAAGAATGCTGATGAACCCTGCAATGAAAATGATAATGTCCCTTGGTGGTGGTAGGCCCTACTAGTTTAAAATGTTGAACAAAATTTCTTTTTTAATATTAATTTTAAACTCAAATGAAAAATCAAAAACACTGAAATGAAAATCCCATTCAACGATGCACCAGTATGGCAATTATTATTTATTTTTTCAGCAATCACAGTTTTTGCGCAGCACGTGGTGGAATTTCTCATTGATTACTCCATTTGTCAAAATCAATATTGTACACTCTGCACAGTGTCAATGCCTTTGACGTGTACCCAAACTCATTTATGGAAATCCAAATAAACACTCATACAATACACCTGCTAAGCTCTAGCGTTGATCTGCTCTCTATTACATGTATATTGCTCCAAGGTCAAATTGTATGATAAATAATTAACAGATTGTGAGCTGGGCCACACCACACTGTCATGACTGTGTGGGATTTTTGTTTGTCTAGTTTGGATTTACCATGTGATCACTGAGGTTTAGTTACACTTACAGGCTGTGTACATACATGTACATGTACATGTATGTATACTGGAATTTGTATCCTTGTGGAGTCATTTCTTTGATCTCGTGTACTAAAGTTGTCGAGTTTGAAAGTGTACTTTCAAAATGCTGCTATTTTAAACAGAATTAATTTCCTGGGCTGAAATTTGGACTGAATATCCCTTACATAAAATACTTCAATTTGCAACTAATCAACAAACCTTGGAAATTCCTAGTTTTTGAGTAAAATCCATATATTTCGTGATAACCTTGTGGAGACGTATTGACATACAGAATTGCTCTGTGGAGACTATACAATCTTTTGTTCCCTATTATGCACATGTCTCCAGAGGGTACTGTGTACCAGACCCTGTACTGTATATATGTATTTACAATGTACCGGTACATGTGTACAATACACAATGTGCGCTCCAGACATGTGCATGCATTGCCTTTTGCCAGTTGATGCATTTATGACAAATCAAGGAACAGGGTTTTAGGTTCACAGAATTTGAAACAGGACAATGCCATACTGTAAATTGTGTAATTATCTCAGAAACAATACTGAAAACTGTACATGTACAATGTACATGTAGCTGTCCAAACACAATTTTATCAAAACCGTCAGATTTGCTTAGAAAAAACAACAGGGTACTGATACCAAAAATAATGTTTCCTGTTAGGGATTTTTGTAATACTTGCTTTCAATAGCTTTGAACATTTGTTCAATACATTCTCCTTCATTCAATACATTTCTAAGAAAAGGGCCCGTACATGTATGATGTGATCAAATGCTGTTGTCTAACAACATGTGTCTGCCCAGTACATCCACATGTAGAACATCAACGAGCACACACTCTCATATGACTAAATTGCCTTATTTGTACCATTCACCTGTGAAAATGGAATTGATTGAATTCTAAATTTATGACTACAGTAAACATGTGGACAGTTGCATTAACTAATACATGTAAATTGTACATGTACATTTACTTGCGTGAAACAAAATGTAGGTCAAGCCCCACAGTTTTTTCTACATACTGGAAGGTCATACACTGTACACTAGTTTACTAGACAGTAGACACCATTTGGTTGAGAAATCAACAATGATTCTACTTGACTGAATGATGACAACTGATTACGTAGGGTTCATTTATAGGTTTCCTGTCAACTCTCGGAAGTAGGGGCACACATCGAAACTGACAAAACACTCTAACTTGATGTCTCCAATCTGGACTGACTGGACTGAGTCATGATGACTGAGCTAACAACTATCTCTAAGCCTTCAGCCTCTGACTATGAAAAGTTCACATTCTAGTACACGTACATTGGTTTTAACAATTGCTGATAATGCAGTGATGCAAAGAAAGCCATGCCATGCAGAACTGTTTTGTTATTATAGCATGTACATGTATACACTAGGCCTGGGCGAGTAGTACACATGTGTTCACAGTGCTGAAAGAAGTAAACATGTATGATAAACAACACACATGTACAGTCAAAAAAGCAAATTGCCTTCTGTCCATTGTAAGATTAAGAAGGAAGTTTTTCATTTGTCTAATAAACATCAACTCTCATATTAAACTATTTTACAACATCTCTCTGTCACAGTATGACACTACACCAGACACATCAGCCTTGGACACATGTCAACTGCAGGCTGCGTACATTTGGGTCAATCAGCGAAATGGCAGTGACATGTAGAAAGTGTGGACAATCAATCATCAAGGGCATACATTTGTACATGTACATGTAGGTGTAAAGGGGCTTGAATACAATGGAATACCAATGCGATGACCCCTAATTGATAATAATACAGATAATTGTGAACACCAGTAATTAGAATTTCTAAGCAAAGGAAATTGCACAGCAGTGCATGATGTAAATGTGTATGTTACCTAAAAAGGGGGAGTGGTTTGACGAGAAGAACTAGAAATATAACTCCAACATTTTTAATAGTATGCTTGGAGCCTCGGACTGACATCAGAAAAAGTTTAAAATTGTGTCAAAGTACATGGGTACATGTATCAACAATTACCCAAAACCTTGAGCATATACATGTAGTAAATATTGAATGGATTTCGGTGCATTATAAATACTTCTCTTTTATTTGTAGTTGAAAAACTTCCTGAATCCCGTGAAGATGTTTTTTGTGGTGCTATGTCACATGAGACATTGAGACTGTCAAAGTGCATAGTCAGAGAACTATGCTTTTTTTACACTGCACGTGTCGTATCTTTTGACAACTCTTCTTTCAACTTATACCAATCACTGCTAAACTTTGCCTCAATCAAACTCAAAAGTGAATTGTATGGATGAGACGTTCAAAGACCATTCCATACATTGTACTAAACTATGGTTTGTCACAATGCCTTTCACTTTCATAAACATGATACAGTTATTAGGGCCTACTTGACACAAAAAAAGAGGAAATAACTGTTTTACAATCGTGGCCAACATGTTAATTTAACTCACCTTTTTCTTTGTTCTTGAGAGGGTTTTTGTAGCATTTAGAACACGTGTACCTGACTTGAATGCTGACTTTTTGTCTGCCATTTTAACACTGCCTCATGAATGTGTCACAAATACTGGACTTCTTTTGTATTGTTTATGTACATACAGCGTATCCTGCACACAGCACGTATTGTATCCTACACACATGACGTACTGGACTTCCTCTGTATTAGCTGCACTTGATTATAAATGCATGCATTGGTGTGTGAAAGTTGTGTTGAGGAAATCGAAATGGGAACTGTTGTTTTCACTTGCTATTCATCATGGAAGATACGCACCTGGTTTAATAATTGTACAAAAGCTCTTTGAGATTGTTGATACGATGGAAAGCGTTATATAAGCACAATTATTATTATTTATGTACCTCTAGACAGGGTTGGCTGATTTAAATCACGTTGATTTAAATCACTGATTTAAATCGCGATTTAAATCAAATAATTTTTTTTATAAAAATGACCGATTTAAATCACTTTTTTGTAAAAATCTTATTTTGGGCAAAATCAATTGATTGAGGGTAATTTTAATCATTTAAATCAACTGATTCCACTTAATTACAAAGTGTAAGATGTTGTAAACACATTCAAACACCCCTATTTCATCACCATCGACTCAATTTAGGTTTTGCATAATAACACAAAATCGTTGTTTTGATTAAGTCAAGATCTGAGTTTAAAAGTTTTTCTTCAAAGTTTTTAATTTTAAAAAGAGTGCACTCACGATTGCTTTAATCATTCCTTGATCTGTTTACAGTAATATTGAGAATCAACTGTGCTGGTGTACGCTTACATAAACCATCAAAAGGTGTATTAATTAATAAAAGTCCCAATTGACAGTCTTATTCCCAACGTTTCTCCCTACAAATTTAGATTGAGATTTATATAAAACCTTTTTAAGGTGCAAGGCCTGATTTCTGTTCGCCACCTTGGACCATCAATCAAACACTATAAGTTACACATGGATCAGTGCCGCCGGTTTTGAAATGAGAAGCATTCTTATGAAATCAACATGCCCATGGAGAACTGTCGTATTTTTCTTGTATACCATGTACAGGTGCCATAAATCAAGTTTTCATTCATATCCACACACAACGTATCTCAGCTGTATCAATCAAGCAATGCACCTTTAAAGTGTCTTCAGTATTAATGTACCATTGAGCCAATGATGTAGACTACATGTAGAAGAAATCAAGTTATTTTTTTAAATCACTGATTCAATAAAAAAAAATCAAAAGAATTTATCAATTTATTGAGTTTTGTGGATGATGGGTATTACAGGAACCTGTAAACTCCTTTGTGATGGGTGTGAGGGTGCATGAGGAGATTTAGACACATGTTTAGACATATCAATATTTTGAAAGTTAAAAAAATCAAAAAAATCTGATTTAAATAAAAAAAATCAGATTTATATCAAATAAATCCGATTTTTTATATATTTTTTTTTAAAAATCAAAAAACCGCCAACCCTGCCTCTAGACATGCCATATGTGTTGTAATCCTGTGATTTTTAGGCGAAATTACCTGTAGCAGAGAGTTTGTCGAAAAACAGTGTTTTTCTCAAGGTAATGAGTAATGCAAATTTGACTTTTTTATTTTCCTGGTTATTTACAAGGTGCCAGTATGAACTTCTATAGCGATTATCAAGTGAAAAAACCTAAAACAGATATTACTATACCTCATGAATATTCATCAGGCAGCTGCGGCATTTCATTGGTCCATTCCAGCAACTCAACAGTGGGATAACTAATTATCAGTGGTGCTCGAGGGGCTGGAACCCCCCCCCCCCCAGGTTGTCAATTTGTTTGTTTGATTTTTGGGTAATATCTTTTTCCAATCTTCTACAGAAATTTGAAAACAAACAAATTATGAGGCCCCCCCCCCACACACAAAAAAAGCAAAATCCTGGGTTGCCACTGCTGATAATTTATATTATGAGTATGGTTATACCTCATCAGCCCTAAACATGAGAAATTCCCAAACCAAGATTAATTTAAGTAGCTTTAGAAACAGAATAGTAAGTTGTGTTGGTGAAGTCTATAAATTGACTAAACCTACCAACTGTACAAAAATAGTCATAAAGTTGTAAATTTTGAAGACCCCAATTGATTTTTAGTGGATTCTGATAGAGGAAGACATGCTCTATCAAGTCATTTTCATTTTGTTGATTTTCGGAATGATACATTAGTACATAAATTGGGTCAAAGGTCACGATACCATATTAAAGGTACGTGACCTACTTTTCACAAAATTTAATTTTGACAAAAGAGTTGATTCGAGCATGCAATTATTTTGATACCAAATTCGCATATATTTGATGAAAATTGACATATTTCTACCAAAAGGGTGGTACGGTATTTTCTAAAAAATGTCAATTTTTTTGTGGTTTCTGCCCTGGCACTGACCACATGGTAGGTCGGATCGGGCTAAAAATGGGTGTGCATTCATTGCTCATCAGAACCTACAAGCACAGGAATTTTTATCAAAATCGGAAGACATGAGGTAAAAAAGTGCATTGGTCTGACATGGAAATATGACCCAACTACGTTACAAGAACCGGGTCGTAAGAATCCCAAAATCCGTATCCCGGAAACGGTCGTTTTCCCTACATTATCCCGACCCAGATTCCATTCAAACCTCATACGACGCAGCAGACATTCATGAAGGCCCTGGCCTAATCGACTTCAAACATTTGTCAAAATAGTACAATTACGAACATGACGAAGACAAAATATGACATTTTTCGATGATTTTGGTGGCGATTCTCCAGAAACCGGCATGAGAAAACGTCGCGTGACACTATTCTGCCGTTGACCAAAAAAAACCCAACCTAAGTCCTTAGCCTTACCTTACGGTCACCCTGGAAAGACCGCCCACTCGTAAAGCCGGACGGCCCGGCCCAGTCATCTGGTCATACCGCCGGCCGCTCCGCCCAAAAAGTTTCCGGACAAAGCCAAAGTATTGCCTTCACTTTTCACTTTAAAAAAGTTGCCATACTCAACATCGGTTGGACAATTCTTCATGTGAATAAAGATGAAGAACCATTTCATAAATATGACAAAAAAGTTTCGTTCACTGACCTTTTCCTTCGTTCTTGTGAGGTTTTTTGTAAGGATGCTTGACTTGAACGTCGACTTTCTGTCTGCCATTTTGAACACTGCCCTCAACGTTGATTTACATTTATGTACGTTGTGAATCGCCTGTCTTAAAACAACAGAGGGCGGTATACTATTTCTGAACCAAAACAATTTTCAAGATGGCTGCGTGCATGCAGATGAAAAGAAAAATATATCGTTGCATCCATCGGTTGTGTCTTTTTAATATTGCTTTCTTCGTTTGGATTTTTTTCATGATATCACTATTCTCGCTTATGGTGACATATATCAGCTTTGTGTTTTATCTGGATGATGACGAAAGAGCCAGAGATAAAAATCTGTACGTATAGCCGGCCGGGCATACAGGCATGACAGGCTACACAGTATTGAGACTGAGACTCTTTTGTGAGAGTCCAAAATTTTCGGACTAGGCCCGGCCTGCCAGTGCAGTGCCATCCATGGCCATGAATCATGATGGCCCTGGCACTGACCTAGACCCGTTAACGTATCGTGACTTGTAATTGTATAGCCACGTTCACGGGTCTAGCCCTGGTCTGGTCCGAGTAACTTGGACCCAACTTGTCGCCTTTTTAACATTTGGACATGGCAATACAAAAGTAATGTAATATACTACCCCACTACTAGTACTAGTACTACTACTACTAGTACTATTAGCTAGCACTGAGCAGGTTAGGCTACTATTAATAATTGACAGTTTATATATCTTTGCAAAACAATTTTTTTTGTAAATAAAGGAGGCAGGAGGAAAAAAACCCGAAGCAGATGGGGACAGGAACATGTTTTGTGCGTGCATTCAGAAGTACATGTACATTGTACAAAATATATTATTCCAACTCTCTTTTGTGTAGGGAAAATGACATGGACTTCCCGGTTGCTGATGGAGTTGATGAAGTCTTGCTCCTTCAGGAAGGCATCGTGCCTGGGGAGGATGCTCAGACCTCCGCCTCTGGTAATCTGATCTCATCCCACATCATTGACTCCTCAGCAGTGGAGATTGCTGGTTGGTGGATGCCTCAGGTCCGATGGAATCCAGAGATTGACTGTAGTCTGCCCGACCAGCCAGGTACTTGTGGTAAGGTGGGTAACCGACCATGAAGGAGGGAACGTTTCCCTAAACTCAGTCTTACATGCAGAACACACACCTTCAGATCCCACAAATCTATGTGATCACATCTCCTCTGCAAGGAATTGGAAGAAATTGGATTTGTATTTGCATGAAGTTTTCCAACTCTTTGATCTGGGTGTCTCTTGAAATGTGATAGGTGAAATGAAAGAGTTAATTGGAAAGCAACTTGATTCAAATGTAAGTGTTTCTCCTGAAGAAACATTTGGAAATGGACTTTTGGGCCATGTTTCTGAGAAACTGGTTTCTTTCAGTGACATTTATTATTTCTTTCTCCTCAATAGGTCCTGAGTGTGAAATGCAAGCCAGACAGTGTTCGAGCAATATATCAGTTTTTACCTGTAAGTAAATGGTGAAGATTCCTTTATATAAAAGACAGTAGGATAGACATACATGAACATGTATACGGCAAATATATAAAAAAGTTGTCTACCACATGTACAATGGTATAGGCTATTTCAAGCAGATGTATTCATAATGCTCAATGTTCTTTTCTCCCCCAGATTAATCAAGATAAACCCATTGATGGTATTTATTTTCACGCAAAAAGCGCAGCAACAAAGCTGACAAAAGACAAACAAGTGGTAAGTACGTGTAAGCAAACCTTTTCCACATTTTTGTGTCTATGCTAACCATTCAAATTGTGTTCATTCCTGTTTTTGATTTGATCTTTTCACTTTAGGCAAGTGATGCCACATACAGTGCAATAGCTTTATTGAGATACAAAGATGGTGCATCAGACAGAATAAGGTACGGGGTGAAGCGTCCTATTATTGGTTTTTGTTATTTCTTTTGGTTGTTGTAATTGATTATTTTTAATGAGCCATCCTTTGTATGTTCTGGACTTTCAAACTAAAGGAGGGCCAGGGACCGGTTTAGTGTTGCAGTCAAGTTCTCCAGTCTCAAATAATATGGCAAGATATATTAAGTAAACTGTAACAAAGATATTCCTTTGTCATTGTTCATCCTCTGTTACATGGGATAATTCTCTTTCACTGTGTGATTCTTCAACAGACTTGATTTTCCAGCAGGAACACACCCATATTTATCAGCTGAAGTGGACAAGGCAAGCAATATTTAGGAAATACACAAATGATCCTGCTTATCATTCCATTGTAAATATTCATTGAAACCCAACTAACCCCTAAAATTCCAACATATGTTTTGTTGCGGTATATTTGTATGTTTTGATGGTACAGCTCAGCCACTGTTAACATTTGGCTTTAATGTCCTAGTTTTATTATATTTTTTTTATAACATAAAAAAGCCTTCCATCAGGTTTCTGTACAGTGTTGGATTTTGGCATATTTAAAAAGTTTCCTTGCAAAAATTTCTTGGTATAGAGAGTGAAAGGCATTGTGTCGGAAACAAAATTGCAATTAATAACTAATGTTTGTTACATTCCATCAGTGTTTGGAATATGCAGTGGAGATCAAGCGTCATATGTTTATCATGAAATTTGATTTGTTGATAGATTTTTCCAGTAGACAAAGTGCTCCAGAGTGTCACTGTCATGCTGTGTTGCCATGGTTACCAGGGTTCCATCAAATTCATGGATGTCATAGTACGCCCAATTTTAGGTAAAAAATTTAATAAAAAATTCTTATTCTTGTCAAAGTATTTTACTGTTCATGACATCAATATGGTGTAAAGAAAGCTGTCAGTTTATCAATTGTTAAGAAAAGTGTTTGTTTACTTAAATCTCAGAGGACCATTCACAAGTTGTGGTCACCAAAAACTACGTCCAGAAATGTCCTGAATATTTCAGGTCATCAAAGACCAGCTCCAGGTTTGATTTTGACGTGGAGCAGTTCCTAACAGATGGGACGCAGGTAGGCATATTTTGAATATTCATGAGGAGCTACTTTGTCTTATTTCTTAATTGTGTGCTATATTTGGCAAGAAACTCTTTGTTGTTTTTTTTCATGAAGTGGGCACTGTTATATTAATCTGTTTGTGCACCAGGGTGTTTGAACACAAATGGCAATAGTGGTGTTCAAGGTTTTATCAATCATATTTCACTTGTCTCTGTTTAAGGGGTAGCTGTGCACAGAGTCCATAGTATTTGTAATCAATGATATTGATAAATTTAATGTTTGGTCTACCTGCTTTTTCCCGACTCTAGTTCACTGAGGGGTCACAACCTTTGACCTTAGTTACCCAGGTGTCACTGGACAGGATTGACCTGCTGGAATCCGCCCTTGAGCATTGGCAGGGCCCAATATCGGTGGCGCTCTACATTCCTACAAAATCTTCCAAAACCGACAACGACCACGGATGGAAAAGGTGAAGTGAATTGTCCACTTTTATTTCAGTCCTGAAAAAGGATGACATGGGGTCATCTCAATTTAAAATTGTCCATGGGTGAATGTTTGGCACTGTGCTTTTATGTTCATATACTTCAAAGATTGGCCAGACTGCAGAGCGGGGATGTAGTCAAGTCCATCACAAGTCCTCCAGTCCCAACTCAACTCACAAGCTATTGAGTTATGACAAAGGCATTTCTTTGTCTTGGGACTGGACTTGTGATGGACTCTACTACATCCCTGCTGCAGGGAATGGAAGAATCCGTTGGTTGAAGCACCATTGACTGCACACATACAACCTGCAGCCGAGCATGATACCACATCAGTAATGGCTTCATATTGTAATCACATGGTGAACCTAAGTATTTCTGTACTCTTCAGGTTGTATATCAAGAAGAAGCTTCGTAACAGTCATTTACAGGGAAGATGCAATATGGTGGTTGTCTTCGCTAAAACGGTGAGCAACAACTCTTGAGTTATAACAACAAAAAAAGTATTTCAAGTTCACATACATTGTACATTTCGGGACAATTGAGAAGAAATTGTGGGTGGGTATCTATACAACCAACATGATGATGATCTACTCCGTACGTGTATGCACCAGCCGGGATATGTTTAATCATACAGATCATGAGAGAGCAGAATTGCTTAGCAATGTCATTAAAACATTGCAAGGAAAAGAACATCAAGCTATACTGTATGTTATATATATATGGATTTGTTTTTTTTTCTTCAAAATGACAAATTTCAAGCCTCCAGTAATGACTAATTTTGCGTTTTTGTTATCGCCATTTTAGTCAGAGGATGAGTATCCAGTCAACTACTTGAGGAATTTGGCCATCAGGTAGATGCATTTTCGTTATCTTTTATTTGATCTGTAACATCTTTCTGACTTGCAGATGTACTCCCCTTTATTTAAGTATTATTTTCCTAGCAAGATTAAAAGTTTTTCACTTTTGAATGAGATACTAAACAAAAATATCCACCAATGTTCAGTTACTAATTTATTTCTTCACAAAATTGGAATTATTGGCTGCCAGACGATAACTCAGCTTGCACAGGGCCGATAATTTATGCACAAAATGAAAGCCTTTTTTTTTCAGAGGAATAAAGTAGTTTTGCTTTAAAACAAAATAAAACATACAAATTGAAAATTGGGTGATCAGGAGGAAAAAAAAGAAATTGAAGAGCATGCAATATGCATCTTTAGTAAGTTTCGTACTTGTTACATAAAGTTGAAAATAGGGCAATTTTTCATGTATGTAAGTTTGATTTAGCCAATTATTGCTTTGAGGTTCGAAAGTGAGAATCTGAAAAGTGTCTTAGCATTTAAAAAGGTTTAAAATCACTACCTGTGAACACGAAATCAAAACTGTAATTGGCCTCACTTTTGTATCTGTTTTACTTTCATTTCCCAGACAAGCCAAGACCAAGTACATTTTTCTCCTGGATGCAGATTTTGTCCCTGCTCCAGATTTCCAATCAAGCTTCCAGACCTCCCTGGCTATGATCGAGAGAACCCCGCAGTTTAACAAAACTGCCTTTGTGGTGCCTGTCTTTGAGTATGCACAGGAATTCATCAAGGTAGGATGGGAACCATACTTTGCATAAAAACACACAGAAAGCATGAGCCTGATCCTTCAGCAGAAAGCATAGTCTTGATTTAAGCGGACTTAAATAATCTAAGTGGTTCTTTCATTAAAATGTGCATTATTATCAGAGATCACACATCTCCAATGCTTCTTGAAGTTTTGTTTTTGTTTTTAGTTCAAAATTAGCTGAGCCTGTCTCTTATCCTTAACAGTATCTAATTAACTATTTTTTAATGTTTTGGGTTGATTTTGTTTGCCTCCAGGATTTTCCAGTCGACCAGCCCAAGAATAAGCAGGACCTGAAGGACAAGCTGTTTGGTGATGGGGCTATCATCTCTCCCTTCAATATCCTTGACCAAAATTATACCAAGATATAGACTGCATCCCAATCTCTTGTCTGGCACAAGTCTCTGACAATTACAACTACATGGGAACAAGTTACAGTTGACTTAGCCGTAGCTCTGGAGGCTCACCTCGGACGGGATCTCAGCTATTGTCACAGTTAATGCTGTCTATGGTTATCTGTTTTCAATTGTAAGAGTAAAGTTAAAAGTCAAATAAACATTGATGACTATTATGACACTCTTGTGACTCTCAGTTTTGAACCTTTTTGTTTGAGAAGACCTTAACTTCACTGTAATGATTTCAACGGCTCCCGAGGCTCACAGGCCCTCAGACTACAGGAGTTGGTACTCTGCAACTCAGCCTTACAAAGTGTCTACCTATCAGGACAAATATGAACCCTACCTCATTCTGAGGTAAGGCAGGGCTACAGTAGAATTCAAAACAACACTGAGGTTCCTACAATAACAATTATACCAGGCTGCCCCTCGCACATTTTACAGTTGTGATGGGCGACATTAAACTGACCTCCAACCGTGAGTGATTTTAGCAGGTACATGTAATTCTAGAACATTTTCATTTTTTGAACAGTTCAGTTTGCTCATCTGAAGACCAAAGATTCTTCTTTAAGTTGTTGCACAATTCATAACTCTTGATACCATTGAACAATTTGGGACAAGTTTTTGGCAGTGATGTCTGTGAACAAGCACTGTTGTGTGTGTTTGTTTTTTTCTTAGGCCTTATGGACAGCCTCAATGTTAATTTGATTACATGTATTGACAAATTTCTCTTTCAGAAACACTGAGAATCTACCGCTGTTTGATGAACGCTTCACAGGTTATGGGATGAATAAAGTAACGTACGCAATGGAGCTTCATGCCAGTGGGTAAGACTGCTGTTAAACTCATTTCAATGTTTACAGTCTTTAACCATATGTGCCGAAAAAAAGTTGGCATTTGAAAAAAAGTTTTATTAAAGTTTGGAATCATATGTTTTGGTAGAGTCAATAATGCATCCTATCATCCTAAAATCTTCAACCTTTTTTGTTCTCTAAAGCAACCTACCTATTTTGAAATTTGGATGGAAATTTAGCAGATATCGACGCTATAATGTTAAAATGCAAAAGGTGAAGTGTGTGTGTGTGTATTTGTGTTCACAAGTTGTTCACGAACTGATCGCTCCAAAAACGGAGAATGAGCCACCTCCCTGGCAAAGTGGACGAGGCAAGGCCTTGTGAATTTTAATATTTGGTTTTGCAATTCAACAACAAAATAAATATTTTTACACATTTTCCGCACATACCTAATAACAAGAAACTGTTTCAATTGTTTGGTTCCTAGTGATGATTAAACATTGAAGAACATTCTTGCACGTTATTTGCCTGAAATCTTTTTAATAAAATAGCTGACCCCTTTTTCAATTCAAACTGAAGAAAAATATGTTATTTTTGCCGTACTGGTTGTGCCGTACCTTAAAATACTCTCGTAAATTTTTAAACTACATGCACCAATTGACTACTTTTAATATTGAAATCTTCCTATTTTATCTTACAGATATGAATACATGGTGCTACCCAATGTGTGGGCCATCCATGTTCCCCATCGGGAGAGCTCAGCTAAGATCCGTTTCTTGTTGGACCCTCTGTATCGGTTGAACAACCGGGCCGACCGATTCGAATTTGTATCTGACCTGATGAGAAGGCATAACTTGGGTGGCTGCAAGGCAGACCAACACTGATATAGTAATGTTAGAAATCTGTGGATCTTATTGCAAGACTTTGTATTTATTTCCTTGCCTGCAACAAGCCAGTATATTGGCTTGGACTGATGCCCACTGGAGATAACAAAAATATATACTGGCTCAGTTTGTTCCTCATTGTTCTAATAAATGCAATAAAGAGTTTCGTTTATACCAGGCTAATGCTTAGCGCAGCCTTTCATAGCCAACTTGTCATCTAGTCTGAAATAATGGTCTTGACTAATTTGAAGGCCAGTTCATACGTCATGTTGATATGAACAAGTGTTACGCAAATTTGACCTCTTTGAACATTCATGGCAAAAATTAGCCAGAGGTAAAATGTGTTAAACATGTCAGAATTCACACAGCAAATGCTTCCTGGTTTGCATTTGCAATTCACATTAAAAAGACAATTACATAGGTTTTGTACATTTCTGGTTTTTAGCCATATACATGTAATTATTAATGGGTATGTGCCCATTCTCAAGGAAGGTAATCCAGTATTTCTGGAATATCCCGAGGAGAAACTTTGTGGTGCTTCATTGTTATTTCCAAGTTCCAGAATTTGTATGTGGTATTTGGTAACCTCAGAACTTTCCAGAAAGCTCAGCCAAATTTCTAAAGACTTCTAAGTCTGAGCAAGACAGCAGACCATAGTCAATCATATCAGTAGCTTCCTCTTTGGTGCTCTAGACTTGAATCAAGACTACCAAAATCATATAAGCTTTATAAGAAGGTAGGGCTGTATGTAAATAAATTGGCTACTAGCAGTTACACACGTGTCTATGGGAAGTGCTTTAACTGCTCTCATAGACCAATCTGTTATTGCAAGCCGTAAGCCAAGAAATTGGAATGCAGGCGAATTAACACAATTCATTGGTCAGTTACGTAAATTTGGATTTGTTGGTGAACAGTTGAGAAGAAATATGTAGGTCCATCTTTTGTCACATTATTTTTTATATTGCGTGTCATTCTCAATGCATTCATGTGACTTTATTCAGGACAATTTGGTGTTTTAGTGATATGGTTTAACTGTAATTATTCTTCTTTGGAATTGTGTAAATAGTCGAAAACCTTGCCCGAGATGTTATTTATTCATTTACGGAAACCCTGGATACATTTGCTATTGTTGCTTAGCATACTTTTTTTGGTATTTGTTGCGACTTGCCATTTACAAAGAAATGAATACTGGTGATGAACGTTAGGACTTTCTAAACTATACCTCACAAATTGATATAAAATGGTTCTGGATGAGGCCACTGTTTAAATTTAGCAAAGCATTTCTGTAAAGAAAGAGTTATACACATAGCTGGAGTACAACTGGTTGTGAATATTTTAATTATTTCAATGTGATTGTCTTGGATATTTATAAGATGAACAAATACTGTGATTGTATTTTTCTAGAGTCATAAATTAATTAGAATTAAGGGAAGTCACATAAAGGCTCTGCAAATGATGAATAAATTGTTGTAACCTCATGTTTTGCACTTCCAAACAACAACTCAATTTGTATACATTCTGTCTTGGGATGGCGAAATATAACTCAATTTGTATACATTCTGTCTTGGGATGGCGAAAGAAAACTCACTTTGTATACATTCTGTCTTGGGATGGCAAAAGAAAACTCACTTTGTATACATTCTGTCTTGGGATGGCAACAGAAAACTCCAGAGATTACATGTACATGTCTATTGGATCAGCCTGTGAATTTAACACAAATTATAATTGCCATATTGATATCACTTGAAAAGTGGTGTTTTGGCTTTTTTTTGTTATTACCAAGAAATTTAATAATTGTTGGACTACCATCCTCTAAATGTGAACCCAATTCCTACTAAGGTATGAAGTTATTTGTGACCTTTATCTTTTCTCATTTTCAAACCAGCTCCTATATTTAGAACTGATCATGGTATGAGGTGCCATTTATGAAAAGAGTATAAAAAGTCTGGGTTTAATTTAAGAGTTTCTTTTCAGGTACATATCTAACTAATTCATGTTTTATAATTCAATATTTATGTAAAACAACTCAAGTTAGATATTATAATTGCTTTGAAAATGGAAACGTCAACCATCCAAAAACCTAAAATAAAAAGAAAAACAAGCATGACAACTGAAAAATAACTCCATGATGTCATGTAGCATCATTCATGGTCATCTGTTTTACCTCAATGAATTACACAGAATCTATGGAACAATTTGTGATATAAGTATCTGTTGATACAAACATTGCTTCTTAAAGGTGGCACAGATAAACATGTACCTACTCCACCACCAAATGTTAAATAATAAACAGAAATCTACCTTGATGCAATTGACATTTTGATTTTGCTTTCTTTCCCTCGATTCTATTTACATATTTCTATCTTAGTAATTATCTATAAACACATTGCATACAACAGTGCAATATTTCTTGACAAACAGCACATGTACAGTACTTTTTTGTAACTGCAAGAGTTTCATGTGTCGGTAGTGTATTTTGTTACAAGTATCTGTGGTACTGGATGTAGCAATATGAACCATGCCCATGTACATGTAGTATCATGTTAGCAATATTGAGCAAAAGCATACTTCACAGAAAATAAGCCGCCCATCCTTGTTTCATACACTTTACCTAGTAATGTCAATATTTTCCCTATTTTCAATCACTAATTGATCGAGTGGTTTACATGTCTTTTTGGGGTCACATCACTAAGTTTGTATACAAATATGAAAACATCTACAGCGTTGGGTAAACAAACAAACAAACAAACAAACACCCCAACAAACAAAGAAACAACCCAACACCCCCAACAACCCAACAAACAAACATGAACTGACTCAATTTTCATAAAGTACACTAAGTAGCAAGTGTGTCATTTCATACAACAAAGCAGTGTGCAACGTTTGACTTGCTACGCATGATTATATTATGCCATGGAAAGGCTACAGCTATTATACAATGTGGACATTTTTACAAATGTAGCTACATGTATTAACTAACTATTGGCTTGTTTACTAAGAAAAAAACCCCAAGAACTGGTCTTTTTCAACCTGGTAGCAACATTAAGTTTCAACTTGCTACAAATACGCATCCTGTGTTGTCAGCAATTTCTTGGACAGGATACATTTACAGGATAACATGGCTGAAATGTCCTTACAAACGTATGATCAATGGAATGGAAGATCTCCCTGGAAACATCACACAGTATTAACACATCCACAATGCAACCTGGGTCTGCAGTATAAGCTTTTTGGCATCAACCATCAACCACTAAGATACGCTGTCCTTATATTACCCAGCATCTCCTGGTGGTGATTTCACTCCAGACTCGGCGATCACTGTTGCCATTTCCACAAATCACAAACGCATGTAGTACAAGTTAATTATCATGTGTTTATCTCAAAGGCATAAGATTATCTCGTCATCTGGGTTTCAATCAAGAATTGTCATACTTCTGATAATATTGCAACTGCTGAGATGGTGAGATTTAACAAGCTAATGCAAGCCATTACAAACCAAGTGACTGCTAAACAACTTCTACAATTTGCAAAAATCTGCAAAAAAAATCAAACTATATTGACAATTGGCTGTCCGCATTTCAAAACAATATACTACAAGTATAACTGACTTTTCTTTTATAATAAAAATATTAGTTTGCTTTATGTACATTATTGATAGACCAAATCAATCATACGTTTGAAGCCGACAGTAGAATGGGGATATTATAGATATTGGTAATAATCAATAAGTGACCTTTCATGTTGATGAGAGTTGCGGCAATCCAAACTCATCCACTGGGACTCCATCCTGCAAAATAAGAGTTCAAACAGATTGTCATTTTTTTTCAGGAAGAAGAAACCCCTAGCTCACTTTCATGGAACTGTTCACATTCGCACAGCAGGAAATTAAACAGGAAACCAGTTCCAAGCAATGAACAAATCCCAAACTTCAATGGACTGAAACATGTTTTAACTACGCATATTGGAACTGAGCAATCCCTTATGCTTAGCAACTAATTGAGCCCCAGGACAATTACAAAAAGAACCAGTGTGCAGCTACTTTCTTGAGTCCCTCTGAAGCATGCTTGATGGTCAGGTGATAAGATGTCTTTGGCAAAACAAAGACTTTTTGCTAGTAAGTACATGTAGGTGGTTTTGGGTTCGAATCACAACCAAGTTAGCTTGTAAAGTTTTTCTCACAAAGCTCTATGAGGGCACTGCTGAGTGTCCAACACTTATGAGCTTGCATCAGTGAAAAGTAAAATACAATTTGAAATTTGATTCTCCCACAAACCTGTACTGACTCCGCCCCTGGGTTGGTTTCTGGAGCTGCTGGGGCACTGATGGCCTCATCTAAGTAAGATGTGTCCTCATCCATTAAGAAATCATCCCCAAGTGCATCCAGTTCTGTGCAGGAGACATTGCAAAGTAGGTTAGTAGATATATTAACAAGAATTGTTTAAGAAAAAGGCACTTATTTTTGTATTCTCTTGATAAACTTCAAAGTTAAAAACAATGTCAAAGTTTTGAATTTGACACTCTTTATTATACACGTAAAAACTTAAGTACATGTATTGCTTCATTCTGAATCTTAACCTTTTTCCTTTTTCCTTGAAGCCTTTTTCTAAGAAGTTTAATTAAGAGTATTAAAAAAAGACTTTCTTAAATCAAAGATGAAACAGTGTGCCAAAAGAATACAAACAAAATGATGCATCCTTGTTCTGCAAAACATGTTACCTCACAAATCTGAATTTGGGAAACCAATTTAACCAAACGCTCATTTAAGACTAACAAGAATCAGCAGGTTATTTGAGAGTTGCCCATCTATCGTACCTGCTTCAAGGTCGGCCTCATCTAGTTCTGGCATTCCATAACTCCTACCCATGATCTCTTGAACCTCATCTGCTTGCTCCAACATGTCTGACATATCATCTTGCAGATCCTATCCGTTGACAACACAAACAATGAAAGCAACTGATTAATGGAAGATTCGATGACCAAGTCGTCGGGTGTACACAATACGTCACTATAGCCTGGCTATAGCTTGTATGATTGTACACTGTGTACCGTAACTTGTACCATTGACAACACTAAACACTTACTTTCCTTATTTTACAAACAACCTTTCCAGCATCAGTCTTAAAGACAAGTAGTGTAATGTGTATATTCTGAAGAAGAAAGGATGGTGACTTTCTCAAATGTATCACTTGCTGTCCTATTATGGCAAGGGTTATCAAAGTAAAATATTGCCTTCATACATGTCATATGGAAGACAAGTCTCCAGACTGGGATGGGCAGAGGGATGGGAGAATGGGGGACGGGGAGATGTGAGTGTTAACACCAGGCTCACCTCAATTTGGTTGAGATTGACTTTCTTGTACTCTTTCTTCATCTCCTTGATGCCCACTTTCATTGCATCCACCGTAGTTTTAGTGTCTTTCAGGGTCTGAGTGGCAAAGTTGGCCTGCTCCATATTGAAGGATTGCTGCCTCAGGTTGTCACACTGGTTCTCGTACCTGAACAAATGGGGAGGTTGCAGGAATGCAATGTCAGGATCTAGCAATAAACCTTATGAACAGCAAACGCCTTAATTGTTTGCAAAAATTTGCTAGGATTGGTACATTGTAAGAACTTTTGTGCTTACATTGTACATGACAGAAGAAAAAACACCTTTATGTGGACTTTGGCGCTATACCAATGTTTGTGAGTATTATTATTAATGGCAGAGAGCAGATACTAACAAATAGGTGATTGAGAGTGGTTCTGGCACTTTTGGTAAACCATGAAATTCGTGCTTTATTGTAGTGAGGGATATTATGGATCGAGAGACTTGAACAGATTCATGAGTAGCCATTTATCATGTGGTAACCAGGTAATGGAGGAGGACTGCAGGGGGATGGGGGGTTAGAGAGGCCCACACATCATATATCTAAGCATGATGAGCTCTGTAAAACTGCATGCCATGTCTGTATTACAAAATCTCAGAGGCTCTGAGGCCAATGTCTGCCCTTATTCAATATGGTTAGTCTTTGGTCTACACATAACCAATCCAGTATCCTTTCTAGATCTGGGACCCCAAAGCCCCACGGTCTGAATCTGTAAGAAGGGAGTGAACAAGATAAATCATTATCAAAAAGCACAGCACTACAGACTATCGCATTTGGGTGACTCACATTTTCTTCTGCTTCAGAATCCTCATGGCCTTTTGCTTCACCATATTCTAAAACAGGGTCAAAACATAGGAATGTTTTAACTAATTAAGAACAGTTGGCTACCAGATACATGCATTTCAGAAGAAGTACGCTATGGCCAGACTAACAGACAAAACACACACTGGCATGACTGGTAAACATGGTTAAATATGAGTTGTGCGCTAGAATAATACTAGGAAACATTTAGTTACATGTAGCGTTTGGAATATCACCAAGTCATGATGTGAGTGTGTGTGTATTGAGCGTCTGTCAAAACAACCCTACAAAGATCCCTTGACTCCATTTTTAAACTTGCTGTTGGTCAAGTGGGCAAAAAAACCCCCAAAACAAGACAAACTGGCTGCTCATTGTTTTAAGGTTTATGGTTTCCATCAGTAATAGCCATCAATACCCCAAGTTGCTATTAAATGATGAATCTTACCTTGGCAGGGCCATCTCGCATCTTCTTCATCTGATCTTTGTATTTTTTAAGCTCAATGTCCAACTTTGAGATCTTTTTCTCCACGGATTCTGACCGACTGTCCACCTTTTGTAAAAACAAGGAAAGAAACAGATCATAATTTACTTACAATCATATACATGTAAATGATGTGTAGCGATTTGAGGTAATATGGCCAATCTTAAGCATGTTACATTTGTAATTCTAGCCTTTAGGCCTCAAATCTCAAGCACTTTCATTTGTAAATTATGCTAGTCTTTTGTCCTTATTAATTTATTTGTCAATGTCTCCTACCATATTTTGGACAAGTCCCATGTACTCAAAGTCAGAACTTACCACAAAAGCACAAATCCTACACTAGGCCTTCTTAACTTCTCATCACAGTCCTCATACAAAACATCAAATATCATCATCTATTGTACTCTTAATATTTTTATTGCATTTGAATTGTAGTTTTGTGTGAGCTGGGATTCATGGGAGATCAGTGAGGTTTTTCTCACTGAATGGATTACCCAGGATAAATAAGAAATAAATAAATAGATAAATAAATACTGATCTAGGCTGGTAGTGGTATGTGGTGATTGTATAGTTACGTGTGTACAGTTTCTTCTTTTGTTTTAGTCCTCAGTCAGAGAGTTATATCATTCCACAATCATGACAATGACGTCTGTCTGTCTCTGTGATTGTGCTTATTTAACACATTTTTAATATGATACCGTGCAAATCAATGCAGTTTGTTACGTTCATTGTGGATCACCATCTTTATTTTTGTATTGCGTTGTAATTGTAGTTTCATGGCAGTGGATATTTTGCCGGAGACGGCAAACCTTTAGTAAACGTTAGTTTGCCGGATATGCACTGAACATGTGCAGTTACTGTTTTTTTTGTACTTAAACATTTTCCGGTGACAAATTTTAGTCTGGCTCCATGCCAATATTATCGTTGTAACCTCGTATTCACAAGATGGGATTCAGACCATTTTATAATTTCGGACTTTATTTCTCTTTTAAAAAAAATCCTCCAGAGCCACAAATCTGAAAATGAAAATGTAATACTCTGCAATAAAATGTTTGAGACATGTTGAAATAATGAAAGAAGAATACTCTTATTTATTTAGGGATGGGAAAAAAAACTTTAAAAAGTGGCGGGGATCGGGTTGGAACCCGAGTCATTCCGCTCACTAGAGCTTTTGCTTAACCACTACACCAAACGTGCTTCACAACTTTTGGTGGGAATTTAATACATGTTATAATTCAGCCCTATCTTAAGGAGTACAGCGCCCTCTGTTGATATGGATTACCGCCAGCAAACCTTTAGTAAACGTTAGTTTGCCGTCATTACCTCCGGCAAAATATCCACTATCTATTTTCATTGTCGTTTTTTTACCCAAAAAGTTATCTCGAAACTCCAAACATATCAAACATTTATTGTAAACATCGCTAACAAATACATTTGACATGATATAGAATGACCATGATGACTAGTCGGTGAGCATGGCTGGGCCGTGCCGTTGTGGAAAAAAACATTCTAAAAACTTTAAACTAAGTGGATGTTTCGTTCTCTTTTGCATAGGAACAGGCAACAGGCAGTGACAGGGCCCGTATCATAACTACCTTTGTGTGATACAGGCCATTTGATGCCCAATGATAGGCGCATTATTCTCACCTGTTTATTGACTTACCTCTGTCCAAATTGATTAAGTAGAAATAAATATGAATATGAAAAGCCAAGTTATTATGGCATGAACATGATATTTTACTAGGCCTGGCTTTAGCAAGTATAAATTGACACTCACATTTTCAATGCAGTTCTGAAGATTTGGAGGTGGTGCTTTGGGTTTACTCGATCCAAATAACCGGTTCATTGTTGTAAAATTAATGCACTAATTAACTGCCGAGGAATAAGAAATACAAAAGGTTAAATCAATCTTTAATTAATGCAATCATTCAACGCAGGTAAGGTTGAACAGAAAGATTTCTTAGTTGTTTGAACGCGTCAGGCGCCGGCGAAGTCTTCACAAAATGTGTACAAAATACGTCATATCAAAAAATATCCGCAACAAAATGTATTGAGCCCATGCCAGTACTTAGAAAAATCCGCACCGTTTGTACAGCTTTCTCGCGTCATGAAAACATAAGAACCAGACTAGATGTTCACTCAAAGCAAGCGCCCTCTACGATGAGTCATAATTCCCCATGACACTTCGTAATGAGCTAGGCAACTTTACCATGGGCGGAGCTAGGCCCACCCCGACAAATGCCCTTTACCTTCTAAAACCATTTATATCAAATACTATAATTTTCCCGTACATTAAAAAAAATGCCTCTACAAATTACTACACAAAAACCAATGTCAATTTGAAATATTCATACTTTATTGTTAAAAAAATGTATGATAAATATATATTTTTTATTGTACTCAATGTTATGCACATGAATTATTAAAACCTACACATTCAAATCCTTACATTAGCTACAGCTTCATCAAAGAAAGTTTAAATCATTTATTTAAAAAAAAGACACTGACAATTATATACTTATACATTGCAAGAAGCACATCAAATGATCAAAGGATAGGGCAAAACCAATTGTAACAAACCAGCAGTGCAGTGATCCCTCCACAAGACAAACACAAAATACCTGTAGATAGGCCTGTACATTGTACATGGAAGAAAACAGTACATACATGTACATCAAAAGGTGCAAAAAGTCACAAGCAAAAAAACGTAAAAATACAATAATCTTGATTTATATCATTTATCACCATAATGATCACAATCCTAAATATTGAACAGACTGAATAAAGAAACACACATCTATATCCAAATCACTTGCGTTCTGCCAAAGTTTGAGAAATTGAAAATGTGGTATTTTGACTATGTAATAATTTTAAGATTAAATAAAGAGTTCAGTGAAAATGTTTTTTCCTATTTAATTAAAAACAAACAAAATAAACAAAAGCAGGGAACACATTGCTATGACAAATACACTGTTCCGAACAGTAAGTCTTTTCTGAAAAAAACAACCCTTATTTCTACTCAAACTGCCAAGCATACCTTTCTTTCACTGACAATTGATACTTGTATCAATCATCAAAATAATAAAAAAAAAAACAATGCAACAATGAATCATAAAATGCTTATCTGTAAACACTTTCTAGATTACGCAGAATTTTACAGTACACTGTTGCTGATTTTCTGAATTTGTTTTGGGCCAGTTGTAGTCTATAAATTCAGCACCTGATTCAGTAAGGTAAGACAACTCGCCCTCACCACAATACCTTAATAGAGTGGACCAAGATGGTTGAACAAGGGTGGGGAAAATATTATGTGTACCACATACATGTACATTGCACAAGGTGAACAAAAAGCCTCAAATTCTATAAATGGACTGAAAGTTGTAGTTTTAAAACAAAACAGAAAGGGTTTAACAAAAAATGAAGCAGCTTTAAAATACAATGTAGTGAGCTCGGCGTACCTAGCCCTGTGTTGGTAGTCTCCTAATTAGTTGTGTTTTCTCAGTTACTGTTAATACCTAGTGACTCCCACTTCTGTCTGTTTTTACAAGAACATGTCAGATCTGCAGATTTCTTTGTCATTAAGACACTCAGGAAAATGTGTATTACATGTAGTCTGATGTCTATTGAAGTTAAAGCTCAGTGGATACTTTGCATATGACAGCAAAACCTGTACCCATATGTTGGTGTGAAACCTGTATGACTTTGTTAGTGGCAGGGACAAGCTGCATGTCACTGGAATCATCCACATATTACAATATCTCTCGATGCAGCATCAGACCCAGTCTGGTAATTTTAAAATAGCCACATTAAACGCAGAGTCTGTCTGGTACGTACATGTACATGACTGCCATTCAGAGATAGGCCAACTTTACTGCAAGTTCACTTGTGTTTTCTTATTTTCAAAGTTATTAATGGAGTCAAAATCACAAGTCAAATCCCATGTTATACAGGATGAATGATAGGGATGCATTAGTCACTTGTCACTTGACTACTACATTGCAAAGTTAAAACTAAATGGCATACTGAATTCCTACATTTGTGCGTTACATTCACCTGATATTTATAAGCTATTAAGCTTATATTTTAATTTTGGGATATGGTTACTGGAAGACTTAAATGAAACAATCATTGTTTTGACCTAATTCCATATTTTTTTCTTTGACATGATTGAACATCAATAAAATAATGTGACTGTCCTGTTTATCAAGAAACTTTTTTTGTGATTATCTAGGTTACTAACAAATACATGTATGATATATATGGAATATTATGATTTCATTCTGAATATTTTTTTTGTGGTGATTATGATCAGTGATTAGAGAAAACAAAACATTAAAACTTACAGGGAAAAAAAACCGATTAACAAACATTCCTTGAAATTAAGGGGAAAAAACTTGCCTGAAACTAACAACTGAATACTGAACAAACTTTGCTGTCACTATTCAGTATTCATGCTATTCAAACACTGCCCCAATTGGGGCACAAAACTATTGAACATGTTGAACCCACATCGTAAAACACAGCAAAGTTTGAACGCATTTAGCTATCTAAAATAACTGAATTTAAAACAAGTTTTCAGAAACAAAATAATAAAATAAAGACTTATCCAATTCTAGCAGTTTAGATAGTATAGAAGGAATTTAGGTCTAAATTTATTGATTTCAATTACAATCGTAAAAGCATCGCAATGTACAAATACTGCAATATGTGTCTGTATCTTGCAAGATCACTGCTTCTCACATAAATAGACACAGTGCAACAATCTTCCTATCTTCCCAATTTATACATGAACCTTATCAGCATTCAGTCAGTACAATGTAGGTTTGTCATAATCTCCCCATTTCAAAAGCCCCAAAACAAAATATAGCAAATGAACAGCAATCATTCAATTTCATGGGCCTACAATGACTTACAGAGGAGAAATGTCTCCATGATGCTTGCGTTTTGGATGTGTGATAGCATTCGCACAGGGATTAAAAAAAAAATTAAATGAAAACAAATCTGTATAAAAAAACCCCAATAAGTGGGGTATACCCATGGAGGGTACTCAGAGAATGTTTCTCAGCACTTCAATTTTTCCCTCTAAATTGATGTAAGTGCTGACTGTCAACATGGGCTCCTTACATCAAACTGTAGCTTAGCAACCAACGTACAGTACATGTACGTATACATGTATGTACATGTATTAACCTCCTGTTTTGCTAAGACATGTACCATCTTGCTTTTCTCTCAAACATTCAATTCTGCCTACCACTGGACTTTGTAGTCAACCTCTGGTTTGATGCTAAGTTTTTTGAGGATTTCATAGGAGACGGCGATCACTAGACCAGCAGGTACAGTGGACAGGAGACGGGCTGAGAGTCCCTTCTTGAAGCCTGATATGCCTTCCTCTTGATGCAGTCTTCTGAATGCTCCCAAGATAGAGTCACCTCCTGTTACCTTGAAAGGATTCCAATAAATAGCTTCAGTCCGCATTTCAAAATAACATGCAGGTGTTTAATGTTGCTTTGGTTTGAAATACAGGGTCTTCAATTTGTGCTCAGGTTTTATTAAAATTTGCTGACAAAATGGAGGATCAAAAACAGCCTTCTCCTTCACTTTTTGCAATGACTGGCAACTGGTGGCAATGGTGTTCAGTGTGGGTGCAGGTCAACTCGGTCCCAAACCAACTCGGTCCGAGTCAACTCGATCCCTATGAAAAAAAAAATGTATGTGTACAATAATTGAATAAATTAAAGTATCTTTCCCCTAACATGGCACAATTAAATTTTTCGCCCCTTGTGCCTTGCTAGAGCATTTTTTCCCTAAAATGTCACCGTTGATCTGAGACCGAGTTAACTTAGCACCGAGTTGATCTGGGACCAAGTTGACTTGGACTGAGTTGGTTTGGGACCGAGTTGACTCGAAACCGTCAGTGTCACGTCTTTCTTTGTCAACAGTGTGGGTTAGGGTTGGTACACTTGTACACAGAAGCCAAGTTTTCTGACTGTGAGAACTGTGTTTTGAATACATGACCAATTATTCACAATACTGATACATGTATTACTATTTTCTAGGAACTACTTACCTGTAATCGTGTTCTAACAATGTCCATTGGGTTTGTTAGGATCGAAGCTGAAGCGCTGGCTAAGGGTCCAGACATTGCCTGGATTGCCACTGCTGGCACTGATACATGTAAAGAGGCATTCAATAATAACGCTAGCTGCTCTGTAAACAAAAACAAAACATAACGAATATTTCAAAACTCAAAACCATAACCAACACCAAAGGAAGGGTGTAATGGTTGTTCGTTTTCCCCCAAAATAAAACTTTTAGACATGCTTTTCAAGAAAACCTTTGCAAACAAGTAGGGAAAGAAAAACTCAATTTACATGTATATGTATATTGTTTGCATATCTGCATGTATCTGGCTGGATTTGAAACAGGTTCACCAGGAGTGAAGGGTGCTTACCAGTGTCCTTTAGAGTAAAATAAAAAGCTTACACATTCAATCCCATTTTGTTTCAGTTGCTCTTCAGCAAAACAAGATTGAATGCCTAACTTTCTGCTTAATGCAGAGCGCAGACGTCACAGGACTTGGTCATTATGTTGCCTCTTCAATGCATTTCACACAAGTGTAACACAAGGTGAATTATTGCCCCCTTTTCAACCTACCTGCATAAAAATGTATTTATTCTATCCTTTGGTCTTGCACTAGGCTAAAATAGATGAAGAGATTTTCAGTGTTTACTCCATGTTTTGCTGATCCACAGTTTCCCACACAAGGTGATACCATGTTCCCTACTTCTGTCAACTATTCAGGAGGATTTGCAAGCTATTGCTTGGACAGATATCATCTCCTATCTAAGAAAGTAGACATTTGACATTTTTCACTGCCGTAATTAAAATGGAGGGAAAAATATGCTTGGTTGGGATATAACCGAAAGACCCCCAAGACCAACTTGTTGAAGGAGAAAACACTAATGTTGGGTCAAAAGTTAATAATTTTTTTCCCCAATAAATCTGTAATAACTGTCAAAATGTTGCCCAAGATACGATGAAATTATTGCCCCCTTTTCAACCTACCTGCATAAAAATGATAGAAAGGCCACCACAGTGCACTGTTGGGCATGAAAGTCATAATGGAGGCCGTGTAGCCTCTATAAAATCCAATTGGTCCGTCTTTGTGCCAAATCTTATGAATGATTCGCTGAGCGTCTTTGAAAGTCACTTTCCTCCGTCCAGCCTCTAAGTTCAGTGCAGAGCCCTGCATCATTATGTGCTGTGATATTATATCGATGGGTACCGTTACACTCTGGGCAACCAGGGAGGCACAGGCCCCTCCCACAAATGATTTGGTCATGTTGCTGGCATGGTCACCAAAGGCCCTTCTGGTGACTTCATAGGTGGTGATATAGACCTGGCCGGATAAGACAGTGAAGGTGTTGATGAAGAATCCTTTATAGAGCCCCCGTATCCCTTCATACTTGGTGATCTTCTTGAAGGCGTCCCATGTGCCCGAGTACAGAGCATTCTTTGTCTGTACTTGGAGCCGTGTCTTGATCAAGGTGGTTGGGTAGATGGTCACACGGATGAACATGCTCATCATGAAGCCAAAAGTGTAAAACTTGCGCTTGTCCAAGTCGTCCCATTCTAGGATTCGTATCTGGCGTTCCTTGGGCGCCATCGGTCTCCCTTCATGGACCCCCCGTGGGCCGAACCTACTCTAGGTGATGTTTTCAGACTGGAACAGCACCACTTACTCTGGAAAGGGAGTATGATAAAAAAGACAGATTGAAAAAACAATAATCCTAATTTAGCACATATGATGCACATTGACATGATTTGGGAAGCAAGATTCACGCAGTAGGCCTAGAATATCGTGATTAAACTTCTGCACCTTCCATTCTGGGCCCAATTTTATGGCTCTGCTTACTGTAAGCAAAAAATTAAAAATCCCTGCTTACCACTACAAGAAAATACTGTGCTTAGGCCAAATTAAAAAAAACATGTTAAGCGTCTCTGCCCGCTTCTTTTTTGGAGGTCCCCTCCTTTTTATCTGGCCTCTTTGTCTGTTGCATCTAGCCCATATAAAGCTGGTATAAAGCAGGATGCTGTAAACAATTTTTTTTACTTGGCCTTACTTGACTTCCCTCTAATGTGCAACATATTGAAGAAAAGTCTCCTTTAGTTTAAAAATTGAATTGAGTCTGCAAACTTGGTTGGTGAAATACCGAGGACATTTTCTTTGTCCCAATGGAATGTTTGGAGAAATTTGCTGGCTTAACTGTGAGTAAGTGGCCTGATTTAGTTTTGCACGTTTCAGAGCACTCCAGAGCCCTGTCTGGGAGATACCGGTACATGTATCATCACTCTTCAAGCAATCAACAACATTTACTGGTGTTGATCTATGTTAGGTGCCAAATCATCAAGGGGTCCATTGGCAACAAACCCTTCAAGAACTTGGCAAAAAATGGTCTGTAAGAGCAATGGCCTTAACTTGTCGGCCACAGCTGGTGATGTTTGGGAATTGAACAATAGGTGGCTCTTCCACACAGGTCAGAACCACCCACAGTTAAGAGATGTATTGGATCATGTTTTTGTGAAACTTTTGAACTTGACATCGATGCATTTATGGAATTTAAACTGTTGAAAATACATATGGCTACAATCGTAAGTCATACAATCGTTACTGTGTACTGTGATAATCGATAACTGATACTGTGATAAATTGTATTTTTTTTAGCGTTTTGTAAACATCGTTCAAACATCATTTCAAATTAAATTTGCTTATTTCATTGCCTGGTACGAGGGTTGGTATGCTCGCTCGTCTGGTTCTGCGTCTGATCAGCTTGCTGCTTGGATTGGCTGGGCTGGGGCTGGCGTGTCTGTCTGCATGCGCGACGAGAGCACCTCAACGTCACGTAGCTGTCTCGTTTGGTTAGTTCGTACGCGAGGCTGACCTGTTTCCTCAACAACCTCTTTAAACTTAAAGGGACACTAGGTCCTGGAACAGCCCAATTGGGCTACAAAACGTGCTTTGAACGAGATGATGTTAATCGGAAATAACATTTAAATGTAGGATATTTAACATCCACACAACTATCCTTTTAAAACTGGGTGTTTTTGTGTTATTCCTGTATTATGCGTGTGAGAACGAATTTCGGGGTCCACTTTTGCAACCCCAAAAATTTGAGCTGTTTTGATGCTAGTTGCGATTTCATTCGTAAAGCGTTTGCCTTTTGCGGACGTTGATGAAACCACTTTTTTGCATTGGTGATTGGTCACCGCTGTTCCCGAGACGCACAACGTGTATATCGTACACTGAGATTAGAACAACACGAAAAAGGTATTCGTACTCTGTCATATCCGATGTAAACAAGCAGGTTTTTTTTGCTTTTCTCGAGAACGGTAAGACATTAGGTTGGTTTCCTTTCAACCAGATGTTCGAAAAAGGCTCAGCAAACAATCCAAAACATAAAAATTTAGGGGATTTCAGGACCTAGTGCCCCTTTATGTTTAACAGTGACCATGGTGGAAGTATATTCCTTCCTCCATGCAACAAAACACATGACACATTGACAGAAGTATCAAGTAACAAACAGTTCATGATACCAATATAGTACCACACCACCAATACTCCATCCCATCATGTAGCACTAACTCTAGCACTAGCACTGTACTGTAGCAGTAGCATGACCAGCACTTTTTAAAAGCGAAAAGTTTTAATTTGATGACTCCATAATCTAATTGATGGCACCATCGACTACACCTGAAGTGACTACCATTAGCCATCCCAAGAACTATACTTACTAGAAATGGTTTCGGCGACTGAATACCAATTCAAAGGGCGATTTCATGGATCCATTTTCTCATGAAAACCACTGACGTAAGTGCTGCCGGCGCGGTATATGCCGGTACCGGACCCCCAGCCTATTATCCACTTACTAGTTGTGTAAATTGGTTGGGTACCAGACAACTTAAATTTACATTGAAAAGGTGTACGTGTGCAGTACGCAAAGTCGAAAGTCGAAAGCCGCAAAGTCGAATCGCAAAAAGCCTTCCGATTAGGTGATTCCCAGCTGCAGATCAGCCGCGAATAGCTAGCTCCATGGTCACACGATTACAAAGAAATAGCTGATTACCAATCACTGAATGAACGAATCATGAATATCGTCGAATAAAAGAGGAGCGTTGAATTTAAGTTTTGAGCAGCTCCCTTATATTACAGACTGGCGCGATTGTATACAAAAATTACAACGTAAAAAAAGACAAGAAAACAGCATCGTCATTGAACAAGACATGGCAACTCCTCTTGTAAGACAAGCTGCTGAAATACACAACAGATCAAGAGGTAAAAAATTTCTTATTTCAATAGTTGATCCTACCAAAATAGCTCCATGTTGGGGCCGGGCGTGGGCATGAGTAACATTAGCACTAAGCAGCATGCCATGGGCTAGCCCGACTGCATCCGGCCGTATAGCCGATAGTATCCAGTAGCACTGTACGGCCAGATGCAGTCGGGCTAGCCATGGGCAGATGGGTAGCTACCCATAATGATGCAATGACTGTATTGTATAGTGCAGGAGCGGAGATTGTTGGTGCTATTTAAAATGATGTATACAAAATGTACAATGTACATGCAAGTATTTGATTTGATTTAATATAAGTTAAGATTTAACAAAACATAGCTTGAGTAACTCCAGCTTATCAAGCTCATCAGGAAAACATCATAACATGTGAATTCCTAAAAGTTTTGTACTCAAAATTATGGAGGAAGGAAAACAGATCTTCATGTTCACATGGAGCCTTATTTTTATTAGTCCCACATTATGTCATGTATGTACAGTAGAGTAGTAGTAATAGTAATGCTGAAATTAAGTCATGTTGGGTCTACTTTCAATGATACATATAAACATGTTTTGAATATTCCGTACTGCAGGTGATCAGCCTATCATTGCAGAATATCTGGAACTCTACCAGCAGAATGAAGGTTAGTTAGTTAACCAATGAAACACAATGGTAAAGGATGACCAATGCCAAGAAAAACCTTAGACTTTGAGAAAATGTAAAGACAAAAATAAACAAATTTTCTAACTTTACCCAGAGAAAAGATGTTCTATCATGTTTATCTGTCATGTCTGTTGTAATGGACAAATGTCAGCAAACAAAAAAATAATGGTAATAATTTTTAAATTAACACTCACCATTCGTTGTTGTTTCTCATGGTTTACAGTGGATCAGATTCTCCTACCAGAGCAAACTCAGTGTCTGGCAGTCAAGACATTCCTCCACATGTGCAACGTCAAGTTCCATCTCAAGATGCGCTCCAATGCTGAACAGATGTCACCATCCAGTTAGTCTACAACACATTCCTTTCTTGTCTTTACACAATCTCAACCTGTGGGAAACTCATTCATATCTTATGAAGCACAGTTTTCCAAACTTTCAAACGCTTCAAGTTTGCTACCCAAGCTTCTTTTATATTTGTCTTTCTACAGAGGGTCTGCCATTCATCAAAATGGGTCCACAGATTATCTCTGAGTTTGAGCCCATTGTAGAACACCTGTCACTCAAGGTAAGTGGTAGTAGTTCACCTTAAAGTAAGCTACAAGTGCTTTTAGAGACCCTTAAATGAAATGTCTTTTACCCCACCATGAACCGAATTATATTTTAATGTGACTTCCGGTACATTTGTCTCATCTTTAGACCCATGATATGAGGAATATCCTGCAAGGATCAAAACATCAGAATTTGTATACAGGTCAATCCAGTCAGTAAGCAGCTCGAGACAGTTATATTTACTTTTTTGAGTTTTTTCTTGATTATTGACAGGGTGTGAGTCTATCAGGTGAACTCAGTGGCTCCCAGAGGGCGCTGTTAAAAGCATACATGTCTCTGACTGTCAACAGATTATATTTGGCCGAGGTAAGTCAGATTGTGCCGTGATGCATGTACCTTCAACTCCTAAAGCAATATTCTAGTCCATGTAGTACCACGCCTGAACTGTGTCACCTAGAGATCCCACAGCAGATTGTCTCTTATAAGTGCACATATGTACACATGTAGATTCTATACCTCCTAATTGTTGTTAAGTCCAACACAAGTTATGAAAGGACTTGTGACTGAACTTGTGACAGGACTTGTGACTGGACTTGTGACTGGACTTGTGACTGGACTTACGACTTGACTTGTGACTGACTTGTGACTGACTTGTGACTGGACTTGTGACAGGATTTTTGACTGGACTTGTGACTGGACTTGTGACTGGACTTGCAACTGGACTTGCAACTGGACTTGTGACTGGACTTGTGATTGGACTTGTGACTGGACTTATGACTGGACTTGTGACTGGACTTGTGACTGGACTTGTGACTGGACTTGTGACTGGACTTGTGACTGGACTTGTGACTGGACTTGTGACTGGACTTGTGACTGGACTTGTGACTGGACTTACGACTTGACTTGTGACTGACTTGTGACTGGACTTTTGACTGGATTTGTGACTGGACTTGTGACTGGATTTGTGACTGGACTTGTGACTGGACTTGTGACTGGACTTGTGACTGGACTTGTGATTGGACTTGCAACTGGACTTGTGACTGGACTTGTGATTGGACTTGTGACTGGACTTGTGACTGGACTTGTGACTGGACTTGTGACTGGACTTGTGACTGGACTTGTGACTGGCCTTGCGACTGGCCTTGCGACTGGACTTGTGACTGGACTTGTGAAAGGACTTGCAACTGGACTTGTGACTGGACTTGTGATTGGACTTGTGACTGGACTTATGACTGGACTTGTGACTGAACTTGTGACTTGACCTGTGACTGGACTTGTGACTGGCCTTGTGACTGGCCTTGCGACTGGCCTTGCGACTGGACTTGTGACTGGACTTGTGACTGGACTTGTGACTGGACTTACGACTTGACTTGTGACTGACTTGTGACTGGACTTGTGACTGACTTGTGACTGGACTTGTGACTGGACTTGTGACTGGACTTGCAACTGGACTTGCAACTGGACTTGCGACTGGACTTGTGATTGGACTTGTGACTGGACTTATGACTGGACTTGTGACTGAACTTGTGACTTGACCCGTGACTGGACTTGTGACTGGCCTTGCGACTGGCCTTGCGACTGGACTTGTGACTGGACTTGTAACTGGACTTGTGACTGGACTTGCGACTGGACTTGTGACTGGACTTGTGACTGGCCTTGCGACTGGCCTTGCGACTGGACTTGTGACTGGACTTGTGATTGGACTTGTGACTGGACTTGTGACTGTACCTTTGACTGGACTTCTTTGGACTCAACTACGAGTATGACACTGCACCCTACAGCCAACTTAATGTCATACACCTTTACAGCTTTACATAACTTGGTGTGACAAGTTGACAGTGGAGGAGATCACCAAGATACGATATGGCTCACCCTACTCCTGGCCTCTAACCAGGATCCTGCCGTGGCTGAAACAGCAGGAAGTCGGGAGGTATCTAGAGGCCCAAGGGTGGAACAACAAGACTATAGACCAGGTAAGCCCAAGAACCACACAGATTCAAGGTCATAGAATAGGCAAGGCTGTGAAATCTCAGCTTAATAGCCAGTGATTTCAGTTTTTTGATTGGGATTTCAGCTTTTTCCCCTCAATTGCTATGTACAAAAGTATTATTAGGAGATTTTCAAAGTTCACTTTTTTTGCACCTTTTTCAGCTGTTTTCAGCAATTTTTATCAGTGGCCACTCACACCCCTGATAGGAGACAAGGTGATCAGACTTTCCCATATTTTGAATTGACGTGACCACACAAACTCATCCAGACATGCAATTATTGTCACTCAGGGAGGACCCTA
This sequence comes from Patiria pectinifera, assembly GCA_029964075.1. Taxonomy (NCBI): domain Eukaryota; kingdom Metazoa; phylum Echinodermata; class Asteroidea; order Valvatida; family Asterinidae; genus Patiria; species Patiria pectinifera. Next base: position 22,592,828 of record CM057143.1, on the reverse strand, counting down.
GTAAAGGTAGAAGCATGCTGGCCAGATACACGTAGTTCTGTGATAATGAGGATCTGGGCAAGGCTTACATGTAAAGGGGGGGGGCTGTACAACCAAACAATCAGAAACGAGAGCATGTGAAGGACACTTGCACATCAACCATTATGCCCAAGCCAAATTGTGCTTGTTGGTTTTAGTTTTATTTTCACTGTTGGGGGTACAATTTTGCTGCTTGAAAATCTTGAGTTGTGTGTGGAATTTTCTGTTCAACCTTTTCTTTCGTCCTTCAGGTATACACAGAGGTAGACATGTGCTGTAAAGCTCTATCAGACAAGCTGGAGGACCAGTATTACTTCTTCTTGGATCGGTGAGCATTCAAAGAAATGAATGGGGCTTTGTCATTGCTCAAGGGCGGATCCAGAACACAAGTTTGGGGGGGGCCAAAAAATTATTTGGTCCCCCCAAAAAGTGGGTCAAAAAAATTACGGCGTGGGGTTCGGGGCCCGCTTAAGGGCCCCAAAATTTTTTGGGATTCTAGATGCTCTGTGGTGCGATCTGAGGCAATTTCTGACCACTTTAGCCAATGTTTTTTTGAGGAAAAGATGGTGGTGTACTCATTGCCTGCCTTTATTGCGATGTCACATACGATTTTATTGCGATGGCCCCCCCCCCTGGATCCGCCCTTGTCATTGCTTGGAGTATTATCAAGATACATTGAATATAAAGATGTTCAAGGAAAGAGCCATTAATGTCTAGTGTCTGTAGATGAGGTGAATCCAGATTGGTTGAATGCAGTCTTATTGTGAGTTCAATGCCCACTAGGTGTCCATGGGGAAGCTACTTTACCGCAATAAGCCACTCGTGAGTTAAATTATGTGAATGATCCCTGGTCCTAGTTTGAATACACTTGCTTATTAAAATAGGTCTTCCCCTGACTAAAATCACTCTTGTTTGCCTTTTGCTCCTCAGTCCAACTGAATTGGATGCTCTAGTCTTTGCTCACCTGTATAACCTGCTCACCACCGAGCTTACCAGTGCCAAGCTGGCAGACATCGTCAAAAAATATGACAACTTGATGAGATTCTGTGAGCGGATTCGTCAGCGTTACTTCCTGGAGGGTGAGGATGGTCAGGATGGGTGATGCAGCATCATAGATGGTACTCAGGCTCTGTTGTTGCTTTGTGAATTGGCTACCAGGGTGACAACTTGTATTCATGCGGCCAGATTTAAGAGGCCACAGTGGCCAATGTTTATTGTAGCAATGAGAATATCCATGAGAAATCTCATGGTCGGCCAGTGGTATCCACATGCATGACAGTGTTTTATGGCATTGTGAATTTAACTCCTGTGCCAATTAGTTAAGTGGTTGCTTGGCTGGGTGCCATTAAATAAACTCTAAGAATGACACGATGTGAGAAAAGCTTTCCATGGTGCCATCCAAGCTCTGTTGGTGGCCTTTGGAACAAACTGGCCATTGTCATCTATGATTGTCAATTAGCCAAGAATGAATCGTTAAAAGTTGAGTGGATCGAGCCTTCATTAGTAGACTACAGTGAACTGGCCACATTGGTCAGGTGGCTAGTAGGCAGAGGTTCTGCATATGCAGTAGGTGTGATAGCTCTCCTTGCTCACGTAAAATTATCATTTCACCTGTCGTTTTGATCAATTCGCTAATTGATCAAAATGACCAAGTCGTCAGTTACCACTACCACTATTACCAATTAAGGTCTTTGTATGTGCAATATGTGCTGACCCTCCAAATGTTTTTTGTGGCTCTCATTAATGTTATGCATTGCCCCGAATTGGCAACAATGGCCAAGTGGTCCACGGTCACAAGGCTTATAGTGCATATGCAGTTTCTTTGATGCCTACCATCCTGATAGATGTACATGTTAAAATTGACAAGTGGTCACCAATGATAGCCACATTGTTTATTAGTCTTAGATGAGAGGTACCAACCTATAACTGACTAACTGACTGTCATGAGAATTAGACTTGCTTAATTGTCACCCTGACCAAAAAGTTTGAAATATAATTACCCCTGATGCCACTGAATAGGCTACATCTGGCCCATTGAGAAGGCCACATACATGAAAGTACTCCCAGTGATGAGGCTTTACCAGGCTTGCATAATATATAGTCTGGTTCTAATCTGAAGGCCGCATCATAACTAACATCAGTGCTTGGGTTTACTCAATTTCTGTTGTATTTTTATTTTCTTTGGAGAAATGAAGTGAACTAATGGAAAGCTGAAACAGCTACATGCACATGTAGTTTTTTGTTGTTGTATTGAAAAGATAATGGCTTGAGTGAACTGAATGTGTTCAAACTTTGTGAACTTGACATTGATATATAATATCAGTACACCCTATCTTTGCCATACCCATGGTTGAGCTATTAAATAAAATGTAATTTTCCTGGTTCATTACATGTATTTGCTGGTTCAGTAATTTAGTGATCAAAACTGTTTTATCTCCCTTCACCATTATGTGTACCTTCACAAGAAAATTGCTTAAATTGAAGGCCAATTTTTGGATCCAGACCTTGTGCACCAGCTGCAGCATTCATCGTTGGTGGTGGTGTTTATTCAAGCCATTGAAACCGACAGTAGTTATCATACGGCATGAACCGCCTTTATGGTTGCAGACCAGTAAATCGGTCCGAAATTGCCTACGCCGGCCAAATCACGATTTGCTTGCCCTAAAAATCTTCAGTATTTGAGCATGCTGTGGGCCATGAACTTGAGGGTTTGTAAAAAATATGGGTGGAAGCCGTGCACAGGACTGTGAGCTTGTAGTTCCGTTCAATTTGGATGAAATTGGGGCCCTTAAAACGCTCTATTTTGCAATGGAGTGTAGGCATCGTTTTTCAAAATGGCAATGGGCTTCAGGACTATTTTCAGGGGTGATCATCTTCGGATGGAAATATCCTAAATGTCATCAGTTGACCCCCCGAAAATTGAAAAGAAAATGAAAGATGATGAAATAAGCTTTTATTTGATGTGTGTCTCGAACTCCTTGGAGAGTTGTGAGTATTTTCCCCGAATTTCTGAAGTGGGAGCATTTACCATTGGGGTCTATGGAAGTTTATTTATTGGTCTGCAACTTTATGAAAGTCCAACTTAAAAAAAGCAGCATGAATAGCGCCCTCATTCGGTTTTATTGAAGTTCAATTTTCTTGAGCCAGCAATATCCCGTTACGCGTTCCCTCCGTCCCCAATGTTGGGAGTGAACACTCCTGCTCCTTGGATTTAAATACTCCAGGAGTTTCAAAAATCGACGATACTCATATTGGGGAAAAGAAGAACAAGGAACTTTCATGAGACGGAGCAATGAGAGTGTAGCAGTTAGTAAACGCTGTACTGGAGCCAGAAATAGATGCAAAGTTTCCTAACATGAGGACTCAAAGGGATGCAGCTTTGACGGTTTTATGGTGTGCATTTTGTGGCCACAGGAGGCCAGATGTCAATTTTTCTTTGGCGACGTATTTGTCACCTTTGCATGACAACTTATTCACAGAAATCCCAGACAAAATTTGCTCAGTGATTTTGAAAAAAAAGCGTTAGTGTACAACATGCACTGTCCTGAAGTAGAAATTTTGTCCTGGGTGGTCCTGGAATAGGGGAGGGGCGGGGTTTTTCAACATTGGGAGGGTATCCGGAGATGGGGTGGGTCTGATACTGTGACCCGTGTTCAAAAATATTTTAAGTTTGTTTTCTTCTATAAGGACAATTGATACCAAAATCTGAAAGTTTTTAATTCCCAATAAATGCATTTGTACCCAATTCCGTTATTTAGGGGGCCTATACCGTCCTTGCCCTTTATGGGTAGAAAATGATAGATCAATCGCAAGTAATTCATGTAATGCACGTTAACCATTGTTTATGCTAAAAATAGCTCCTATAATCAGCGAACTGAATATTTGATGAAGATTGATGATGATACAAAGCTAGTTGATTTTATCAACCGTCGTATCGTAGTGTGTTGGCCTATAGTAACCCAGCAACGGGCCTCTGTGCTTCTAGACTTACGCCTTTCTGCGGTTATCGATAAGTTGAAATGATTCGATGATGTAGTTGTGTAACTAAACTCTAGTCCAACCAGATCGATGAGTCTTTAGTTGCTGTTATTAAAGATACGAGGATCAAGCGCCCTTGGGATTTTGTGTGTGGTGTCCGTTTTCTCGACTGCGACAAATTTTTTTCTCCTATAAGCTGTCCGTTGTCAATTTTTCCTGTGATACGAATGCATCCAGAATTTGATTCATGCAGGATGGATTCTTTGTAAGAAGCAAACCCGAACGCCTCTCACTTCCGCACAATTTCTTCCGATGGGCCTTCAGGCACGATAAGCAAGTCAGGAAGACTTCATTATGCTCATTACGTCAGTAAGAACATAATGTGCCTTCTTAAAGTAAACCCTGTGAATTGTGACGTATAGTGTGGTTTTGAAATATCAATATGATGACGTCATGGTGACGAAAACGGATGTTACTAAGGTCTAGTGGTTTTGATGTTCCTGATTGTAAATTTTGTCAATAATGGACAATTCAAATGTTGTTCACCAAGAACTCATCAAGACAAGGACAAACACGGCGTATTTTTTTTCCTTTTACCCACATTTCCCAGTGTGGCATGATGCTAGATCTGTAAAAAAATCTAAATGTTGGCTTTTGGGGAAGGGTAAAGGATTGACAAAAATTTAATGGAATTAAACGCAACCGCACGGAACGCAACGAGATAATGGGGAAAAATCAAGTCGAATCATCCGCAATGAAGAGTAGGCAATCTGAGGCAACTATCATTTAAATCATTCCTTTCCTCTTTTACATTATTGTATATACAATTTATTCGTATATAATATAGCTTCATATAGTAGTTTCACTGGCATAAATATACATACACATACACCAACTATGGACAGTTCACAATTGAATAAATATATAGTAACAATTAAAAGCTTCGTTTATATTCAGATTTCGAGCAATGTTCACAACTTAATACCATTTCGAAAATCATATCTTTTAATAAATAAAAAAAATACAGACTCGTAAAAAATAAAATATGCAAAAATAAATATAGTGTAACATTCAGTCTGTGTTTACAATATCCTATCAGTGCGTTTCAAGACAGACGGGCGAAATTGTACACTAAATAAATATTTCCATTAAGTAACGGTGCCTGGAAGTTTCGGAAGATATTAACAGACAACATGAATATATTATTTTTACACACAACATTTCTCTGTGCTATGGGGATTATCCTCACCCTATCAAACTCGTGCTATCATAGGCCTATAAGCAGGTTCGGAATTGCGAATGCGCACATAAAAAATTGACGATTTTGACGTCGGGATAAGAACAGCACATAAAAGTCATTGCCGGCAAAAGGGGCGCACCTATCTACACAACCTGAAAATTTGCATTCAACCAAACGGATGAATGCATAACTTCACAAAATAACTGGAAATTTTACGAGCAAGCTGTAAAATATGGTAAGTCCACCAACTTCGCAGAACTTATGAACAAGAAATGTTATTGTTTTCATTCTCGTTGGTATACCCACTTTGAATTTACACGCAAACTGCAGATTGTTAACTTGGCAAGAATGTTTTGTGCGCACGTGATACAACTGTTTACATATCGTAATTCCGACTTAGTTTTTAATTTATATATAGAACAACAAACCAATTTAAACGTGGATAATAAGTACAAGTTCTTCCTATAACGTCAGAGTTAGCCTTAAACATTTAGGGGCCCAAATCGCACACCAATAATACTTTCAATAATGAAGAGAAATTAAACCACTTTTTAAATTATTAAACTGACTGGGAAAAAAAAATCTTGGACCAGGAGTTTTTACTACATTGAAGCAGATATGAGATCAAATAGCTCACGGAGACCTTTATTATTACGTCACATGAGACGTAAGCAATTGCCCTGAATCTTAGGGCAGCCTTTTTTTTATTCTTTGGTTCTCATTACCGACCGACTAATTTGATTTAAAAAAAAAAGGATTGCCGGCGACCCTGTCCAACTAACAAAACAATTAACAAGTAGCGAAAAAGAAATGTATGAATCATTCAGGCAATCAGGCTGTGTGTTCTATAAAAAGCTATCGAAAAAAATAGTACCATTGCATGTTTTTACGCGAAGGACGGCGTATATAGCAACCAGTGTTATCGAGAAGATGCGAGGATGTTGCCTCTCATCATTATGGTCTCCAGTTTGGTATGTCATGGCTCACAACACAAACCAAATCTACATTGCCAAATATGGCTGTATAACTTTGTTCCGCGATACACTTTGACACAAAATATTTAGGCACCTTCAGCCAGCAATACAGCCCACCTCATACAACAATAATTGTATGAAATTTGTAGCATGACATACACATTTTTTGTGCCGATTGTGACTACCTTAATGTGTACACTATAGAACTGCATTATTAAAAGGCACCCATGCCATTCGAACTCAATCGTGTTGAGATATAAGCCACGGCTAAAATCTTCAAGAGCTCCGACACTGATGAAAGCGGATCAACTGAAATAAAAATTACGCGCAATCTGCAGCATCCCTTTTTTCGTATCATTTCCACCCAAACACATTAGCTTTAAGCTTTTTACTAATTGGAGATTTTTGTCATTCCATTTTCAACTACCACTCTCCAAAACGTCGCATCGCCTTCTATGGACCAACATCACAAAGTCAGATTCTTAACCATTTCGATTTAAATAAATTATACGATGTAGGTGTTACCATTTTAGGAGTTTTCCATTTCTTCAATTTTGCACGCATTGGAATGAATATCAAGAATATCACAAACAATCTAAAATTATTATGACTCTGCATTTCGGCCCAATTTTTCCGACTTTGTAGTTCTACTTGGTTTCAGAATTGAATACATATGAACAAGGACGGGACCAGCTCCATTATATTTAGTGTATCTGTTCAAAAGAGGAACAAGATAGTGTTTCGAGATTGGAATTTTTTCACATGCATACGGTGATCTGATGCCAAAGAAAAGACTGATTTGAGTGTGGAATATAGGTACATAGTGTTTGGCCCGCCTTGTTCACATGCACGGCTATTTTTCATTTGCGATCACCTACGGTACATCAGTTACTTTCGGTGGACTCAGAGCTGTGGCTCCTGCTATTTCGAAGATTACTTCTACTCCTTGATGCAAAGGATGTGAGAGAGCGCAGATCTTCTGGCTGCATGGAGTGTCTGCGGTCCAGTTTCAAGCTCCTGCAGGGGCTGGAGGGTCCTGACCGAATCGCTGGATCCCGGATGCAGCCGATGTCTGGTAGAGGCACACTAGGGTTCACCTTGAGAGGAGGTAGTCTCCCGGGCCTGGTGTGTGCCAGTTCATCGTCCAAGACGAACGGTGCAGAGCCCCTTCTCTGCTTGAAGCACTGCCTACGATGCCTAGCGATCAGACTCGCCGGTGCGTCCGCGAGTCCTTCCCGTGGAATGCTGCTCCTATCCGAACCTGCTAAGCCGTTGGTGTCGCAGTCCTCATTTCCAGAACTATTTTCATCTTCAGTGTGTTCAGTTTCCTCCAGGAGATCACACTGACTACCTTGGAGTTTAGGGCAGCTCGTTGCTGCGTAGGATGAGGTTGTCGATAGCTGTTGCTGGCTGCATGACAGCTCCGAGGGGATAGTGATGGAATGGACGGTTTGGCTCTTGCGAAGCGGCGGTGGCATACCGGGGAGTGACCGCCGCCGGTTTGCAAGAATGGCGGTCATGGGCAATATGTTCTTGGTCACTTCGACGCGCTCTTCTAGAGGATTAGAATTAGTGGCGGCTAGCTGCTGTTTTGCCGTCAGGGGAGGGATGAAGTCAGGTGATCTAAGTCCTTGCAGGGAAGAGGTGTTGAAGGCTTCTGCACTCTGTCGGCGGAGTAGCCTTCGCGGATGAGGTGGTTGCTGCTGATACTGCGGCGGGCTGGGTGTCCGATCTCGGAGATCCTGGAATTGGAGATGAAGGTCTCCAAGACTCTTAATCGATGACAACGAAGGCGAACTGCCCCTAGACGTGAATTTCTCATGACTTGGGGAAGAGGCTTTTCCATCATCGGTTGGAGTTGAAGAGTTTATACTTTGGAATTGCCGATGATTGAACAGAGTGGAGGTGGAGGTTTGGTTATCTGGTGGCTCTTTCGGTGTTAGACGGTTCCGTGGCGACTGCGTTCGGGAAGGCGCCCCTTCCTCGGTTTCAGAGCCGTCAAGAGATCTGGCTCGTTCTAGGCCGGGAACACAAAGCTCGCTTGGTACATTGACAGGTGAGTCGTCTCGAGCTTTTCTTGATATGGGCTGCGTCGCTTTACGCGGTGACTGCAAAGTCGAAGAGGAATCTCGGCCGAAGTAAATCTCTGAAGGCGTGATGCACTTGCAAAACGGTGGGCTTTGTGGTAACGTTGGAGGTACGTCCAAATACTGCTTAGTCTCCGGTTCGCTAGACCCCAGGCCTTTATTGGTAGTGATAATAATGACCTCTTTACCCTGCGCTTTGCAAGCATCTACCAGCAACCTCAGGACGCCTGGCTCTCCAGCGTTGACGGCATAGACCAGGGCCGACGAACCCTTCTTATCCACAATCCGGACGTCGGAGTCGCAGTTCAGCAAGGCAGAGACTACCTCTGTCCCAGCGCGCTCCAAACAGGCATACATCAAGGCAGTCCTTCCATATCGGTCCTGAACATTGGGATCGGATTTGTTCTCTAAGAGGAACTTGACAATCTTGGACTTGGTAGTACTTTGGGTATCTTTATAACTGCTCAGACAAGCCACCATGAGTGCTGTGCGTCCCTCATCATTTGTCTTATTCACGTCTGTCCCGCCTTCGATCAGGAGACGCATCAGTCGTAGTCTCCCCAACCAGGCGGCTTTTAACAATGCATTGCCGTCGGTTTGAATCAGCGCCGTCTCCCCTAAAACGCGTTCGGGTTTCGAAGTCATTTTGACGATCGTCACCGCTGGCACGACGGATATTGGATAGTCCTTCATGAGAGCGGTAAAGTTACGACTGGACAAGAAGAAAACTATCCGCTCCCAATCTGCCACCAATATATACGTACCGGTATGTGGCTAAGTGATGGCTATCTCACTAGAAAATTATGTTTGACAAAGACGGTAGCTGGCTACCGACTTGTTCTAAGCAAGTGCAGTCTAGTATATATCACATGAGTTGGCTTTATCCGTCAAATGAACGAGTAGGAAAACTCAGTGCGACTATTGGCAATCCGTCATGCTACAGTAATACGATGTGAGCCAATTAACTCCGCGTCCACAGGGAGATTGCGCATGTAACGTGGCTTACAATGTTTCCCACAGTGATTTAGGTACTTACGGTTGATGTGAAGGGAAAGTCACATTCACAATAAAGTCAAATACAATTTCTGGTGAAGGTTCTCTTGTCATTCCGCTTATCGTGGGACCAGTCTGTGAGCCGTCATCCAAATAAATACACATTATGATAATCTCATAGTGTTCGTTGACGTCAGGGTTCCTGACCTGACAAGTCCTTGTCAAGACGAACCTGGTAACACCACTCTTTCGAAAGCACATGTGAAGTTACAGCATTGGCCGTCCACGTGGTTGTCATACATGGCCCCTTGGCAGCGTGTAGCTCCGAATGGCCCAGTTTATACGAATGACCTTATCTACTTCTCCAAACACGGCGAGCACGCACGAAAGCACAGAAATCAATGGTCTCATGATGATAAAGGCTCATGTAGGTTCACTCAACTTAAAATCGTGCCACACTGATCGTACCCGGATAGCCGCGTCCCGAAATCACCGTGCCCACGGTTCTGTGAAACTGCGGGGTTGGGGGAATAATGTCCGCACTGATGATTATCAGTCGGGAGAAGTCACTGTGCCGTGATCGTCCCTGAAATTCCCCGGACACCGAGCGTTTCCGCGTTGTCGACGCCCGTAGACAGTTCTTTAAATGCCATGCACTCTGCCCTGGAGCTTAATGGACTCTACCGTGAATATTCATCACGTGGTCGATGATCGTATTGATGTTAGCCCTCCATTTCAGACTTGTTGTAGATTGTTCACCTTCTGCCGACGTCACGATGACGACACGACGCCTCACTGTCCAGCTAATATCGGTTGACGTGGTCGTCAAACCTTCGAAATAATGACAGGAAAACGAGTACTTATTTATTTGGAATCAACGATGCATCTTAGCCTTCTATTTTCGTCAGGCTTCCTAATAATTTGATTGGGAATACAAACTTCAGTCCATGGGCGTCGCGAGGGGGGGGGGGGCAAGGGGGGCACTTGCCCCCCCCCCCGGAAAAGCAAAAAATAAAAAAAATAAAAACTAAAAAAGAACAAAAAGAACAAAAAGAAAAGAAAAAGAGGCGCGAAGACAAAGTGGTGTAAATTTAATGAGTTGGGGGGGGGGGGGCAAAATGTCCCTGCCCCCCTCTAAAACTGATAAATCGAGAATGTGTTGAGAAATACAAGCATTTTTTGGCAAAACAAATGTTTGCCCCCCCTTCTAGAAAAAATCCTGGCGACGCCCATGCTTCAGTCATAACTACTGGCGAATGCGGGAAACCGTAAGAATGAAAGTCACAGAGAAGTCATGGTCGATAGATCGTGTGACACGTTCTCACCGTGTAAACCTATTTCTGAGACAAGTTTTAATATCATTGGCCAAATGCACGCATTTTCACCCCCGATTTAATATTGCTGCACAGCGCATAATTAAATATTAAACATTCAACAGTAACTATTAGATACAAGTCAATTTTATTCGTTCATAAAATGTATATGAGACATTAAATGAACCTTAGATTTTTTTTTAGTCATTCTCGCTTACATTGTAGAACTTTGCAGTCGTAGGCTATCTAAGATTGATCAATTTGCAACATAAAAAAACCTCTCTGAAAATCGCACTTTTCGGCGTGGCAGATTCGCTAGGTTGTGAACTCTAAACAGAAACAAATCAATACTTGATTGACATTCCATGGAGATCAGTGGTAACAAATTGAAGCCGGAACATCTGTTATCGAAGCAAACAGCATAATGTGGAACCCATACTCTGTAATACATCATACTCGTTCCTGTTATACTCGCTGCGAGCGCGTTGCCCGCAGCAACGCAAGTATGCGCGTAAGCCAATCCATATAACAGCGCGCCAACAGACATTGCAAAACAAACATTATGGAGTTTGCCAATTTATGCTTATTATATGTCGTTATCGTAATTTAAATACAAAAAGCGTCTGGTCTAGTTTGCTTGAAAAAAGAAAGTCAAGTTCAAATGTACTTTTCATTATATTTGTTTCAAAACTCACAGGTCTGTATCCAAACCTTTCCGGCAACTAGCACCGCAGTAAATATCGCCATCATGCACGTATTCTTCCCCCACGCAAAATGATTGAACGTCAAAATGACATCGCCTCGAACGCGTGAAACCAAAGTCCATTAATAACCTACGTCTGCAGAACTAGGAGGCACTTTGTCACGAACGCTGGTCAAACATAAAACAATACACTCACATCAAGATGAAAACCTCTTATTCGGATTTTCATCCCCCACCTCTTGTATGGACTGGAGATTTTATATTTTTGCATTCGCCCCTGCTATGCTTGGGCTCGCTGAGGGAGTGGTAGACTTGATTTCAACTCGGTAAACCTTCCTGTCTAGTGCCCCATTATCTAGTGCGTGTCTACCTGCATGGAATAAAGAATTGCGCATTGGGGTCGAGGACAAGCACCGATCCCCTTGCGATAACGGTATGCCTATATAGCCAACGTTGCCTTTGCAATATTGCCTATAATAATATTTGCCCATAATTGCTGTTACGCGACCGGCCGTATATCTTATGAACAAAACCCAACTCAAATTACCTGCGCGATATCAAGTCCAGGGAACCGACCACAGCACAAGCCCGGGCCAACTCGCAATGCATTAATGCGGAGGCCGGTGGTAAATTGCTTTTGTCAGCTAGGGTGGTGCAAATAGGCTGTGCATGCTTTTTTAATGAGCGTGGACAGAAGAGTTCTAAGGAAACTCTTTTTATCATTCCGAAGAGTAAATAGAGACCCAAAGGTAGTGTAGTCGGGAAATGGAACTGAACTAGAGCGTGGGTGTGAGTTCACGTCTTAGTAATTCACTGCAATCGACTAGTGAACCTTCAGAGACACTTTGGGTATACGCCCAAACTTTGAGCTAGTTATCTAACGTGATGACCTTTGCGAATGCAAAGGTAGCCATTTTCTCCGGGGAGGGGGGGGGGGGGGTTCAATTAGTGATAATTGACCGGCGGCAAGGAACCCACAACCATCCATCTGTAGAATCTGTAGAATTACCCACACGATCATAATTATTTTAGTGTCAGGTACGGACCACTACATGACGCCACAGTATTTGTTGTCTTTTTTTTTTATTGATAAAGCCCTGTCCACACTAAACGTATATTTTCCAAGGTTTGTTTAATTTGTTAAATCCTATAGTATATGCCTACCTTCGTCACTACGTTCGTTCTCGTTTGACGTCATTTTCACCAGGTTATCATCTCCCGATCATTCAGTGTACTGACATAATTATTAGCATTAGATGTCTGGTTACCGGATTTGTACACATTATCAACGTTCCAACTAGTTCACGACGTTGTTAAGCGGAACACTATAGGTCCTATGGAATTTAGCATTACCACCTGTATTACATTGTAATAATGTATAAGGCCTTCCGTTTATTCACCGAGGGATCCATACAACAACAGAGCGCAGCACTCGGGCGGTTTCGGGCGCTGGGTAATAGGTATAAAGGGCGGTTTCGGGCGCTACAGTGAGTGATCAAATGAACTTGAAAATAAAACTACCTGCAAAAATGTCATGTCTTTCATCATTATCCACTGTGATTGGTTCTCAACTTATTTTGCTGAGCATGCTGTAGTGTTACGTATTAGACTGCTTAGAATTCGCTCGTACCCCCGCCCTGCAAACAGGCCGCTGGGAAGGGCTAATGAATTCACGCTCTGATTGGATAGATTTTGCGTGACCTGTGACCGGCAAGTCATCACGGCCACAACCCTGCTAGGTTTTAAACGGCCGTTAAGACTGAGTCATTCATCACTCTTTTATTCCCATTTATAAATGCCCTTTTTTTTTTCGTTGAAAAGCTTAATAATGTAGGGAAATCTGTACAAAAAACAGTGATTTTGTAAATTTTCAACTCCCATCAGTTGCTCAGGCTCCGTTTCGAATTCACGAAGGGTCGAAATGCATATTATTCGACGCTCAAAATTTGTCCACATGGTCCGCAATGAAAAACAAATCACATCCGGTATGGTGTGTATGCATTTCTATATGATAGAGTTTTCGGATAGCATTTGCGCGCATTGGCTAACCGCGGTCTTATAGCTGCAGCCAAATGCTTTATACACAGGTCATGATAAATTACCCAGAATGCCATCCCCACTTCCTTCACAAGATTCTGTGAAGCTCATCAGCCCTTCCCAGCCTGCGCTCTGTTTGCAGGGTGGGGGTACGAGCGAATGCCTTTGGAGCCCTAGGTTTAAACTCAATCATTGTGGAGCTGCGGGGCTGGTAGCAAATGAAACAATATGCAAAATTCCCTTTCGGATCCATCTAGTTGCTCGTATAAAATTGGTGAACTAACGTGATGTTGAAGGGTGAAGATAAAGGGCACTGCTGGAGTGTGGCTGTAGGGGAAGTTGTAGAGGTTTGATTGTCTTCAACTCTAATAAAGAGCCGAGTATAAAAACTATCTTACAAAAGTCGTATTTCATTAATGCAAAATGAAATTTGCATAATAAATTATGTATATTATGCACCTATTCAACCCGAGCAATATTGGTATAGCCTTCGTTCGATGTGCAGCGCCATATGGAGCGCGGTATACGCGTATATACGATCATGGCGTTCGTGAAACCGGAGACTAAAACCATATTTGTCGTGCCCCACTCGGCAAATGCTTGCTAGTATTTGCATCTAGTAGCTGATTCCGTTGACAAGCATGCGTTCCCTACCACTGTCAACAAAATGGAAGGTTCTGTGTTTTTAACGTTCCGTCGTTATTGATAATCCTGTTTCCCGGATTTGTCCAAAATAGGTCATGCGCTTGAAGAGCTTTGGAGTATGTGTACTAAGCTGCCGCGATCAAATCGATTACGTGCCTTTAAAAGGGGGAAAAAAACCACCAGTATTGGATAAAACTGGGGCAATTATATCCCTAAATGCATATGACATGAACAAGAAATGATTTATGATTGCTAGAGCGGTTCCATTTATCCCTCGTCAATTTGCCCGGGAGAATTTTTTGTTGTTCTAAATCAACACACCTGTCATGTTTGGATCGAATGACGATCGCCAATGAACATGGAGACAATGGCCAGGCCGTGACGACGGCTGTTACATTTTCATAGTTAGATAACTTTTAGAGCACGGGCCAATCAAAGAACTGATAATTATGTTGTTCGATAATACCGCCAAATTTAGCAATATGTTGAAGAAGTGCCTTGTTATAAGGTTACCATGATAAGATATAACAACAGGCAAATTCCATCATCTTGTATTAATAAGACTCCAAACGTATGGAATCGCCGTGTAATTAAACCCAAGATTTAGTTCCCCTCCAACGATGAACAAATTGTGCTCATTACTGTGATGAGAGCCCTCCATTTGCCAATAGACATAAACACAGAACCTTAATATAGCATCAGTTAGTTATTTGTTATTTCGGAATTTAAAATATTGTTTGTTTTATTTATGCACATAATTATAATGTTTCTTGGACCACTGACAACTGATGCGTGCAATTAGACGACTGTTTTAGCAGCAATGTAAATCCATTCAAAGTCAGGAAGCGGCCGTCTGGACGAATCGTCTTCCCTTGCGTCTTCCTTGCCTAGCAACGGAAATTAAAAATCTTGAAAACACACTTGTGCTTGTCATGCGGCGTGGAGCGAACGTGGATTACCAATCATCGTTTGGGAAAAATAAGTTATTACCGACTTGATGAGCACGTACCACGAAAGGGCAAACGAATGTTGATGTTTTAAAACGATGATGCATGATCATGATTCAGATATTATTAAACCGGAACTAGTTGTTTTATCGTGATGAGTCCCTGCCCCTCCCCTCCCACACATCATATTACCGCGAGGTGCATTTCTATTACTTTGCTATGAAGAAAATCAGGGTTTATTTTTTCCTTTGAATTCCAGTCCCACGCTTATTTTGTTATACCGATTCCGACGATATGGCTATACCAAAGTTATCAGTCTATAGGTGGAGTTGTGCCAAATAGTGAATTTTTCTATTTGCTTGTGAAAATTAAGTAGCTCATTAGTGGTGTCAACCTTTAACTTGGTATAGCTCGCGTACCGGTACATGGTGAAGTAAAATGCGCCCATTTCACAGAGATAGCATTTCAAACTTTCTAATCGGTTTTAGTAACGCATTAGTTAAGGTTTTTAAGATCTCATCATGCACGTCACGGCGCATGGAGCTTTCAAAAACAAGATGCTATCTATTGTGTGTTGTTTTCTTCGAACTTCAAAATGAATGACTACATTTTGCCCCATTCGGGAGATGCTCTGCGCGTTCAGCATTGCTTATTGAAAAGGTAAGTTCTCTTAACAGTACAAAAAAGACGTTTATTAGGTCTAACTTGAGGATGAAATATTGAGGTGTATTTGTACAGTTGGGCTACAACTCGCAGCAAATATTGATTCTTTGCCGTTCTCATTAGAACGTGTTTGCAATAAATCCAGCCATAAACAGTCACAAGGTACCTGACCAGTTTCCATATTTTGAGTGAATCATACAATTGATGAGAAAAACCTTCTTCACGATATCTGTGTGTGTAGAAATCTAAGAATTGACTTAGGTGAAACAAATCTGTTTTGGGTCGTTCCAATCACACGAACAACGAACATGTTGCAAAATATATGTTCAAAAAGAATTCGACATGGGTTTTTTTGCGTCATTAAGTTCACGAACATAATTATACGTCGTGCAATTTCTGCGCTGTGCGTGCCATTTTTCTCGTACGGAGAGCGGGTAATAATATAATCTGTGTCCAAACAGAACATTTAGTTGTCTGCATTCTGGGTTTCCTAGGTAACGATGCTCGCAGACTCAACAGAATGCGACGACGATGAGACGTGATTAGGAACGTATGGCGCCTGGGGACACGTGTGTTCTTACAGAAGCTGATGAACCGTTAAGCCCATGTATTGGGAGGACTCGTTTGACCCGGCTACTATTTCGCTGTTTAAAGCTAAATGTAAGAAGTTGTTGCAGTCAGTGTTTTTCGTTTGTTCCTGATCCGTCTTTGGTCTTAAGGGATCATCCACGAACCGTCAGAGCCAACCCAATGATCCTGTGTTATCGAATCGGCAAATTAGCCCCGTCGGGAACCTAGACGTCGCAAGTCTTAAACACATACTCTCGACGTTAAGGCAGTGAGTTTTAGTCTGTAATTGGACACCACTCCACACATCAACCGTGGAATTGGCAGATAAAACGATTCAAACAAATCGCTGAGAAACTCATGGTTTCTTCGTAAACACTCCAGGTCAGAAGTTCAACCGAAAGAATTACCAAAAAAAAAAAGAATTGGCAGACAACTGAGGTTAGTGTTTTACGCGACTGTAGGTTTCTGACCTCATTTAAAATTAACTCGCCCAGGCAAGAAGCTTTACTCGCCCTTACTGTAGCAATAGTTCACCGGCCATGACTGACTTAGTTTTGGACTGATGTCCGTTCATACGAGTAGCTGACGAGTGTAGAAATCAAGACTCGAACGGACTTGTGGCATGTTTTCCCAATAGAATAGACAACTCAATACCGATCCGAAATCTTTTTAATCTCAGATTGTGCGACAATATATCGAGAGAAACAAAATGATAGCTGCGTCATGGTCCTGTGTAATAACGAGACGCGGATTGTGTGGGCATGTGTTGCCGCACGGTCTTCATTAGGCAGCGACACTATGAGAACATCAGATGAAAATTCTCTAAAATTCCAATAAGCGGAGAGCCAGCAGGTTGTTTTTCTGGCAAAAAGAAACCAACAACGAGAAAGTCAACAACACCAGCGTGTGAAGCTTAAATGTGAGGCCGTCACTCGCGAGGTTTCCGCGAGGCATTTAGAATCATTGATATTAAAAAAATAATTACTTTGTATTTTTGAGCGAATGATAACAACAGAAGATAACGAGATGTATAAGGAGTGCAGTGAAAGCCACAAAAAGGGACAAACGAGAGACGTCATATCAACGACATTATCTCTGCATGATGGTCGTTCGTCACCAATACGTCCCTCCCAAACAAACCAGATTTTAAGACAAGCGAGCAATATGACGCAACGTGGGCGTTCAATAAATGAAGCAGAATACGCGTTCATTATATGCTCTGCGCACAGCATGTCAACTTGGATCGACCACACACAAATCTGTCCTATTCACACGATTTAGGCCAAGACCTCAGCACTCCCTTCTATATTTAGACGCTCAAACGCACGTATTGATGTGAAAAGTTCTTTTGCCGCTCTAACCCGTTTCCATGCTTCGCCAAGCCATTTTATTTCAACCGTTCCTTGGAAACGTCCGCTGGGTAGATGTAATATCACACGCTCCTATAGATCTGTCCGCTGGAGTATTTATTTCATTCATTGTGCTGACGAACATTGTCACGATGCTTGAATAGGGAAAGAGATCTCGAGAAGAGACTCCATTCAACTGAGTCCAAGTGTCCCTTATGCTTCTCACGTTATTTGAACTGTGTGTATTACTTTCACACCACGCACTGCATGGTAGAGGCAACGTACATGTACATCTTGGAAGATTCACATGTGCTGAATGACGACTCGAGTCAAGGCAACAGCTCTCATTAAGCGAGTGTGATATTGCGATTTGAACACAATTGGAAGGTCTGTGATCGTGGATGTTCACACGGAATCGCGATATTGAGACTAAAGCAAGGCTGCTGTTTGCAAAACAAAGAATCTTGCTAATCCCAAAAATTGCTGGGCTATTACGTAAAAACTCATTGCATTATTTGGCCGATACTTGCTTTTTGCAGACTGACTGCCTTTCATACCATCATGTTAAGGATTCATCTCATAATTACGATGGCTTTATTTCCAACCATTGCTACGAAAACAAAGAGTCACAGTCAGTCTTTTCTTGCTATGAGTATAGGCCCATCTTGTAATGACCCAACACAGTTGCAAGAAAACGAACAGCAACAACACAGTAACCACTTGCACAACATGCAAAACATTTCTCCACTTATTAACAATGGGCCCTCTTGTGTTGTTCATGTGGCTTGACTGGGAAAGAACAATTCACAAGTTGACAATGAATAGTCACGTTCTGTTTTGTATCAGTCGACACAAATATCAGATGCTAAAATATCAAATGTAACCGGTAGACGTTAACACATTCGAAGATTGTAAATTATTGGAGACTACAGCGTTACTTCTTTCCAATATATCATCTCTTTACTCATGATAACCCACTCTGCTCCGCAGATTGGGGACGCTTAAATCGCAGCTTCCCGTCACTACATTATGAAGACGTCTCTTTCAAATTCAGGTGAAAATGTCACTTGCACCTCTTCGTGGAGACTAGAAGAAAAAAAAACCTCAATCACCATCGCCTCCGGAAATTTGCCAATCGCGCGACTGAGACGAGTGACCTCGCTCCAATCAAACTATAGACGCATGCCGTGGAGAATTATATCAATTTCCAAACCTATACAGAGTCGCCGGGCGTATGATGATAAGACGATTGACGCAAACTAGCAACAAAACAAGATGACCTGCACATCAGGGTGACATGCATCGTCAGGACGTATTGGATTCGGTATATAGTTAGCATTCAAGAAAACCCAGAATGTCAGTCGCCGTTCGATTAGTGACAATTGGCCCACGCATGACGTAGCCAAACATAGGAGCTAGCCTTTTATATCGCTATGGAGGAATGAACCATGACGCAATGCTATATACCCCAAGGTTAAGATTTAACTCCATAAATTAAGCTTCACATGCACCAACACAACACATCCAAAGACTTAGTAAAGGTTTCATGGAAGAGGATTCAGCCAATGCTATTTTTCCAGTTGAGATGACACATGCTTAACTTTAACTCACAGCCAACGCATGAGGTGATTACTAAGAATGTAACTAAAACGTACATTATAACGGAGGCGGAACGGTTGCCAAGGAAAGCAGAGAAGTTGCCTCAAGCAGATTATTTTCACTTCTTTCACTTTATAGGCCTATTATGCCTCAATGCCAATTCTGAGTTTGTGTGAGCCGGATTAAGTTCGCCTGACACATCTCTCAACATTTTCACACTCTCGGAAAGCTCACAGTCGACAGTGGTTAATGTTACAACGAGGGGAAGCTGTATATTAAGTCTTGACAATTAATTTACGCACACGCTTGCTTTTAAAAGCAAAGGTGGAAGAATTCATGCTGTTCACGCTGTGGCACTTAGAGGAAATCCTGCAGGTGGATTCAGAATGACGAATGGAGAGAATGTCTTGAGACGTATTGCAGACGGGTATAAATCCAGGCACCGAGGCTATACTCCGGTAACTTGGATGCTGCAACTCGTTCCCACGGCTAATAATAATATTCAAGATTTCGGATTCGACCAATTAATGATCTAAAACAAAGGCCGGAGAGCTAGAGCAGCTTAAGTAAGAGGTGCAGTTGACCTTAATTGCATGAAACTGTGACACTGTTTATTATTCAGAAAAGTTACGGAACCGAAGTTAATTACTGACATATACTTCCAATTGGGAGTTAATTGAGCGCTTACTTCAACTCTTTGGACAAATATTTACTGGACTATCCCCGCCCAACATTTCGCTCATAGCGGACCTGATTAGGTAGCCCCTAATGAGGCAAATTATATGTGGGCGTGTTTTGAAATATAGAACACTCTAAAAACATCCCGGTCAGACTGACAACCCTTTTCCGGGTCAAAATGTCACTTCAAGTCGGGGTAATATTTTCCGGGGTGACAATGTGACACTTTTCCCAGAGCATTTTGATCCAAAAAAGTGTGATTTTCAAGTGTCATTTTTGCCCCGGAAAAGGGTTGAGCCAAATAGAACTCGGATTCTGACTCAGACCCGGATGTTTTTGTACGCTGTGATTGGATGGCATTCATTTTACATCATGCTTGACCAACGATGCACATTCATCCTGGGTCAAATCTCAGTTCTGCTCAACCATAATCCATTGCGTTGCCGACAGAATACCGTACAAACAGTGAATCCAGTAGTCGTCTTTCAATGACATTTCCAAATGTCTCCCATCATAATCCCAAAATCTCACCGTACGTAATTACACAACTTGTCAAATCACGAGGGCATCAAAAGCACAAACCTACTGACATGTAAAGGTTACCAATGTGAATGTTGCTTCCTTGCTCTGTATTTCAATCAGCAACGCTGATTATAATCCGGGCTATCACAACGTAGACCTACATTCATTCATTTCCAAGTTTTGTACGTAATCAACCATGCACGAGTCGTATTTGTTTTCGCCCACCCAGGGTTTAACTATAATGCTTCTCCCCAATTTCACGTCAATTCATTGACCTACCTGAAAATGGAACAACGTCAGAAATAATCATGGCCTTACAAAGACGAATAAAACCCAACTGTCCGCGGTCAAATCTGATTCTGATCCTTTAATAAATAATACATCAAAGCTGCACACAATGGAGACGAGTGACTTGTTAGCGTGGACGATCCGAATCGGGTCGATTTGGTTTTGCCGCGGGCGCGTTCCTGGCTGCATGCGCACCATATCCGACTACCTCACACTGGTTTTGTATTTCGATCAAGGGGGCCAAAATGAAGTCCGATCATCCGAAAGACTGCGCGAAGCGAACCGTCCTTGGCAAACTAGCCCGAGGAAATATAAGGAGAAAGAAATGAGATAAAGTTGCCTGCTCGGTTTAGATTCAGAATGCCGTAATTCGGTCCAGTCAGGCAGCAAGTTAAGTTCTTTTATATCTCTCATGCGTGAAAGAGCGCGTCGGATTGATCACGATTTGTACCATTATGCCTGGCACGTGGCGTATTGCGCGCACTGTCAACGTGGATACAAAATGTGTTTAATGGCACGTGCGCCATGACCTTTAAATGGAATTTGGGGTTTGTGGTAACATAGCTTTTCAAATTGTGTTTTTTGTATTCAAGGGTAACGCCAAATTTGTAGAAACTCTTGGCAACGGCATGCCTGCAGCAAAACGTTCCCGACGGCTTGTTTGTTGTGCATCCACGCACTATAACACCCATGCGCAAACCCTGTGGGGCGATCTCACTGATCTCTATTATACTCTATGGATATCACATTCAGTGATTATAATATTTATAAACGTCGTATAAAATAAAATACTATGTTCAAAATGTTGAGCAGGGGAGGGGGGAGCAAAAAATCCACCACACCGTTTGAAAACTGTAAACCGTGGTGGACAAAATGTTAAACATTGACTTTAAAAAATTAATGTGTGTCACAAGGTATACGGAAACAGACTCCAAGACGGGAAGTTGCCCTTTTGAGAACACCGGCGCAATCTTCCCGATATGGCTTCAAATTGCTTCAACCTGTGATCTCTAAGCACAATCCAATCAGTATACCGATGGTCAACCTTCACGGATCCTTGTGGGCCCTTTGGTCGGTTCTAGGAACGCGTGCCTACCTTCCCAAGAGAGCATGTCGGACTGTACCGTAATTTCCTTTAAAAATATAGTGAGTTTTTTTCCTTTGCTGACATCCACTATGAGGAACACGACCGTGTACTGAGAGGGTTTTATATTCGAAAGAACCCGGGGGGGGGGGATACGTTGCCATGGTGATTGCAAACTGGCACTCTAATCGATAAGGAATAGCGGTTTTGTCATCATGGTTTCGTAGTGTAGGGCAGTGACCCTAAGCGGTGGCATAAAGGTAGCATAGTAACATTTGCAACTTTATCTGGATACGTGCCTACACAGATTGAACGAGAAATCCCTGTTCAAAGTGAGGATAGGACTGCCACCAAGTACCCTAAAAATTTAAATCAGCCTGAAATGGTGTCGTTCAGAAGAAAAATAGTTTATTGCAGGCGGTTTAAGCAATGTTCCCGCAGGTACAGTATTTTACGTGCCTTAGGCAACGGAATGCAGTAATGAAACATCCAAATTGTGCATATACAGGGTGAGTAAAATAAAACCGGAACCCAAACCCCCAAAATTATATTTCATATTTAAAAAAATATGTAGCACCAAAATTAATAATGATTGGAAAGCCAATTTTATAAGGTAAAAAATGACTGAAATTGGTCACTCCGTTCAGAAAATATCACCATTTAAACAGAATGACCCTAAAACCTGTCTCGTTCAATGGTCGTCGCACTTGTCTTCAAACATCACTAGCGATATAATCTCAGTTTAAACGTTAAAAATATGCAACAGAATCCCTTTGAAGGCCTGTCCTTTAAAAAAAGTAGATTTTATAAATCATATTGTTTGCCTAACCAGGGTTGTTAAAAAAGATATTGTGTACTACAGTTGGTGACAGTTGTTGAAACAAGTATTCTGTGTCATTTTCTTTGTTGTTTCAAACAGTCAAAACACACAATGAATTGCTTTTTTTGGACGAGACAGGTTTTAGGGTCTTGGTGTTTAAATTGTGATATTCTTTGAACGGATTGTGCAATTTTTTCATCTAAAAGTAGCTTATGAAATTGGCTTTCCAGTCATTATTATTTTTTTGTGTTACATATTTTTTTTTAAATATGAAATATATTTTATGGGGTTTGGGTTCCGCTTTTTTTTTTTTACTCACTCTGTAGTTAGTATCACGTTTTTTCTCTGAATGTCTCAGAATGTCCACTGAGCTGAACATTCAATAATAGTTGCACCTTTCTTAAGATTTTGAACAAGTTAGTCGCCTCAAACAAACAAAAATACACAAAAAGCGAACGAACCTATAATATGTACCGTTAATCTTTGCCTTAATGATTGCAAAGTAAGGCAAAATTTTATATTATAATGATAAGAAGGTGTGATTTGACCAAAAACATTTGTGTTTGTCGAAAACTATGAATCCCACCACTGTAAATCCTCCATAAACAGAAGTGAAACCAAACTAAATGAAACCGAACAAGCGGGAGCGGTTCTACGTGAAGCTTTTGATATACTTACTCAAGGCTCCTCAATGAAACATGAAGAATTCACGAAATATCCATATTTGACTTGCTTGCTATCGGTTGTTAACAGGGTTGGTTCCCTGTAGGATTGGAGGCCATCTGCTCGTGTAATCTGATGCGCCAGTCGATCGGGATGGCGAGAACCAATGACTCTGTTTATCTCTCATGAGGTACCGGTAGATCCTGGTTCCGACTGGTTATTAAAACATAAGAAACCGTGTCCGAGACCCTACAAGTGTTTGGAGGAACCTGAAGTAACGAATCAACTTTTCGCACGTATAATTGACATTTTGTAAAATTCCATTCGAGTCGAGTTGAATCATAATACGTGCGTCATTGCCAGCTCGACTCTGCAAAAAAACCGACTGTAACTTTTTGTTTTCAATCAAAGTACACGCTCATCCGGGAAATATATTTTGAAAAAGGTATAATGATTGAAGAAAATAAAGTAGGTTGAGGCACAAAAAAAATTACACTTGGCGCAATACACATCCGATCGCCTTTAATCCGAATTCACGTGAGTGCGTAACAAAAAGATATTTGAAATGAAAATAATGTTCTTTACGTGGTTTGTTTTCTCCGTTTATTTTAGAATTATTTTGTTTGTATTATTAGGTTAAATGCAATCCCTAAGCCAGAATCGGTGTTGTATGAAATGCTGATAAGCCATACAAAACGGTTACTCTGACCGTATCACGCATGTGCTAGTGAAAGGGCAAGGGTTCACTCGCAGGTGAGATACCATAATGATGCAAGAGACGGAATTGTACAATAAGCCCGATTTTATATGCCACCATCTCAATACTAATGCCTGTGCAAATTTTATTCGCCGACTGCAACCGTCATCATTGCATTCATTTTGTTGACTCTTGGGGCTTTACTCCGGATAGCAGTAATCCACTATTTGTACGGAAGCCACGCTGTGTTGGGAGACGTGTTTGAACAGTTCTGCCGGTAGAGGGCGTTTGTTTGCTCGGAAATGAGCAAATAATACTGAGCGGACATTGACATTATTGATAGGCCGAATTCGGGCTTCCGATAGCTCGGCGATTGCAGCCATGGTTAGTAAGGTAATAAAAAGGTGGGTATGACTCGGGGACTAAACATTTCTGATAAATTGGTAGAATAAGTAAGGATTTTGTGTGCTTATTTTTCTGTAAAATTGGCATCGAATTCAATAGACCAATTCGCTCATAATTATGTACGGTAGCTGCCACATAACCTTTGCCATTTGGCACGCGCGTAAATTTTAGCTTATACGCTTCAAATATTAAGAAGTTCGATAACATTCATGAAAACAGTACGGTTATTTTTTTCAGAATGCTTTATCAACGACAAATAAACAGACGTTGGTCTCTCATGAATCCCCCAACGGGAAGAAAAGATTCGTGTAAGAAAATATAACGACTTTACTTCTGCTATAGGGGCATACGCGTACGGCCATTATTCTCGTTGTTCGTGACATTTCCGAGTCTTTTCCTGAGCGACAAAAGCACGGAAGGATTTCACAAAAATCCTCGCTGATCCGTGAGGGATTTACGCCGGGCTGAAAGAATTAAGAAGCTCATTTAAAGTCAAAATAAATTAACTTGTGATTCGATACAGATGTATGTATAGTACATAACAGAGACCAAAACAGGAAGAGCAACTTGAAGTCCCGAGAGCCCCAGTAGACGAGCTGGAACGTTTCAGGATATCCCCAACTTCGTAAATTTGTAAAACCAAAGACAAAGGCCTATGTTTATGCCTCACTATCAAAAGGGCTAACTTGGTAAACTTGAAGTAATCGAGTTTACATGTTTATCTTTTTTGTATTAACTGATAACATTGTCCAGACTTTTTATATTGAGCATTTTAACAGTTACTTTAACTAAGAGCTATGGAAAAAGTAAAACGACTGACGAGAACAGTGACAACCACGACAAATAGTTACTGAAATATTTATTAAAACGACATCGGGGACTTTCACAAGACAATGCTATCTCACTTAATAAAAACAATTCTTACATCCGGCTTGGTATAAAGCATCCACGTCTTGCCAGAATCCTTGTGATTCAGATCACCAATTCATCCCAAATTCCCATGTCCACTTGGGTAAAAGACAAGGATATGCAAACATTATTTTTTATAGACTTGAGTCTTTGAACGTTATCCGCCTTCGTTATGTTAAGGTAGCCACTTGGGGACAATGAAAGGCAAAGAACATACTTAGGACTCATCGAGGGGCGGAAATAAAATCGGCTGAAACTTGATATGGCGGCACCGCATTACGTACATCGGGACAAGCCATTTGACGATCACAAAAATGATTTAAGTGAGTTTCGCGATGACGTGACATCATGGTACAAATTGATGTACAATGCACATTTTTTTTTAAATAAGGGAAACATTGTTTTAAAAATACCGTATGAATATTTAAGGAGTATAGCGCCACCACGAGTATAAACTGCGAATGTATAGATGCGCCATTTAGAGCAAAGGCGAGGACTATTTCGTTTTAGGTTGCTGAGCTTTCATTGTGGATGGAGCGTTAGGTATAAGCGAAGAGAATCATTCCTTTATTCAAGGAATTCTATCTGCGCTTGTAAAATACGAAAATCAATTCATGGGATCTGCAGAGACACAGGTGCCGACCGTACCGCGAGAGGTACCGGGAAAGCCGAGGAGGGGGGGGGGGGGCTCAGTTGCTGACAAGAGACGCTCGCAGCTCAGACCTGACAGCTTGAAATGACTCCACAACATAAAAAAAATAAAAATAAATGAGAACCCTGATTTGGTTCACGCCACAAGTTATAAATGCTAAGGGGACTCGACACACTTTTACTGCAATAACATTGTCAAATAAAATGCACACGGCGCTTGCGGTGCTATTAAAGCGATCAATCAAAAGAAGAAAAAAATGACTAAACCTCCTTTTGGATGGAACGAAGACAAAGTGCACCACTTTGCCAATTCACGTCTCTAATTGAACACGCCTTTTGACAGAACTTCTAAGGTACATACTTTATTGTACTGTGAAGTACGTCGAGTAGTATATTTCATGTTGCAGTTTGTCGCCGTAGGCCTACTGTTAGAAAAAAAGTAGGAAGGTTAAAACTAATGCAAGTTTAGGTCGATTGAAAAGCGTAGGTGTTATACACAGCAGCAATGTTAACTTTTTCCTTTTTGAGAG
Source organism: Patiria pectinifera (assembly GCA_029964075.1). Taxonomy (NCBI): domain Eukaryota; kingdom Metazoa; phylum Echinodermata; class Asteroidea; order Valvatida; family Asterinidae; genus Patiria; species Patiria pectinifera. The sequence continues at coordinate 22,566,465 of CM057143.1, read as the reverse complement.
AGAGAGATCGTTTCTTTGGCTGGAACCTGTATCGGCCGCGTGGGAGTCACACTTCTCAGCCCCGTTGCTCTGATTCTATTTTCCACCCCAGTTGACAACACGTGTTGTTGACAACACAATGTCGTGCTTTTGAAAGCGTACAAAAAAACCCACACAAAACGGGAAATGTAATATTGCATTTCTGGCTGGATCAAAGAATCAAATCTATTTGTGGCAACAAATCTGGGCGTCAGGAATTCAGGCGAAAGGGGACTCGTGTTTTGATAACGTAAGCCCATAAGGGTTTGAGCGCTTCCAAAACAAGAAAAAGGGAACTTGTAGTACTGGAATAATAAAAAGTACTTGTAGTACTGATACTGTCTGTCTCTCAAACAAGCTTATATCAGTGTATTACTTCTCGAAATACAAAAAAAAACATGGTCATTTTGAGGGCTTTTTTGATAAGTTAAAAAGCCTAGTACGTGCGGTTGTAATAAATACATGTACATTTCTGCCCGACATATTGCATGAATCGTATTGTTATAACTCATGATTCAAGCATGCGAGTCACGTTAACATTATGGAATTAGTTAGTAGGCCTACTATATTTGGGGTTAAATATGAATAATTATCCAATGAAACGGAGTTGCGTCGCTAGATTGTCTGCTTCTTGTTTATGTTTCATGTTTCAAAACAAGGGGAAAACAATGGTAAAAATGACGACTGACAGGCATCATTCCACGGTTTAATGTGGTGCAATTATGTAAAGTACCCCACACAAAGGGTCAAACGAAGGGACTCAAAAATAACCACTGTCGATCATTTCAACAAAATGTTCCTCTTTTTCAAAACAATGTTGATGATCAGTAATGCAGCACATCAATTTCTATACTAACCAAACACAATAATATCCAATAGCCGTTGCCACATTTAGATTCAACATGCACTGTTGCTGTTGTCATTTGGCGTGTGTTTCTCTTCGATAACCTGCCAACGGTTGTTATAGGCAGTTGTCAGGTAAATAATACAAGTCATCATGCACATACACGACCCGGCCCGCCGGTCTTTTCTAATAATGCAAATGGCTGTTTGCAATTGTGCGTACTGCACCGAGTTTCCCTCATTCATTACTTACAATCTGACAGGGCGGTGAGATGCGTTAAAAATTTGATATGCGCTTAGCATGCACACCCGTATCGTTGGCGTCCATGCCATGTTTTCTGACTTGAACGATGTTATCACTTTGGTTCGAACTGCTCCGACAAAACGCATATAACTGGATACATGTATGTTAAAGTTGAATGTGATCTCCTGATAGCATTCTCTCCATGATTATCAGACATTAAATACAATATAAGCCTTCTCAGAATCCTGTTATAGCATGAAACTATATTAGACGCTGTGGATAATCATTTCGGAACGAACGCTCCGCCAGAAGTATATATTTTAGGGTGTTAAACTGTTACTAAAATCGTGGCCCAACCGTGGTTTGTTGCATCACTTAATCGTCGTAGCAAAAACGACTGCAACCAGTTCGAATTGGGAGGTTTATGCGCAGGCGCATGAAGCGTCACAGATCAGCCATAATAACCCGACTCATCATGCATTCGTTGATAAACGTAACTAGATTACGACCAGTTGTTAGGTCATCCGGCAGTGCATGGTTATAGTCATTAGTTTTTTATCACGATTCCCATATGCTATATGCTTAGTTGCACGTTTCCTAGTTCAAAAGATGGAATATGAAATGAATAAATTAATCATTCAGTATTTATGATTGTGTGGCGAGCTATAGTTGATCCCCCCCCCCCATTCTGCCTGAGGCTGGCCAATCTACAGTCAGCATGGCATACTTCTGGTGGGTCAATACTTTGGTCATGTGTTACACTATGCGATCTTATTTCTACTAATTTGTATCAAGAAAGGTTGAGAAACGTAGGTGAAAGCAGGTCACAGAAAAACCTCCACAAAGGGGTGGAAAAACAAACCCACGACATTTTCAAATTACGCCTCGTTAATTGTTTTCCAAATTTTTTAAAACAAGATCATCGGCGCCCGACGAGTTAAGCAATGTTATAACAGTTGAACGCAAATGAACCGAGAGCACGCTTGTCCACGTAATAACATAATCCACTTGTCTCTACGGAGTTACAGTTTGCAGATGTGTGGCCTTCAGGGAAAGGTAGAATGCAAAGACCATAATTCGCATCATGACAATTTTTTTTATCGTGTAACAATAGTTCATTAATTCAAACCAGGGCCGATACTAGTCGAGCGTACTTTGCCATGCAAAAATCGCCAGATGATATTGGTACGATTACATTATGTTTCCTGCTAAAACAGTTTGCATTTAGACCCCTAAAATAATTAATTATATGAAACGATTGTTTCCTCCGTAAAAGAGCCTGATAGAGTACGCGATGCTTCCGGATTCCTTCATTTCTATGCATTTTACAAGGGGTTGCGCTTTCTCTTGCTATAAGTTTTATCAGAATGTTCTTAACCGTAACATAAGGGTTGTTATAACGTCCTTGTCATCGTCAGAAAAAAAATGATGAGAAAGCAGTTGGAGATGGGTTACGGAATTGTACTTGTGACCTTTCACATCCGGCTTTTCGTACCGTGTACCTCTATGACACGTATTGGTGGAATCTCCCCAATCTTACACTTCGTTTCAGACAAAAAGGAAGGTCGTAACAAGGTGCTTGTTCCACAGGCACGAAAATAATTGATGCTTCCAACACGACCAGAATTATTATATTCTCTGCTACTTTCAATAACCACAAATATAACCATACGATATTACAGCAAAGACCACGACCAGACAACAACAATGGCTAACACAAATTCACCACAAGTGCTACGTGTAATCATATAACCAAAACCATTATGCCTAACGATTGCAATGAAGACATTGGCTCCACAAACGAATCTGTACAACTCTGGCATCAGGCGGGAGATGACCGATTCATCATGATTCCACAGAGATCAGTCTAACAATCGCATTATCTTGGCTTCATCTGTAATTCAAGGACTAAATGCTCTTCTCTGGGGATCTAATTTTCAACTGATTAAATTCTACATTGCATTACCACCCTCTCCTCCAATCGAACATTGACAACTGGTATTTTCCAACGCTGGTCGGCCGACCAGCGTTTGAGAAAACTGGCTTTTTTTTCAAAAGCTGCTCTTAAGTTTTCATACTTAGTTTTTCCGCATTTTCTTTGAAATTGATTACACACCTGTGAAGGAATACAAGCCTGCCGGACTGATTCTCTGATCATACAATTCCCCAAAGTTTAAAAACTGCTATGTTTCATCTTAACTTGGGGTCAGGGAACCAAACTACAAGAGCATGATGTTTTTCTTTGTTTTTGCAGCATCTTCAAGCCCAAAACGTGAAACACGTCAGTTTAACAATATTTGCTATAACATTCTAATCCCCCAAATCCAGGCTGAAAATTGCAGCAAGAGCAAATGTTGTACATTCCCTTTAAACAGCTTTGTAATTGAAGACACATAAGAATGTATCATCACTGGACTGCGATTTGTCCTTACTTTCCCCTGGTGCATGGAAATCAATCTTTCTGTATTGAAAATACTGTACATGCTATGCTGTTAATTCTCGATGGAGCCTGAAAGACGTCCCCTGGTGGCGCGCTTTCGGACCCCTCGAACAGGAAAATTTGCGTGTAAAAGTCGGAGTTGTTAACATTATTTTTGGTATACATTGATTTCTTATGGTGCGTATATCAAGCGCATGTACGGCGCCTGCACCTTCAAGTGTTTAATGTAAAGATAGGTGTATTCTTTGTGACCCGGAACTGTATAACACCGATGACAATCACCGCATGGGCCCACGCATGAAGACTTAAGAACAAATCACTGGAAAGTTGATGGCCTCCAGTAATGGCTCGAGCATTGTGCTAGCTGTTGGTCTTAATATCGGCTTAAGAACAGTTACTTTGTAAAAACAAAATATAGCACAAAGCTTACACCATTACGACTAGTATGGATCACATAATAATAATACCATAAGACACAAAAATACTAAAATTATTGAACATTAACTCTGTTTCCCCCTTCAAGTCACGGTTCACTAAAAACGTGTTCGCCCGGCCGGTTGCAAGGCTCGCGGCTAAAAGCGGATACACCACTGAAGCACTAAGTGCTTGTTTCAATGAGCCGTATACCAGCCTAGTCAGGCACATACAACAGTGAATAAAAAAAAGGCATGAAGCCATTTTCTCCTTGATTTGAAAATGGCACAGTTCTGAGACTGATTTACTGAGCCTTATTTTGCTGACAACTTCGAGTTCATAAAAAAATATATATACCCTTAAATATTAAGGTATGAAAATGGAGAGTTACGACATAGGTTTTATTGGAATCGTGTGCACGTTGACATGCAGGCTATAAACGAATCACTTCACTTAAATTAAAGAATTCAAGAATTAAAGAATTCAAGAATTGTATTTTGTTTTGACGGTTATTTTTTTCAGCCCTGTTAACTGAGTTACATTTCTGTTCATATTCACTATCAGCGATGGCAGCGGATGTTTTCTTTCCCTAATATTTACTTGAAATTCCGTTTCATATAGCGTTCATTATCATAATTCCAGGCATTGATTCAGTATAGTATACAAAGCGAAAGCCAGAAAAAAGTAAGAAAGCGCGTTGTGAGTCGTGAACATAAAAAAAAATGGTATAGCTGGCATACTATAATTGTATTACAATGTGCGATATCTATTATGCAATGCGGATAAATTAAATTGCAAATTGGAAAATATTCCCTTATTTTTACCTCACAACCATACCTGAGGCTATATCCATTGAATTAAATCAGAAAAATGAAGCGCCACAGTTACCATTTAATCGCCAATACATTGATTACGGGACCACGTATGAGGAATTTTATTGAATTTGAATGTCTAAAAACGTGGTCATGTTCAATAACCTGCTACCGAAGGCAAACTGTTCTGACTTCTAACAGGTGTTAGCCCTTTAGTCCTGGGCTTTCCAATGAAACCCTTGCAATGTCAATTATATGCATCTAATAATTATCAAATTAAGCGAGTTAGTGCAACGTGTGAATCGGCCAACGGGAAGTGCACTCAGTAGAGAAACATGTTCCCACACTAAGCAACACAAGAGAGAAAGGAAATCTGTTGTGAAACTCTTCACTTTGAAAGTTGAGGACATGTGTCGATACATATGAGGACGTAATACAAGCAAAGTCTTTAAATAACGCCCGTAATTATAGTGCTTGGAGTTTAAATGTCAATAAGAAGCCGCGTTCACAATTCAAGGGTACAACAATCATTAAGTTCAGTAACATTCTTTAAAACAATGTTTTTTTTTCTACGTGCATATTCAGAAAACATTTCATTAATTTCATTATTTAGAATAATAAATTAATTTAATGCAAGGATGATTTTGAGTCACATCTCAAAATAAAGCTAAGACGAATGGCGTTTTGGAATGGACAATATTTATGAATCGGATAAGTGCGCTGTCTTATGGAAATATTTTCAATTTTTTAAAAGTGCATAAATAAAGCAAAACTGAGTGATGTCGGTTTCCATCGCAATTGTCACAATTGATATCATGCTAAAACGACAAATTTTAAGTTAATTTGTAGTTTCGTTTTCATTTCTATACAATTAGTTAATATTAGTAAATGATTTGAACATGCAATGAACGTTCACGCTCGAAGCATACACGGCACGTATTAAGTAACGCAAAGGGTTGCGTGTAGTTGCTATATAGGATGGGCAAGAGAAATCCTGGTGAGGTCAAATTAAATCGTGGACAGATGCAACCCGTGTGATTGTATGACGAACGAGGAGAACAATAACGTTATCGCCGTACGTCTTGCCTAATTAACAAGGAAACATTCCCTCTTATTGAGTGTGGTGTTTTTAATCATTAAAAGAAAGTCATTAGCGGTGGAATTCGCTGTGCATCAGTAAACATAAAAGGTCCAAGCTTTTAGCAAATTCCTCCTAAATGTCACCACCAGTTAAATGAACAAAATACATGGGCCACCGTTTTCATTTAACAAGACAAAAATGAGAATGATGTTTGTTTTTGGACATATTTTCGAAGCAATCATAGTTGTTATTCGAGATATAATTATGACGTTGATGCTGGCCTTCGTTCAACTAAACGATGTAAGGTGCGTCGCACGTTGCAACCTGTCCAGTAGGCAAATGACTTTATTTTCTGCAGATATGTGACGCGCTAACAAGGACGTTATAATCAACCCTTTCAATTTCGAGAATGTTGTCGTTAGGCTTGTTAACTGCGCATGCGCACATCACGATTTTACAGCTTTCGCTTTGGAATGAATAACTATGTTAGTCTATGGAGGGGAAAGTGTTATCTGGAACTTTCAATGCAGTTTAAAAATATATATATATATATAGTTTAGACATTCGAAGTTGAAGTATAACCAAGACCTAGTACCTAAATTTAAATTTTAGCTTTTAATATACAATGTATTTGAATGGATATGAAACAAACAGAAACGCGGGTCAATTAATGAAACCTTATCATTTGTTCTAAGGCAGACCGTGAGCTAGGCCTAGGAAGCATTTGGTAGAAAGACAAAACAACTGCTGATATCGACCTTCAACTTTACCAGATTCGTTTGGTATGTAGCCTATGGACCCTTACATCGGAACCGCAGAAATGGGATTCTTTGTAATCGATATCACGATTGAAATTCGAGCTTAATAATGACACCTCGCTCTACCACACCGACCTGTTGAGGCAGGCAGACGTTTATTTCATACGAAAGTATAAATAACATGTAAGTGACTTCTACGAATTCATTCGCGCCTCGGCGGTCATGGAGAGCTGGTTCGTCAGTCTAAACTGGACGTTTAGCATGACAGCCATTACCATCGATGCGTGCATTTTGAAGGCCTCTTAGCCTAATGACATGCTGCACGAAAATTTATACAGATGGCGGGAATTGGGGACTATCGCTGCGAGCCAGCCGCCCATGACAACAGACATCTCAACACTTCGGTGTGTGTTTATATTACTTCTCTGAACGCAGAACAGCACAGCCATCCAGGCGAGGTAAATTTTAATAAATGTCACAGGGATAACTAAATTGAACTTATCAGCCATCAACTTGTATAATTATACAGGTGACTTGTTTCAAGTGCAAATGGACGCCCTGCGTGCGCATATGCTCAGCCTATACAAAAGTCATGATGAGTTTGCGATATTCTCGGAACATGCAAATGGTCTGAATAAGAGGCAAATAAATTAGCATTGCATTAAAAGACGCCCCACAACGCACAACGGGAGTGAATAATTGAAATTGATGCTCACTTCATCAATTATGACGAACTCTCCCAACAAAGCACACGTGCGGGTCGTGTGCATTACATTCAGAAATAGAGCATAGCGCGGTTTTTTTTTATTAACTTTAATTTTCTTATTTTATTTTTGTGAAACACGAGCGAAACTATGGGCAATTACAGTTTATTGGGAAAACATTTCTTCAAAATAAATTTCACCGTCGTCGTTGTATTAGCTTCTCCAAACAGACAACAATAATAACATCAAGAAAACAACAACAAACACAGGGTTGTTTGTCGAAACAGCCTATGTTACCCAAGGGAATTGAAATTTTTATAATCGATTTGATGAGATATAGTGTCATTTGCCATCCACACGTTCGTAAATTGCACGACTTTTCCCTGGAAACTGCAACAATAATGGCAATTCGCACGCTCCCCCACGGCAAACCATGTAGCCAGCTTACATTAACACTTTGGCATCTTGTGGACCCCGTTTTGAGAAGACGAAGAAAAAAAGGAATGAAAGAGCGCATTTTTGGACCACCAAGACTTAAAACAAAACGGACCACCAAGAACTTTTTTTTCGAAAATCAATAAAACAACTTACTCTTTGCTAATTTAGAATCGAGCAGTGGCCTATATACATATAAATCTATGGCATTTTCGGGTGCATTACAGCACTAGTGCAGGCAGTTTGAGAGGGGACATGACAGAAACCATACAACCAGAAATGATGCGAAAAAAATACAAGATTTCAAGTATTTAATATTTCTGTATTATGTTCATATTTCGACACGGTTCAGGAAATGGCATCCTATTTTTGATTTCACTGCTTGCGGTTTAATTATCGAACAGACATTGGAATATAAGGAAAATAACGTTCCAAGTTTTCCTTCTTTGAAGAACTAAATTTGTAAAATGCAGAATCTACGTTGGAGGCGTGTCCAATTTAAGTTTGCCCGTAGGCGTCGAGAGGGATGGCTAGCCTACATAGACGACTTCTTTATAAATAACCAGGAACAGAAGTGACCTCAGATTATTATTGCCATTTTATTTTGTAGCAACTTACCTGTAACATACGCTTGCTGAATTAAGGACGATTATCACACATTTTCATCACAATCTGACGTCGTTTGGACGGGAACTGACTGGTCTCCCGAGATTTCTAGAAAACACAGACAACCACGTGGATGGAAGTTGTAACAGTCCAAATATGTAAAACACACCAGGTGACGACATGTGGCTCTGAAATTACCCTTCATTTACATAACACGGACGGACATTATGAGACATTCAATCACTATAGTCCAAGACTTTTACTACAGCATCCCACAACTAGAATTACACCGACCGGTGTTTCCTCAAACATCGAGCGGAGATCGAATGCTCGCCTCGGCATCCGTCACCCAGCTCGATAGTGCTACACACACTGTAAGGATAGCTCTTCCGTGTTCAACACCATGAAGCACGTCTAGGCCTATAGGTCATGCCATTAGACTCCACGTCACCCATCTCCGATATAACATACTTTCCTCCACGGGAAAAATAACCCAGTCGCTTGGCCTGGCTCTCTCCATGCAATTTCCCTTTTGTTGATTAGTACGCACTTGTATTTAGGTTCTCCGACCAATGGATTTGACCTTTGGCACCGGGGCGTTGCCCATGGCAACCGTATCCCGCAACAACCGCGTGTTGATGATGAGGCGGCGTTTTATAATTCCGCATGGTTTATGTGTGTTTTCTTTTGTAATGTGTTTGTCAACATAGCTTAGATGGATGGTTAAACATACGTTGTTTCACTGCACTGTTTCTACAGGTTCTAATGTACTTAATGGGGAGGTTCAAATTTGCCGGCACGGCGTTAATGGGAGGTCTGTGCGTGCTCAAGCAATCGAACGGTATAAATCCATCAAGATGGGGCGGGTAATTCTGGATTTAACCACACGTCTTGCTGGGTAAGGTCCAGACATTTGCTCTGTCGTCAAGAGAGAGTAGAGAATGAGAATTCCAGTATAAATTTCTTGCTAACAGGCTGCGTTGAAACATCTTAGTATTCTACACCTATAACCTCTTCAGTCGTGTGGAGAGGTGTGGATTAAATGTATATGTTTCTGTGTTCTTTCGAGTTTTCTTATTTGTTAGTTATAACAATTTCTTGGATTATTTGAGGTTTTGTCATGCTTTTTGAGTCAAGAAAAAGGAGGGGGCAGTTCCCAGAAGTGTCACATAAGGCCCCTACTTGACCTCCTCTTTGTTTCCCTTACCGTTATTCCTATTATGAGAGTGGCCCATCACAAGGCCTTGAAGGGCCACTCAAGGTGGGGGCTACACAAAAAAGTAAGGAATTGTAAGAAAAGGGGAAAAATACTTCAAGTAGAAAATAAGTATTAATATATCAGCTTGAACTTGGAAACAAGATACAGGTAAGGAGTCCCATAGTGAGGAAGCGCGTGGGAGAAGACTGTTTGAAATGGACGGGGGCCGGACACCGTGCGCCTACTGGTTCGCGCGCGCATCGCGCATAACGGGAAGTACGCACGACTATATGCTGAATGTGCACAAAGCACTAGCAATATCGCCTTTGCGTGTCAGGCGTCGTCGGCATTGCGTTCGAATGTCTCTCCAAGACTGGTCTCCCACAACTCCCCTTTTCTTACCGTTGAAGGGGTACTTGTTTTGTGCACGGAGTCTATATAGCGGCGCACAGGGTTCAACAAATCCAATATTCATTGATTTATTATGATTTCTTTAATAGTCAGTGACCCCGTCTCACCCCCCCCCCCACACTTTCACCCTTTTTGACGGAATTAATCACTTTTGGCACCAGATTTCTTTGCTCATTTGATATTGCTATAGGTTTATAAAAACTTTGTAAGCAAAATGCATGTATCGTTTAAAAAATCACGTTGTAGATGTTCATCATCCTTGAGCTTTACAAAACATTAGGTGCGGAATTCCAGCAGAGGGCGCTGTGATCATGAAGTGGAGGGATAATTTGCGTACCCTTTACCTTTTGCAACAGAATAAAAGCATACAATCCACCATTTTTAAAATTTGAACAATCGTGTTTTTTATTAAAACGTGATGAATAAATTCAGCACTTTAAGAAAAAAACCTTCCAGATTATAAACAAAATCCTTATACTATAAGTTATAGCTTTCAGTCGAAAAAGAATGGTTAATATGTTGCCTGATAATTGAAATTACCCCTTGAAAGCAATCTGCCGTCATTTGACAATTTTCTACTAAGGCATACACCTATGGAATTTTCAAATGCCAATTTATTGTTATGGGTAATCCTAGACAAACATAATTTGGAAGTTTCATTTATATCTTGGACCACTACAATTTTGACCAGCAATGTTGTTATGTTTCTGACTATCACGGGTTAAGAGGGGTCTCACAAAGCATGCATGGCTGAAAGTTTCCATCGATTTCCAATAACAGTGATCGCCTACAAGGAATTAATAATTCATCAGTTAATTCCCTGCCTGCTGACAAGAGGACAGGCCTCGGTGGTACCAAGGAGCACGGGTCCAAGATACCGCTATCGATTAGTACGGGTTGTACGGGACCGTTCGACACGGTCCCTTTGAAAACCAAAACACCTAAGAATCCTTCAAGATGGCTGCGAATGTCATCACACTCACGACGATACTCTTACTGAGTTGGCTTCCACTTCTAGATTTGCAGGTATGTTTGAATTAACCCCCCAAAATGATGCAGCTGTGGTGTGAAATCTCACAGACAGTGATATCAACGAGAGCAAATATGTATTGTTATACACTTCTCTCTATTTTTTTCACTTAAGACCTTCATATTAAAAGCAAAATAATATCGAAACATACCAATTGCGTATAGAGATCATTAATTGCTTTCAATACAAAGGTAAGTCTAAAATATATGTAAACAAAAAGAAAAATATAGACAAAAATAAACTACATGCTTTATAATAGGTGTATCTCTTGTAACGCGCACCTGCCTGAATGCAAAGTCAAAGGTTTTTTTTTTTAGGCCTCCACAATGTTCTACTGTGTAGAGTAACTTAACTTGATTCAATGAGTGCTATCAAACCTCTCGCTGCAGTTTCTATAAAACCTTGCTATCTTCTTAAATAAAAAAATGCCTACTGCTTGATTTCCCCAATACGAATAATTCCGAAAGTGTGTGCACATTTTGTAAAGTATGTTGAGTCGCGTATTTTCGCTAATGATCGAATCATTTTTGGTTTGGTTTTTAATTGTTAATATAGTGTGTCGGCCCAAAGGGTGCACCAGGCCCACAAGGGCCGAAAGGTGGTGTGGGCGACTCAACTGACGCTGACTGGCGTAACGTGTTGCCCGTCCGCAACTGGCGACAGTGCACGTGGGATTATGGCGATGGTAGAGATTCTGGCGTCATTTACGTAAGTCCACACACTACCAAACAGCAGTGATGGAAAGCCAGAGGAGAACTGGCGAGTAGGGTTAATACCTGTGTAAAGTAGATGTAGACACTCCTGTTACCAGTTATGAGAAAACGAGACTTGCAGGATAGCCATTTGAGGAGGTAGCTAGCCAGCTGGCTAGGTAGGGGAGGGGCCTATACAGTGCACCATTACCAGACTGGCCTGCAAGTTAAAACTGCCTAATTGGTCGCAAGCCCCAAAACTAGCAAACGGAGTTGATAATTTTGGAAAGGATACACTCTTGTTATTATCAACAGAGAAAAGGGAAACTGACAGGAAAGTGTCAAAGAGCAAGTCAGCCAGCTTGATGGGCCGGTGATGACCGATTAACGGTAGGCCTGAGGTGCGCCTCAAAGCACTTACTTCCAACGTGCCAAAGTTAAGGTTGACTTTCATTGTTTAAGATTTAGCAATAAGTCAATCTAAACAGGCTCTGACGCGTTTTGTTGGGCTGGGTCAAAAGTGTGCAAAAGAAGAGCTAATTGAAGATAGGAAAATGATCGGAAAAAACCCCAATGATTCATACAAACAGTATAACTTTAACTTTAATTTAAACAGTCAAATGTTTCTTTTTTTTTTACCATGTCTACCAGACCTGTCAGTTCGAGAAGAAATTTGACAGTACTTCCATATTCATGGCCTACGGTGGTAACACAAGAATAACCAACTGCCACGGTTGCTGCGGTCGCTGGTACTTCACCATTAATGGTGCTGAATGCAGTAATCCTCAAGTCATAGATGGGACCGTGTATATGGCGCACTTTACTGGGGCTGACCTCCACCGCCACCGAACGGTGCAAGGCAAGTATGAACCTTTCTTTGCTATGTCAAGTCGTTTGATTTTACGGAGGCCAAGTATCCGGGGGAAAAAACGTGCTTACATTTTACCACGGATGTGCAAGTGTCCCTTTTAAATTGTTTTAACCCCCCCCCAATCAAAATGACCGTGCTACGCTACTGCAATAAATTGGTAAGGAAGCCGTGGCCATGATTCCACAAAGCCCTACCTAACAAACAAACAAACGCCCCAACAACCCAATAAACAAACTGGCGATTACCAACGATACAATGTAAAACCCTATACATAACAGAGAGATATTTGTAAAATGCCAGCGTCTTTGGTTCACTTCCCACACGAACGAAACCAGTATTCAGAATCGAAGGTGACATGTCACAGTCATGTGTGTCATTTGTTTATCGATACTCATCGTTCGGTTTATGTCATTCGATTAATCGATTTTCTTTTCACTTGAAAACACTGCAGGGTACTGTAATGGAATAAGTGCCGGTTGGATTGACGTCACCTTTAACGTGGGCAACTGTAACGGCTATGGCAGTTATGATCTGTACACGGGATGGAATAGTGTGTCTCGGATAGTGGTGGAAGAGTTTCCTGCCTCCCCTTATGGCTAAGCGTTAATGGTGGCAGAGTAGTCTGGTGGTGCCGATTTGTTTCAGTTGTGGACGTATATAACTTGAAATTCCTATCGAAGCCTAGTTGACCCCCCATCCTATAGGTGCGCCCTCTGACGTAATTTCCCCAAGTGATTATCGCAGTCATGTGATCAGGTAGTCTTCATGCAAGATGGTCTCACGTGATCCTGTTTAAACGATCCCGAATCCCATAAGAGTAATTGATGAGGCGCATACTAAGACTTGTTACATTTGATTTGAGAGAATCAATTCCGTTTTAACTTTATTTCTTTGTTAGAACAACGGATAAGTTAATCCCAAAATAATATTTTTTGTATGCTTTACTTTTTGTTTTGTTGAAAAAGAATTCTGATTATTATTTCGAGGAATGTTGTGCACAAAATGACCTCTAACCCCAATTTCCCCTGATCCCACCCCAACGAATTGGTATATTCATATTTTGGACCACGAGCAATCATTCTAGCCTCCAAATTTGCCTCTAAATAGAAGTTGTGACATTAAGGAGATATTGAAATGTCTCCCTAATGTCCGGTGTCTCCCTAAGGTATAACTGATGACGAAAAATGTCTCCTTAAGGGTACATTTACACGGAATTTACTAAATGTATGTTAATTAATAATTTGAATAGGTATATTTTGACGTACTACGTTGTTGTCTATAAAGATTCAAAAAAGAGGTTTTTTTACACAAATCAAATTATATACAACGTATTAATTATTAGAGTGCAGCTTTAGTTGGCTGCGACAAAGCTCCACTTACTAGTCTTAGAAGTTTTACGATTTTGTACATAGTCATTTAAATTAGTGTTGTCTATTGAGTGACATTCTGTAAAAGTAATATAGTGAGAAATTGAAAGAGATGAAGTATGTTGCCAAACATAAACATTAACTTATATAAAGAAGATGTTAATCTGAAAACCCGAGGGGACTTAATTAACCATCAAGGAAGAAGGAATTCGAGGAAGGAACATTATATAGCATTTATCACGACCGGAGAAACGGTGAAATAGCCGAGTCAATAAAACATTACACCTGCACGTTATGGGTCAATGTCGGGTTAAGTTTATTTAAAGGTGTACTTGCATACAAAATAGGAATTAAACTGCTGGAACTACCGAATTTGTTTTTAAAGGGAAGTTAATCCGAGAAGAACCATTCCGTTACCAAGTGACACATGCGTATTATGATCATTGACTATATTTGGTTGCACAAACAGTTGCCGGCTGGGGAGCCAGGCGCCAGCAGGCAAATCAGCTGGTTCTATTGGACGGATAGGAACCAGTTAAGGCTTCAGTTTTTTTGGTGCTCTGACCGGTTCTGAGCCAGCTAGCAAGGCAGCTTATTATCCAAAGGGACGCCGGTCCGAAAAACTCACCGTCAGGAAAAGCCGAAAATTAGAGTTGTGTTTCATATCCGTATATACCTATAGTGACTAGATGTTTCAGTAATTTCTCAAGAACTAGTACGTACCATACAGTCAGTAAAAAGACTCTTTGCCATGCGAAGAGTAAAAAACCTTAGAGAAAAGTATTTCCAAGAATTAATCGATATTGAAATGCGATCAGCAGACGTTGGTCACGGATGACCTCATCCTTGTAATCGATAGAGACATTTTCATTGTAAATTCTTTTTGTTTATTAGTCAATATTTTTTGTCCAAACTAGACGTACAATAGGGCTCACTAGACAACATAAGTCAACAGTTGGGATCCTAGTACCGATTGGGTCGACCGATCTTGAGCTAGCATGAAACTCGCCTGTACATAGTGCCACTTAAGTCGGTCGAGATAGGACCGATGGTTCCACTAATTTCCCACCGCTATCTCAAGAACACACTCCCAAATGGCGACAATTACTGTCCAAGGAACATGGGCGGAAATCCCGGGGGGGACAGGGGGGACACGTCCCCCCCCCCATGAATTTGGTAAGGGGGGACACAATGTCGAATGTCCCCTCCATGTTTTCATGTGTAGGTATGGGTGGGTGACCAACCATGGCAGAGTCTTAGGGAAAAGCCTCTTTGATATGTCGCTTTGTGGCTGAGAACCAATTTGGTTTTCTTGTCGGTTCGACCACGGCTCTTGCACGCCTAGCCTACCCACGTACATTACATGTACTGTACGTGCTTGTTGGTTCATGCGGTATACGTTATACACAATGTTGCCTGCGTACGTCATATAATTTGCTACTCCTATACCAAATTCGGCCCCACTCGACCTCCGGCCCGCAATCGCTATGGTAGACTTGATGACAAGTCGTTAGACTATAGTGGTTTATGTCCGTCATCGATCAGCGCCAAAATCCGCATACCACCGCCGTTCATGCAACGTCAGCGCTACAACCATTCATGCAAAAGTCATGTACTAACGCTCGGCATGGTCAGTCTGTGTCTAACGACTTGACTAAGACGTTTTCAAGCGAATATTCATATATGCAGCCACTGCAATGCATATGCATGATGTTTCCATAGCGAGGGCCAATAGTAGCCCATCTGGCTTACGAAGAAACACCATTATAAATATGGGGGTAATTATTACACGATCATTTTCAAGTTTCTATTTTATTTGGCAGTCCTGTTTTTAAAATTACAGTAAAAAAGCGTAAAACATTGTAGATAATATTAGTACTTTTGCAACTGTCTTTGAATAAAAGGAGTAATATTTAAGTAATTATGGAAGTTGAAACTGTTACGAATAATTGTAAATCCCCTTCAAAAAATGAAGTTCGCGCCGACTGTAAACGTAAGCTCCTTTTGGCCCATGTGGTTTGTTGTAGTTTAACTAATCACCCTGAAAACGAACTCGTTCGCAGTTTGTGCCCATTTTTAAGGTTACAGAACCGCAATGACAAAATGCCCGATGCACACAATGAGGTTTAGAAATATATTGTTGCATTATCAAGGGGGCCATGACCCCCCCCCCCCAAAAAAAAACGAAACCAATTTTTTTTTCTTCTTATATGACATCGCAATAAAGGCAGGCAATGAGTACACCCCCATCTTTTCCTCAAAAAAAATTGGTTAAAGTGGTCAGAAATTGCCTCAGATCGCATCACAGAGCATCTAGAATCCAAATTTTTTTCGGGACCCTTAAGCGGGCCCCGAAACCCCACACCGTAATTTTTTGGACCCACTGTTTTGGGGGACCAAACTTTTGTTGCCCCCCCTCCCCAAAAAATTGTGTTCTGGATCCGCCCTTGCGGCGGACGCGATTAAAACCACTCATTACAGACTTGATTTCAAGTCTGTCGCTATGGCTGCCATACCCTATGGCAATATTACGAGTGGAAAGTTGTCCGTTCAACCTGTGACTTTTTGTGAGTAATATAATTTCGGGGAGAAAAAAAAACCTGTCCCCCCCACGTTCAAGGAGCGATTTCCGCCCTTGCCAAGGAATACTGTTTTTCGCGGCGATTGTTTTGGAGTTTCAACCCGCAGATGCCTGGGGCTCGGTAAGTCACTGGTTCGATAGGAAACCTTGTGCCAAAGTTTTCAAAAATTAAAGATGTACACTTTCGTATCGACTGAATCATGACTTAAAGATTACACACTACAGGCCTTATGAGCTTTTAGTAAATAGCCTATGCATCCTAAGCTCATCTGTATCTAGCCCAGGTTGGACTCCGTTGTGAACACGCCGTAATACAGTCAGGACGTCGTCCAACCTAGGCTAATATGTATATATAATGCGCTATACTGAATCGAAACGGGTTAGTGGTTAGGCCTATACTTGTTAAAGTGTGAAAACAAAATTAATGTCTATGCAGACAATTTGGAGTCAAAATTCGTTCGGTTCAGGTTTTTACTTCTTGAGGCATTGAGCCAGCTTGTTTTGGATTTTGTAGCTTGAAAAGGCCTATGTATACAGTTTGTTGCCCACTTGCAGTATGAATTTACTACATGGCTTTTTGTTTTACTGCTGAATTGTTACGCAAAACAAACATTGTGCTTAATTGGAGTAAGTTACAAGTACTGAAGCATGTTGACTACACCGTAAAATTTGAAACTATCTTCTCCCGCCTCGATTTGGGATGTTGGTCACAACATCCCAAGTCATAGTTTGGGGAAAACAATTGATATGGTAGAGAGTTAATAAAATATTTGATCTTAAAAAAAACACCAGAATCTGAAGGCAAAGTGAAGTTGAACACAATATTTTATGAACTTGTACTTAGTTACGTCTCTGTTCCCCTTCAGTTCGATTAAACTGTTTTCTTGGCACATTCTCCTTTTACTCGCCAACAGACCTGCGACCAGGGTTCTCCTGGCCCGCCAGGACCCCCAGGCCCGCCTGGCCCAAGCGGTGACTCAGGAGCACCTGAATTCTTAGACTATAATAACTGGAGACAATGTGCCTGGTACTCGACTAACTCCAACGATATCGACACTAACATTAACGTGAGTACATTTTAATGTAGATTTATTCATGTATTTATTTTGATATTGACAACCGAATGAGCTCCCAAGAAATTAAAAGTATTGAAATTTGAGAAACGATTATCCAACATTAAGTCATTTTGGGGGTGTTGTAAGTTGCATCCATATTCCTGATGTAATTAACAATTGCGCTGTGAAGAAAGCTCACCGAGTGCTGATGCGTCCTTCCATATCGGCACTCTTTCTCATTGTCACCGTTGAGGGGGTGTTTTGACGGTCAAAGATATCTCTCTTTGCTTTCAAATGTCCGTCAATGCATATGCCCCTCCTCACACACTATACCTTCCATCACAACTGTCAATTTTTGGATTTACTGTGCCGCGTTCCAAGGGTAAGCACTGTCGTTAGGCCTATCTATAAACTCATCGCTTAAGTATACGTGAAAACATCATTTCAACCAATGCCCGCCACATTACTTCAACCAAAAAGCCTGCTGTCCTGGGATTGAACAGTGACCAAGAAGTGCGCTCAAAATTCATATTAAAATTTTTTGATACTTTTTACTATGTCTGATTAGACGTGTACCATCCAAAAGCGTTATTCTGACAGCGCCCTCTACGTCGCCTTCGGGGGCAATCTTCGGCTGTACGGTTGTGACGGTTGTTGCAGGAGATGGTACTTCACCTTTAACAACAACGAGTGCTCACCTATACCGATAGATGGCGTTGTTTACCAGACCAACACGTACCATATGAATCTACACAGACACCGCAACATCGAAGGTGAATCACGTTTGTTTTGTGCTGTCTCTTCTAATACATGATGGCACTGGTTCTCAGTCATTGTATGGAGCCTTACGTACAGTTCCAGAAATACTAAATAAATGTTCCTATAAACATTAACTACGATAAACTCTTACTTGGTACTGCTTTCTCCCAGAACCTCACAAATTCACAAGGTATTTCTGCGACTTTCTCGTCGTCACCATGTAAACCTCCAATATCTTCTTGTAGGTGTGCAATACCCTCACGTCTCTTAAAAGCTGGATTTCTCATTTTTCAAGTTCTGTTCAATAGTCTGATGACAACAAATCACCGGGTCTAAATTATCTTAAAGGGCTCATGCAATGTGTTTTTCTTTTAAATACACATTTTGTGTCCCACCGAACCCGATTTTCAATTTTCGTTTTGACATTTTCAATTTTACATATTAGCAAAAGTGTGATGTTATATTTGGAAGAAAACTCAAGTTTAAGCTATTTCAGCACTAAAGTTGCCAAACGTTTCGATATTTTGCCGTCATAAATTGTCAGTACATGGCAGTAAGCCAGAGAGCAAACTTTTTGCACAAAATGTATTTACTGAGCGAATTTGTGGGTTCACAATTTTGAACAGAAACCCCTAAACTGAATAGTGTCGTCCTGAAATGACATCACAGCAAAAGCGCCCTCTGTTACCCACACAAGCAGGGAAGATTATAAATGTCTAAAGATAACGTTAACCAAAAAGGGATGTAACATAATTTTCCTTGTCCCTGCCCCCCTCTAAAAATGATAAATAGTGAATATGTTGGGAAATACAGGAATTTTGGGGGGAAAATATGTTTTGCCCCCTCTAGAAAAAAATCCTGGCGAGGCCCAAGTTAAGAACGATGTGCTCTATGACTCCCCCCTCCCCCCTCCTGAAAAGACACACATTGTAAAATCCTGATCGTAATGAGCCAGCACAGTATTATTTTGTGATTATAGTACTTATTCTTTTTTATTTCCACGCTTCAGGTTACTGCCATACGCTGGGCGCGGGGCAAATCCACGTTCGTTTTGCCATAGGTGACTGCCCAGGATACGGGAATGCAGACGGCAGCACAGGATGGAACAGCGCCTCACGCATTATCGTTAAGGAGGTACCTGCCTCGCCTTACGGATACTAGATCGGGCCGAACCTCAGAACCTCATAACCTAACCTCATTACAGAAAAAAACGTTATTGGAGAGTTCCTCCTCGTTATCAATTGATGGGTGCATGGAGGTACGTGCCACACCTTATGGACACTAGATCGGGCGGAGCCTCAGAGCTTCATAACCTAACCTCATAACAGACAAACGTTATTGGAGAGTTCCTCCTCGTTATCAATTGATGGGTGCATGGAGGTACCTGCCACTCCTTATGGATACTAGATCGGGCGGAACCTCAGAGCTTCATAACCTAACCTCATAACAAAAAAACGTTATTGGAGAGTTCCTCCTCGTTATCAATTGATGGGTGCATGGAGGTACCTGCCACTCCTTATGGATACTAGATCGGGCGGAACCTCAGAGCTTCATAACCTAACCTCATAACAGAAAAACGTTATTGGAGAGTTCCTCCTCGTTATCAATTGATGGGTGCATGGAGGTACCTGCCACACCTTATGGATACTAGATCGGGCGGAACCTCAGAGCTTCATCATGAACCTAACCTCATAACAAAAAAACGTTATTGGAGAGTTCCTCCTCGTTATCAATTGATGGGTGCATGGAGGTACCTGCCACACCTTATGGATACTAGATCGGGCGGAACCTCACTGAGCCTCATAACCTAACCTCATAACAGAAAAACGTCGGATTAGAGAGTTCCTCCTCGGTATCAATATTGATGGGTGGAAGGCAACGGCCTCACTACCTTACCGCACCATGATTATCAGAACCTCAGTGTAGTTGAATTGGTTTATTCTCACATTATTTTAGATACGGCACAGCCTTTTCCTCATGAGCCGAGAAAGCTGACTAGGCCATTCAAGCAGACCTTAATAACACTAACTACATGTAGATAGTGCTAGATTGAAGAGTACATCACGTCGAGTGGATTCCTATCAGCTGGATAGATTGAGCAGGAACCTCATTGTGTGACAAGTGTCGGCATATCAAATTCGACACTGTTATTATGTTCTTTAACCACAAATAAACCGAACCAAGAGTTCAGTTAGTTTGAGAAGTTTTCAAAGAGTGGCGATAAAATGAATCTGTTGCAAATATTTGTCTCTACACATTTTATTTCCATCATCATACTATTAAAGACTACGACGCGTTCATGGCACATAATGAATACTGCATTTGCACATTGACTACACTGTCAATTTATGTAACTTGTAGTTTGGCAAGGTGCCATGCAAGATACGGGTCTACAAAATGCTACTGACTAAGTCGTTGATCGATATCTAGATCGCCATCTTCATGCCCACTTTGGAAGACCTATCGATTACGATGCAAATAGCACTGAACACTGCACTAGGAATCAATGAAGAGGTGTCGATTGGGGTGGATTACCCTCCGTGAGCACGACGTAAATATAACGTACAAACTTTGTGCTTCTAGCTTCTACAGAATAGCTTCATAATCAGAACATAACCTGCTGGCGAAGCTTTTCATGTATCCGTGAGCTTTGTTTTTTGCGGTTTATGTTTACAGTCTGCTTTTAACAGAAATGACCTCCACAGTGACCTCGGGTCTTCTGTTATTTTTCGGCGCCATTACTCTTCTCAACTTTCCCCTTGTCGATACTTGGGGCTCGGTGAGTAATATTTGTCTCCATGTACAAAATTCTATACATAATTTTTGTTTGGCTTTCCTTCTTTTTCCCAGAATTATCAATTCATACTTGTTCTGTCTTTAAATTGCTTTCACATCTTTCCATTACCATTTTAGTCTGTGGGAGGCGAATGCGTATTTTGACGCCTTGTAATCTGTAATTGCATTGTAGGGAGTACGAATTGGAAAGAAGAAATTGTTCTGAAAACCAAAGTGATTTACTTGTTTACTCGACATTTCGACCTGTATTCTCTGACCATCATCATCAGAGGAATGAACATTAGGGATATTAATGTTGTTATTGTTGTTGACGACGATCAGAGTATCGTAACCGAAACGTCCCATGATTAATTGATGTACACACCTATGCAGCTTTTGTAATTATTTAGGGCTTTGGTTAACCAACCTCTTCATTGTCATTTTAATTAACAAAATTCTTGAATGGCATTATTCGGCAGTGATTATTATCAACTTTCCATATTCTTATTCTTATTCTCAACAGACCTGCGACCAGGGTTCCCCTGGCCCACCAGGACCCCCGGGCCCGCCTGGCCCCAGCGGTGACTCAGGAGCACCGGAATTCTTAGACTATAATAACTGGAGACAATGTGCCTGGTACTCGGCTAACGGCAACGATTACGACACTAACATTTACGTGAGTTTGGTTGTTTTTCAAACCCTTTCTTTGTCTATAACCACACTAAAAAGACCCAGCGGTGTTAGATTTGGATACATTGGTGTTAGATATGGTGTTCAGTTTTACAGCAGTGGTTTCATTATACCGTCGGTGTTGCATTTACACCGCAGGTATTGATTCGGTTTCATCGCCTGTAATATCCAAATCACGCGAACACTCCAAGCATTTGGCCTCATTCATTTCATGTTTCTAGAGTTGCATGTTCTTAACGCGTAATATGCAGAGCTTTTTTGAGCTAGTGTCCCCCCAACAAAAAATCAGGTGAAGAATCTCCCCGACACTCAGTGGCGGCGCCAGACTCTAAATTGGGGGAAACTGGGGGCAGAAAATATATATTTGTTGGAGGGGGCAGTCAATGGTCCAGAGAAATAAGCCACTAGAGCAACATAGAAATGTAGTCGCTTTTATGACGGAGAAACTATAATTAAGCTGATGAATGGTGTTAAACAAATGTATAACAAAAAGCTACGAAGACGATTTTGGGGTGCACACTATAATATCTACGGTACGACTGTATACATTTGCATGTGTGGCGTGTTATCTACCAAAGTAATGTTTATGATGCTTTCATTGGCCCAAAATGTGTCCTCAGAACAGGTGATTCACTCTCTAACTTCACCTTGTTATGAATCTTAACAGCAAAGAAAAAAAACGTAATTACTTTATTTGTAGATAAAGTGTCGGGGAAAACTGGGGGAGTGGGCAAGGAAGCAATACACATGCCTCCCCCTCCCCACAGCGCCGCCAAACAGTACACTCATGTTGAATAGGGTTTGTGGATGGGGAACAGATCGGCATGCATGGTTTCAACAAATTTGAGGAAAAAAAGAATGTCAATACAAAAATTACCCTAACACACACATTGACTATAAAAAAATGATCAATCCATAATTATACCGTCGCTCATTTTCAGTCGTGTACCATCCAGAAGCGTTATTCCGACAGCGCCCTCTACGTCGCCTACGGGGGCAATCTTCGGCTGTACGGTTGTGACGGTTGTTGCAAGAGATGGTACTTCACCTTTAACAACAACGAGTGCTCACCTATACCGATAGATGGCGTTGTTTACCAGACCAACACGTACTATATGAATCTACACAGACACCGCAACATTGAAGGCAAGAATTTCTTTTTAAAACCTTGCTCGACATGAGAAAAAAACAAAACAATCACATGTAATTGTTGAAATGTGGCAATTGTTAAGGTGGAGTTATTTCCACACTCTCCATCAAGAGCCGGGAAACCAACAGCAATCATTTTATTTTTGTCCGAATGTCATAAATCTTTGATTTTGGACTGTATGGAAATGGGACCCATATAGCTTAGTTCATAGTTGTACAGACTCTTGGCAAATATATCACATAATACCAAATTTCCATTTTGGCTCCAAGTCGGTGTGTTTTTGGTTAATGCTGACGTGAGGGGAAATATAGTGACCCTTTCTGTCGATTATGAGTAATTTGACAAATGCATTATTTTGTCTCATGTACTCAGGTTATTGCCATACGCTGGGAGCTGGAGAGGTCATCGTTCGCTTTGCCGTAGGCGACTGCCCAGGGTACGGGAATTATGATGCTTACTCAGGATGGAACAGCGCCTCACGTATTATCGTAAAGGAGATACCTGCCTCACCTTATGGTTACTAGACAACCTCATAGACCTCACCAGTCCTTAAAGAAATCTTGATTTCTTTAAGTGTGAATGATGAGTGCGACTTTAAATTTTACAATTGTAATTAACTGTGTGCCAAAATTCCTTTAAAAAATATCACTGAACATCACGACTTACGATTTTTTTTGCTGCATGACAAAACAAATAGTCAGGTGGATTTCAATTTATGCGTCACGGGTGCGAAGACAACCCAAAATAAAATCCTTTTTTTAACGGGGAGTTGCAGACGAATTAAGGAGAGTTTTTCCCCATTAAATCAAACACAGGCCTTTGAACAAATCAATTCGTGAGGAGAACAAATCAAACCGTTGAGGAGCACTTGGGAGAAACTTTAGATAAGAAAATCCATGACGATGACATCACTATTCACGGTACTACATCCGATATTATTATTTTAACATCTAACTGCATACATACAATCTGTACATCACGAAATGAACAAGTGTCCTATTTACAATTTCAAGAATGGGCAATTCACAAAAAATATTACAACATTTGGAATAAAGCATTTGCATGACACTATTCGTAATACCACCAAGAATGAAAGATGTCCTTATAGCGTTGTTAACACCAAACTTAACGCGAAAATGAGTGAATTAAACTGCTGCAAACTGCTTACTGATAAACAAATCAACAAAATAAAGAGGTTCTGATATTCAGGTCTTACCATGACCTTGCCTCGGAAGAAGGTCTTCCTCAGACCGGAACTTCAGAACCCTCTTAATTATTTTGGACTTAACGGTAAATATTCTCCGCTAATATCCGGAAAAAAAATCAAAGAAGTTCACGGGAAAGTCCCTCAAATAAAGTCAGCACATTTATTGAACAGAAAAGACAGAACACCGTCCTGTTGAATGAAACGCAACAATTGAGTGATTCGCTGAGAAATGTTCTCTTGACTTTATGCAGCAGTCTTCATATAATCATAAAATAAACGTCTATTAGCTTCTCGACGTTGCCTTTGCACAATATTGTCCATATAAGCTGCAGTTCGGTTATCTCTCCAAAATTCGTACCTCATCTGAAACCTCCTCTGACTTTGAAGCACGCAATGTCATTTGTTTGAATGTCTGAATGTTCATAGATCATTGTATGAAGGACAGGTTGTTTTCGAAAGAATTTGACATGTACATTGTACATGTACCTGCTTTAGAGATAAAGGCCTATAGCGTACAAAAATTTAAGTGCTTTGATTCTTTACACAAAATGTTCTCTATAGATTTTCAATATGCCGCGATGATATTTTTAATTTAATGTAAGGTGGCGATTATTAATTTTAACGTAAGTCCAGTTTTTATTTGAATTCTTATTTTACATGTTTTACATTGATTATCTAGTTCCATGTATATTATTGTTTATACATTTTAACTTACCATACTGCTTTATCGTTTGTCTTTAAGGTTTCATTAAAAATCAATGGATATCCCTTTGTTAAAGTTTATGTTCACATCTAGTCTTAACCCAATTAATTTTTATTTGATCATTATTTCCTGTGCTATTTAATAATTAGAACTAGCCTGTGCAAAAAAAGACCACAATCTGGAAGACAATGGACGAATAACTAAAGAAATGCAATGAAACTTACCCAATCCCAAGGCTTCTCAGAATTATTCCAAAGCACTGTGTTTTCCAAACAAACTGTTTTCCTGTGGTGAGTGAGATGGTCATATTCCAATCGATGTGTACTCCATGGGCAATGACATGTGGTTCCATCAGTCAAAGAGCTCCATGCACAGATGAGGTGCTGGCCAAGTTTTTCTTATGGTTGGTGTTAAAATCTCCTCAGCTCAATCCCGTAAAAGACAGCATCAAAAGCATTGGATAGTTTTCAGAATCCAGTATATCATCCCATAGCTGTAGCGTACAGGTATAAACTCCATTTGGCTTTGGGAGTAAGGGCAAACAGCGTGTTTTTGCACTAAACATGTGTGATTGTGAATGTGTGTGTGACTTCCATAAGACAAATTATGTGCATCTGAAGAATGGAACAATTTTTGTGTGCACCCATCCGAAGGGTTAACAGTAGGATCTTGCATGTCGGCGCACGCGCAGGGCCAGAAAAGGTTGAATAGATTGTACGAATCTAATATTCACAAGGTGGAGATTGTGGTAGTGGTATTTGCATAAACTATTGTAGATTTAAGAAATATGTTAAGTCGGAGAATAGACTCGGAACTGTAGATGTTCAAGGAATGGACTCCACATTCCTAGCACGAATCCACAGTTCCTCATCCATTCTCCTTAGCTGATTTGTATCATGTACCTTTATCTTTTTGTCGACCCTAAGTCACTTGTCACGGCCACCACCGAAAGCAAGCAGAAAATATAGAATGGTCACACTTTCCTAAAATTTCCCAACGACAGTCCGGTTGTCCTTGCCATGTGCCTACGGCTCACTGAGTTTCAAACTGAAGAATCCTTTATAACAACAATCATTTAAGTTGTCTACGGTCTTTGCGCCCGTGGCCATGTTTTTTTTCACTAATCAAGCGAGGCTAAAATAATTGACTCGTTGGCGAAAGAGTCTGTAGAAAAACTCATCGTAAAGCGCCATAAATGCACACTAAGTCCGCACAAATACCTTGCCTTAAAATAATCATTGTAGTGTCCATGATATCGAGTACCTCGTGTTCAAGGATAGTTTAGGCAATTATTGCTAATTGTGCTCGTGGGCAGTATTTAAACACCGTCAGGTGTATATAGTTGCGTGAATCCCGCACGCAGTTTATAGATCATTTATAAACATTATCAATATTGTAGCCTGCAGTCCGTGATCAGAAACTATATGACTCCTCCCTAAAATGTACATCTTTGTTGAATGAAATTTATAAACCCGTCCCTGAAATTAACACAAGCACTAAAATTAAGTCTTGTATTGTATTAATGGCGTTAACCAATCAACCGTATGAGCCTGGCAGCCTGTATCTTTTTGTCGGGCCGCCGGGCCTATACAGTGCAAAGAAAAGTCACCGGTTAGTCCAAATAATTATGGCTGAAAACTAAAATAAAATACAATAAAAAAATAAGGAAAATTATTGTTTATGGTGGAATGTAATTCGACGTTTCCAGACATCCAAATTTGTGAAAAGTGTTGTCAGCTTTTTGCTTTATGATCCGGTTTATGGAGCGTCAAAAGTGGACAACCGTATTTTCTCATTTTCTGCTAGTGGAAGTTTAGGTTTTTCAAAATGGCAACACCGGATTTAAAAAAACTCTATTTTCTACTAGCAACGCTCAATATCCGGTTTCTACATGGAAGTATGGGGAGGGGGGGGGGGGAGGGGGTGAATCATGACGGCCTCATAACACGAGGCGTATCATCAGCTCTGTCTCAAAAAAACTCTCAATACAATCGCAGGCGTACAGAAGTATGTATTATGTGTCCATCACAGACACTGTCCCCAGATACAGTTTTGACAAAAAACAATTCAGACAGCGCCCTCAATATGATAAAGCGGTTGAAGATACTCAGCCATTAGAGGGCGGCCTTTATGGATCAGCTTATCTTGCATGTACTCTGTTTTAACCCCAGGCCCCCCCCCCAATCCGACCAAAATAGCTTAATAAAATAAATAACACAAACACAATTAAAAATTAACGTTTTTCTCCGTGTTTACTTCTTTTAATAATGCACCACGTGTTGACATTTACATGTATTGCATTCAAAAAATAAATTCTTGCACATAAACATTTGGAATGAAGAATCTTGTTAAGAGTTCTGATGTTGCGAGGTCCTACTTAAAATTTTAATGAAATACTGTTGGACTGCTGAAGGAGATAATACATGTAGTCTGCGTGCTCTATTTATTTTGTATCGTGCATTCTACACCCCAACCTATTTAAAAGAAATGTTAAAATCATTTTTTAACCCCACCCTGCTAGACAGCTAGCACCAAATTTCGGCCGACATTGTAAATTTGAATGGTACAAAAATAGGGGCTTGTCCAAATTGAGCATAAAAAAAACCCACATCGTAAAAAAAAAAGAAGTTTTTGCCTGCACATCTGATGTTGTTGCTTTTTCTGAGATGTCTAAGAGAAAATTATAATTGTATTGTTCAATGCAAGGAATTATTAAATGACTTCTCACATAAAATAAGGATCAAATCAAGAAGAAAACTATAGATTTATAACTATTTTGATATCATACAACCTTTCTTTAATGTTAAACATTTTTTTCCATCAACACATCAACACAATAATTCCACTCATTTGTTCACGGTCAGAAAGAAATGTCCGAGTAAACTTTTAGTTTCTGGAAGTGTTGGCTGCACTCAGTACTTGAGTTTTTTTCTTGTTGAATTAAGAACTTTGATTTATCTTTTACTTAGAAAATTTTAGAGGCCTTGATAATTTCAGCGACACACTAGAGCAGGTGGGAATAGCTTTATAAATAAATAATATTTCTGGTTTGTGAAATCACGACAGATAGCTGTGCGAAAGATGTTTGGCACTTCTTTGAATCAATAAATAAATAAGTTCACATAATGCAACTTATGCATACTAATAAAATACAACTTGTCTTGAACAATGTAAAAACTCAAACACATTTCATTATCAAATTTCAAACACATTTACAAATGGTTTATAGTCGGTTCATTGCAAGTGTTTGGTTGTGGGATAATGTAACCTCAATCTTTTACAAAGAATCTGGTTCTCAAAAAAAAAAAAAAGGAAGGACATGTACATAATTTCTTTTGGCACAGTCTTTTGCAATGAACTGTTGAGGTACAGAGTGCATTTTACTTATAATTTATTATACAATATGTACAGAATGACCAAAAAAGCCTTTGTTATACAATTGTGCATTTCGTGAAGGTTATGGGCTGTACAGTCTCAGTTCTGGTTGCATTGTTTGGTTCGTCATAGTGAACCATTAAGGGTCTACCACTGCTTGAACTTGAGTTCAGTGAGACAGATTGCTTCTTGCAAGGGCAGCAACCGTGTGAGATTTCAATGATTTTAGTCAAGACTTTGTCGATGGGCTCCAGGGAGTGCATCCAATGGGGGAATTCCTCCCACGTCTGCAGCTTCTTGGGCAGGATTGATTTCTTCTTGCGCTGGAGGATATTGACGATGACGACAAAGACCATGAGGAGAAGGAAGGGAATCCCAACGCCCGCTAGGGCCCAGATGCTGATGAGAGACAACCCAAAGACAAGAAGAGGAAGCAAGAAGAACATCACTACCAAGTAGAAGATGGCAAACCAGCGATACTTGGCCGTGGTGTTGCCCAGCATCTTGGCTAAGTTGATGGGCACCTTACGCATGAAGGGGAGTGGGTACCAGATGAGGATGCCACTGATGTTGAAGAACAGATGACACAGGGCAATCTGGATGCTGTTGTCCAACTTGTCGCCAGAGCTAGCCAGGGCAGCAAGGATCCCAGTAGCAGTGGTACCGATGTTGGAGCCCAGGGTCAATGGGAACATGCGGTCAAGCTTGATCACGCCCAGTCCAACCAGAGGGGTCATGGCTGAAGTGAAGACGGAACTGCTCTGAACGATGAATGTGATGCCAGCCCCGACAATGATGGCCAGGGTGCCAGTAAAGTAGGCAAAGGGACCAGGGAGGTCTGAGTTGATGGTCTTCTGGATGATGTTAGCGATGCGACCCTTCAGACAGGAATGGAGGAGTTTGACCATCAAGACCAGGCAGACACAGAGCATGGTGAGGGAGAGGACGAGTAGGATGCCACCCACAGCCCTCTCAGACAAACCAGCATCAGCGATGTAACGGAACAAATAACTGCCTGCAAAGAGAAAAGGTTAACAATAATAAGAACTTGAGCAAGAAATGTTGAAAGACAAGTGCAAAACGAAAGACATTTTCTTCAAGATAGAATTTTAAAAAAAATTGAGTGCCAAAACTTTAACCATTATAAAAAGACAAAACCTCTTTCAATTTTTTTAAATTACACAATGTAGGTTTTGCCCTTCACTGACATGTAAACTGAAAACACTGTATACTCGTACTATATGTATATCTCTTTCAATTTAACAAATCTAAGTTTTAGTACTTTTTTAGAACAATAAAATAGACTACTAAACTAAAAATTATTTTTGAAATGAACCAAAAATATATGCTGACCTTTCTTCAATAGCTTGGCATCAGTGGCATTCAACTCTCCTGTAGCAATCTTGCTGACAACTTTGCTGTCAATCTGCAGAAATAACAATTTCGAAGAAAAAAGCAACAAATTATTCATTACATGTATAATACAGGGCAGTGTTTATTATTGATTTTTGTTTTATGAGGTTTTCTTGGTTGGTTAAAACACCACCAGGATGTGGATAAATAAATATAAATAAAACAAGTATCTACATCGAGTGAGACTAACTAGAACCGAGGTTAAGACTGAGATTTGGTACTTACACTGATGATGAGCTTTGAGAAAGGCTTGGTCAACACTTTCAGTAGCTCCACCTTAGTCCCGCTCGTCCCCTGAATATGGAAGCCTTCAACAATGGCGTTGGTCAGGTGGTACAGGTAGTGAGTGGCGACTTCCAACGGCAGAAGAACGATGACAGAAAGCCAGTTGAACATGTCGTGAATGGTGGCACCAGCAAAAGCCCGGCGGAACTCGTTGCGGTTGCCAGACTGGGTCAGTGAGACGATGGTGTTAGTGACCGACGTACCGATGTTGGCACCCATTATGATGAAAATGGCAGGCTGGACTTCAAGGACTGTGAAAAATGAAATAAAAAAAAAAAACCAAATAAGCACAATTTTCAAATGTAAACAAGTAAGCATATGGTATTGGTTTTTAAAGTGAATTTAAAAGATCTTTCCTCATTTGAAGACCCCAGATGCAATAAATCAGAACATCATTTTGACTCAGGCACAGATACATGTAACATCATTGATGCCCATTGAAAAGTTTGTACCATTTGCAATTCCTGCACACTGGTGGACTTGGAAATTTTTTGGGGAATGTTCTTAGGGAAATGGTTATCAATCAAAATTCAATTTCAGGAAAGTGGAGGCTAAAATTATCAGACTTTGAACTTACTTCCTGCAGCTACGATAGACACAACGATGGAGGTTGAAGTGCTGGAACTCTGGACCAGGACGGTGGCTAGGATGCCAATCATCAAGGCACAGATGGGGTTGCTAAGTAGCTCATTCTCACTCAATACTTCCCCTGCCTCTTTGCCTCCTAGAAGACGGAAGGCAGAGCTCATCAGATCTAGCGAGCAGATGAAGAGATAGAGGAGAGCCAGGATACAGACAGGTTTGAGCACCCAGTCTACCAGGACCCGACGTGCCTTGCCACCAGTCGTCAAATCTGTACAATTAAAAATAAAACAAACCATCAAGTCAAAAGAGAAAAGGTCCAGGCTTAATACATTTGAACAAACAAACCTGAATTTAAAAAAAAATTAAAAAAAAATGTTGTAATAGAAGTTAGAATTTTGTTCCAGAGCTATTTAACCAATTAAAAAAAAAACAGTCAACAACAAAAGACAACAATTGAGAGTGTTTTTTTTTCTTTTCGTGTTTCTTCAAGCGCAATTGTTTATTCATTTTAAAACTTAAAATGTTCATCTTCCTGTTATTTATTCATTTCAGGGATGAGATTGTCAAATTAAAACAGATCTGAAAATTTGATAAAATGTCTGAAAGATGTGCTGCTTTCTATTTCTGACAATGTCTTTCCATGGTCTTTCTCTCAGATTCAAAAGTGTGATTTCATCTTCTGACAAACATGACAAAAGTTAAGTAGGGCCTAGGCCCCCTATAAAAAATCTCATGCCTGTGACCTGTGTAATATTTATCATATTTATAGGCGGGGTAGGACAAGCATGGAGAAATAAAACAAGCTACATTCATTTTTAAGGGCCGACAATCATTTTTAACATCAAAATTTCATGCTGTCAGTTCAATGAAAAAGCATATCCGGCTCTCTACTCCCCTCAAATGGCTTTCTTCGAATGCACTATTTATCAGCACTATGCCGGAGCCGGTTTCGATAATTCCACTTAATCGCATGCATGACGTAGAACAGAAAGTCTGACTATTGACAAAAGAATGTGCGGTGTTAAATTTCGAAGAGTCTGGATGCCAGATCACCTTTTGCGGTTTGACATGTGAACACCACGCGCCCACGTGCGTGCATGATATGTGGTGTGATGTTCAAGCTCATGATCGAGCAGCTGCTGCACGACGTCGAAAACAGTACAATTTAATAATAATATAGTACAATGACAAACGGTGTGCAATTTTTTTAAGAACAGTGCAGTTTACCATGTTTACTGGACAAATTTGGATTTTGATACAGTGGAGGAAAACAGATGTAATGCTATTTTATGCATTTTAGGTGATGAACATGATTAAATGAATAATGGTCGATCTTGATGATGATGATGATGGTAAAATTTACCTGACCACTTCACCCCAAGTTGCTGAATATCTGGCGGTTCCCACACATCGATTGCTTCGACCCCCTCATCCAGATGACCCTTAGTCCCTTGTTGACCGTCCATCATCAAGACCATCTGGTCAGGCATGTCAGGTGTAGCGTCAGGTCTCGCCAGATTCCCTCCCTTTTTCGTCTGTCCGAGAACTTCGGTCGTGAAGGGGAAGTCAATCTTTGTCTCCAAAGCAAGTGGGGAATGGGGGCAGATATGGCCCAACATTGGTTCCACCTATGATACCGATGAGTGAAAGTTGAACGCTGTCTCAGTAACTAGTCCCTAATGAATGATTTAACATGTTTAACTTAAGTTTAAGCCGGCTTTTTAAACCGAAGTGAAGAGAAAGAGAAAAACAGATACTTACCGCCGATACCGGTATGGCTTGGGAAACCCAAACGATCTCCTCTTGTGGGCCGGCTTCTAGGGCATAGGCCGGTGGAGGCCCCGTGATCGGACACTCTGACACTGGTGTCACATGCAGTTGGCCGTCAAAGTTTGCCATTTCTAATAATTTATTCTTAATCTTAGCAATGTCGAAATGGACCTACCGGTTACTCAATGGTTTTCTGCAACTGACGGTTTTCCGAGAGCGCGTAGTATTTTCTCCAAATTTGCCAGCTCGTCAATGCACGTGGAATCCTGGTCCGTCGTCCAATCAGAACGCACGATTCTGATACGTCACATACCTCACCCGGACTCTCCCACGGTTCATTCACAAAACGGGCACATGTGAGGCACATGATCAGCGTGTGCCGTGCACGCAGTGCATGCTAGTGCCCAGAACGCGTAGTGCAGTGCAAATCGATGGACCGGGAAGGCGGTCTCATTTTTTGAAGGGGTGGCAAATGATAACTTAAAAATAAAGACTTTTTGCGTTGCTTTTCTGACTTTGCTTAGGGAAATCAAATTATGAAATTATCTTGAAAAAGTATATTTTAACTATCTTTAATAATACAACGTGATAAAACTGTGTTACACATGGAATGAATATTTTCCCCAACAATTTTCATTCCATGTCCAGTAGAATGGACTGGTCCAAAAGGGGGTTCCCTCAAAGTTAAGTTCCCTCCAAAATTTCAACCGAAAACCTTTCTGTTGTGACTAGCTTCGTGAAAGAACCCGACCGACCGGTGCACCAAACATACTACTCAAATGTTGCGTCTGATGTCCATGTGACAGGCATACGTAAAATCTAAAAACGGCTGCAAATTATCTGCAGGAGTTTGGCCCAGGTAGCAAGGAACAGCGCTGCGGTCTGCCCATTATTGTGGACGCATGGGCGTCGCCAGGTATTTTTTTAGAGGGGGGGGGGGGGGCACACTGTATTTTCCCCCCAAAAATTCTTGTCTTTCTCAACATGTTGTCAATTTATCAGTTTTAGAGGGGGGCAGCAGGGACATTTTGCCCCCGCCCACCCAAACCCATTGAATACACCACTATGACTTCGCGCCTCTTTTTCTTTTCCCCTCCTCTTTTTTATTTCTTCCTTTTTTCTTTTCCGGGGGCTGGAGGGAGTGCCCCCCCCCCCCTCGCGACACCCATGCATAGACGGGAGGAATCCATAGTCTTATAATGGAGGAAGGAATCGAGTCGCCTTGATTAATTACAGCTCGTCTCCACTGATTCCTCTTCTATTCGGGTAAATTTAATCATTTTGAACAATACATGTTGCCTCCCCGGCAGGCTCCCGGCGCCATCCCTCGCGCGCAATGGAGAAAAAAAACTAAAAGTTCTATCTTGTTCAATATTTCAAAAAAAAAATAAGGCCCACGCTAAAAAAAACCCCGACTGACCTACTTTCCACCACTGGTCCTCTTTTATTTTGTTCATATCAGTCTCAGTCGCCGTAAATCACCGTATAAATGAAAACAGAGGAGCTCATTACGTTCAAAACGATCCACCTTATTGCAAGGACATACGCTGGTGAATTAAAAAACGACTGCAAAATAAGCACGCATACATTCTCTTAAAATATCATTACGCAAAGCTACAGTCAACTCCCGTCGCGTCCCGACCCTTAACCGAATTTTAATATTGTTGACAATTTTATCAATTCCGATGTTTATAAGTTTGTTGTCACATCGTGTGTGGGGCCGGCCGGGGCCGGCTGGGCGCGCTCGTGGTGTTCTCGTGATGCTGTATGTTGTGACGGCCAGCTATAGCACCGGGTAGTCAATGGGGAGGCGATGCATGGCCCGTGAACTCTGATCAATATTTGCTAACAAAGTTCGCAAGTTGACTGGGTAAACTTCAATATCAATCAGAGGTTATTTGGTAAAATGGCTAATAAAGGGAAAAATTAAGATTGATGTTTAGTCTTATACTGTACGAACCTGAAGCCACGCGTGCAGTATAGTGAGCCGAGTGAATACATGTACATTTAACATTTTAAGTACAACAGGACTGACAGGCGCGGTTCTACGGGGGGGCTAGGGGGGCTGTAGCCCCCCCAAAATTTTGTCTAGCCCCCCCCAAAATATATTCCTTAAAAAAAAAAATTGCATTAGCAAAAAGAAGGATTGTGATGTACACGGTGCATTAGTTAATATAGTGTGAATGATTTTAGGATTTTATTGTCGCTCCCCATTGAAAATATGGCATGACCCCCCGCCCCCTATTGATTTTCGGAGCATAAGTGTCTGGAAAAAATAACCTGTCTACATTTCAGCACGCCTCCCTGAAAAAATTCTGGATCCACCGTGCTAGCCCCCCCAAAATATTGGTTCTAGAACCGCGCCTGCAGGACTCCTCCTCCCGGGGGGGGGGGACGACCGAAATGAGACAGCTCCCGATAAAGCATAAAGGAAAAAGAAAATGAAACGGGGGTCAATTATCATACTGTTAATTTACATGTAACTATATATGTTTAACTAGGCGATATGGAGCTTCGCACCTTTGGAAAAACGGCTTTGCCAAAAATTCTGGCGACGCCCCGGCGTGACCATTATTTTTGGATTAATTCCCCGGCAACAACTGAATGTGTGCGCGCGGGTTTGTTTATGGTGTAAATCGAGGAGAAACAGTCACGTGAAACACGGTTAAATTGAGGACAAATCGGACAGGAATCAAACCGAGGACGTCCTCGATAAGAACACATATGCAGATCCAATGCTGTTGCAACAGAGTATGAACAAAAGATCAATGATCTGGATTTACACCATAAACAAACGAGGGTGCTCATCCATGTACTAGGATAGAAAACACCGACTGCACCACCCAGACGGGATGTGCACTATTCTTAACTATAATTGTTACAAAAAAAGGCAATCAACAAGAGCTTACACAAAGTGCATAGGCGTAGCATGGGGGGGGGGGGGAATCCCCCCAATAATTTGTAAAGACTGCCCTTATCCATGCACCCTTTTCCACCAGCGCTTACCCCCCCCCCCAATATTTTTTAAAGAGTGTCCTTCTTTTGTTGACAACTGTGCCTTTTTTCTGAACAAGTGAACTTTTTAATACAAATTTGTGCCTTTGTTTGTTCCGTCGACCGTTACGGGTGCCTTTGTTTTTTGGAATTTCGCGCAGTGTATTGCCCTGAAAAGCATGCATTATATTGTCCGTTAGAATCGTCGGTTTTCCCACCCAAGACAGACTGACGGTACCAGGCCCCCTCCCCTATAATTTGATTTCACGGAGGCCAAGTGTCCGGAGGGAAAACAAACATGTCTAACTCAGTACGGAAATGTGCAAGTGCCCTTTTCAAGATCATTTACCCCCCCCCCCCACCTCACACACACCAATAATGATTACAATAATTTCGCAACTGGAACTCAGTGACCT
Organism: Patiria pectinifera; assembly: GCA_029964075.1. Classification (NCBI taxonomy): domain Eukaryota; kingdom Metazoa; phylum Echinodermata; class Asteroidea; order Valvatida; family Asterinidae; genus Patiria; species Patiria pectinifera. Next base: position 22,530,783 of record CM057143.1, on the reverse strand, counting down.
GCCTATACGTACTGCTGATCATGTTCAGGGTGCATCACCAAAATATTGTCCTTCTGTTCCCTAACCCCGCCCCTTCCGATCTTGCGCTTCGTAAAACAAGTGAGGGCGCTAATCATATATTACGGACATTGTCGGCCGGTGCATGTTGTGTAAACACAGGTAAAAACAGATTAGTGTAGTTTGTGACTAATTTGCTTTATTTAATTTGATCTTTAACCTCAAGCCTGACGGTACTTGTGCACATCTACAAAACATCCATCCATCCATCATACCTCCACGATGATGATGGCATGAATGATCAGATCAGCTGCAGATCAGGCAATGTGCCGAACTCCAGATCTAAATGCCGCTGCAGTATTAAATGCGATGGGCATATTAGAGCTGGAGTTACTCAAGCTAGTGCCGACGGTAAATACGAACGAAAGTTACAGCGCAGAATACTGTACAAACTAAACTACAACTTGTACAAGTAACTTGGGATTGTAATTGCCAATGTCAATATTCATCATCTGATCTAGACCCGTGAACGTGGCGGAATGAAAGGCCTATGTCTTCGTAATCATGCAAATGCAATAAATGATAAACTGCTGGCAACGAGTTGAGATTTCTAGTCGTCCACTTTTGAAGTGCTGAGATAGTTGTCGAAGTAAAATCAAAATGTCTGCTTGCACTGGTTGCAGAAATTGTATTTAAAAAAAAAACGGTGTTGGAATTAATATCTCAAATTCTACCTGTAGAAAATGGGAAAAACAGGGTTGTCCACTTTTGATGCTCCATCGTTAACTTGACAATAAGTCTGATTCTCAATGTCACTTAATTTGTGAGGGCTCCTCTGGAAAGCTGTTTTCTTAAACTGAATTGGACTCCCCGTGCTAAATATTACAATAAAAAAAGGATAGGTTACATTTCATCCTCCTTGTTTCATGTTTTTCATACAGCAGTTTTGAGGTGGAACACCATAGCAACGCATCCTCTACCATCACGACACCATGATGCAAGATCCTGTGCAGGTGGAGAACTCCTTCCAGCAGAATTCCGATCAGGAACAATTGCTTGATTCAAGAGAACTACAGTTGGAGAAAGGAATTAATCCTACCAAAGGCCCTCATATTTCATTACAAAGCACAGGTGGGCCTACTCACTATACGATCACTTTTTAGGCTGTGGCTTTTGCTACATGTCATTGATATCAAACAGAATTATTTGCTTGGTCCTAGAGGATCAGCCTAGGGCCCCCTTTGTAAATCTCAATGACTGACTGACTGACTCCCTCCCCGACTGACTCCCTGACTGCCTCCCCGTTTCCTACCTCCCCGGACTGATGGACACCCCGACTGACTGACAGACTGACTCCCCAACCGACCAACTTGTGACTAATTAGCCTAATTGTAGGCTGACGAAGAGAGTCCGGCAGTGCTATTGTATAGGATTACCCTGATGAGTGGGCTATACTGGCCCATTGTACAGACTAGTGCACTCAAAGACTTACAGTGAATAGTCTGGTCTGAGCCCAGCTTAATGAGCCATGCCTGGTCTTGTTAATTATGCTTTTTGGTTTTTATATTATTTTAGGTTCTGGCAGAGTAGAACACATCACCTATACAAGACGCTGGTACATCCTAGCCATCTTTGCGCTCCTGAACTTGGTTCAGTGTGTTGGCTGGAACACATGGGGACCTATAGCAGACACAAGTAAATACAGCTTTTCTCAAGGCAATATCCTGGCTTAGTGGTGAACCCTTTCACTTTAGCATCTTCAAGAGAAGATAAGTCTTAGTCCTTGACAGTAACCATCTTGTTAACCAGAACTTTGCTTGTGGTGTTTTAATGTAAACCCTCCATGTGGTAGATTTTTTTTTTTTGGGGGGGGGGGTTTACTAACTACCTGCCCCTCTCAGACTACCAGTTTTAATTCTATTCAGCTCTTTGAGATGATTTTTTTGGGTTGTTGGAATCAAGAGAGAACATTCAATCAGAGATTTATCACCATAAATTTGGTGCATCGTGTTAGTGTCATTCAGCTGTTAAACAGATCAGCAAAACATGAATAGGTTTGATGGTTTAATTTCCCTGGTATTACTTTTTGCAGGCAAGTTGGTTCTCAACTGGACTGATGGCGACATCGCCCTGCTGACAAACTGGGGCCCAATAACCTATGTTCTGACTGGACTCCTCTTTTCCTGGGTTTTAGACATAAAAGGTAAACTTTTTCATTACTTTTCATTTCCCCTGGATTTGGCTTTACACTTCTCTGTTGTGTAGTTGGAAAAACTTTTTGTTTTAAAGGGATGGGGGGGGGGGAATTCCAATTCCAGCTTTTAACTTCCAACCGCATGTGTTTCTAATGGAGTCGAGAGAGATATGTTTCTTGTTTGTTTTTGTAGGTTTGAGAGTCTCAGTTGTCATTGCTGCAGTTCTGCTTTTCCTTGGCCTTGGTATACGATGCTTACCTGTAGGCATCAACAACACTAAATGGTAAGAGTTTAATTTGAAGTACAACTTTAAAATCACTCATTAACAGATCCTGTACATCAAACATGTTTATGCTATTTACAAAACAAGCATTTTACACACAGTTAAGTGATCCAGAGAAAGCTCAAAACTCCAATAGTGTTGTGCAGTTCTGAAAGGTATTATGTCACAAATGAAATAGTTATCTTGAAGCCTGCAAGCATTCTGTAACTTTTGATATCATATTTTGCCATCCAAGTAGCACCCCCATCTAGCTATACCAACTGATCTTGATAATAAGTTTGATACAGTGAGACATCCTCACAAGTATGTAGGGGTCTTTGGTGCGAGTCCCACCGAGCAAGTTCATTAATTTTTCACAAGCTCTTGTAATTTGTTTCTTACAAGCAGTGTTGTTTTTTTTCTCCCCACAAGCTCTCAGTATTACTCGTACATTACGTAAAACCTTGTTATGCATTAATTGTTATTTTGTTTCTACAGGACAGCAAACGTGGGTCAAATATTAATTGGAATTGCCAGTCCAGTTCTCAACGGTGCTCCAACTATCCTCTCAGCCGCTTGGTTCCCTCCTCATCAACGGACAACTGCTACAGCTGTGTCTGCAACCTTCATCTATTTGGGTTTTGCAGTCTCGTTTCTGATTGGTCCACAAATCGTGACTGATATTGGAACAGCCAATGGGACAAAGTAAGATAAAGGAATTTGTGCATTTGATGTTGTATTCCTAATTTGTACTTAAATTCTAATAATGCTTTATTTCCAAATGCGTAACTCTATTTTTTAGAGAGTTTAAGATTTGATATATCTCATGAAAACCCAGATGGCCAATGTTCGATTGTTTGTTTGTTATTAGCATTGATCCAGGTAACAAGAGTGACGGTTTGTTTGACTGCGAGACATCCCTCGATCCAGGAGTCCGACAACACCACTTCAATCAGATTATGCTTCTCATGTATATTGGTAAGGAAGCTTCTTGAATGCAACATACAGTCTGGATAGCTGTGTTTAGATCCCCATTTCACTCAAGTTGTTTTTCATCAGTGGCTGTGAATTCTACGAGCCATTGTGAACATGTACAAAAAAAAAGATTGCAGATTTTTTTGCCATTTTGTAGTGAATCACGTTTCTTTTGTTCATTGCTAATATAAATTTCATGACTTTTGGAATGATTGTCTTTTAGAGTGCGGTTTAGGGGCCATCTTAGCCTTGTGTACCCTGGTGTACTACCCAGCTAAGCCTCCCACGCCACCCAGCGCCTCGGCAGCATCGTCCAGAGAAAGCTTCAAGAAAGGAGCTTTTCATCTGGCAAAGTAAGCCCTAGTGAAATGTCTCTCACTTTCATATTTCATGAGATGTTAATGAACATAACTTTCTGCAAAGTTCATATTCAGTCCCTTTCCTTTCATCCAGATGCAGATTATTTTATTCTTTTGTGAAAATGGATATTTTTGAATGGTTAGCGATTGTCTGTGGTCTTTTAACAATCTGAGTAGTGTTATGATCTTAAATCTTATGTGTAACACTTAGAATGGCAACTTATTTTCTTTTTGTTGGCAGAAATCGTCAGTTCTGGCTGATAAGTCTCGCCTATAGCATCAGTACAGGAGTGTATGGCTCATGGAGTACTCAGCTAGACACGCTTTTTCAACACACAGATGGTGTCAATCAGGTGCATATAGATTTGATAGGTTCAATGATTTCCTTATTAAGGGACATAATGGCCTGGAATGTCTCAAATTGGGCTACAAAACACATTTGAAACAAAATGTTATTAATTGGAAAGAGCATTTAAAAGTAGGATATAAACATCCACACAACCATCCATTAAAAACTGGGCGTTTTGTGTTATCCTTGTGAGAACCATGCAAGAATGAATTTTGGGGGTCATAATTTTGATTTCGAAAAAAATTGAGCTTCACGTGTATGCCACAACATGGCTGCTGTGTCCGATGTGAACAACCAGGTTTTTTGTCTTTTCTCAAGATTTATTTTAGCAAGTTATATTTGAATTCAATACCTTCATTATTTGTGTCAGAATCTCGCATTTCTTTTTTGGCTTCTTCCTTTCAGATCCTTTCTCAATTTGTTAGTTAAAATTGTTGCAAATAATTCCTCCTGAAAATCTACACCCAACTATTTATTGATGTTGGTCATCTTCTGTTCTGTGCATTAGGACACGGTTGGATGGATTGGTTTCTATGCTAACATTGCTGGATGCCTTGCAGGCCTGTTCTTTGCAAGGTAAGGGTTTCTTGATTTGGGAGACCTAACTATGGACACTTGTTATACTAATGTCCTTAACTTAAGTCAGAAAAAAAGTCATTCACAAGTTATTAAGTCTCCAATGAAGCGCCATGCTATTCAAGCAAACTATGACAAAGGCATGCTTTTGTCAGTGCTCATCCTCCGGTACTTGTTACTATATGATCTATATCAAGATTGACTTGTATTGGTCTTGACTACTCCTCTGCCCATGTTCAAATAAACCCCATATGCCCTTTTCAAACTTGAATCTATTGAGACTTACATCGGACATTTCTATATTTTCTCTCATGCAGAATAATTCGAACTTCATATTGTAAAATAAATGAAAAGACTTTCTTTCTAGGTTTGTGGATCATTTTGGCGGCATCATGAAGCGAGTCCTACTGCTGTTGGCCGTTTTTGCCACCTGCTCCAGTCTATGGTGTTTGCTGTTGTCCATGAAGTATATCCCATTCCATATAGGTAACATTCACAGTCTCAGCACAGTCTTATCAATCTTATATCAGTAAATTTAGGTAATTTAGTGGTCCTTATCAACAAATTGTGTAAGTACTATGATTGTTATTGTAAAATTGTCAATGCATAGTTGCTACTAGAGACGGGAGGATGACTGGGTGGGAGTCGAACCCAGGGCCTCCTACTTTCAAGTAAATGTCTTAAACAACTCAACCACACTCCCAAGTTCCCAGCGTGAAGATTATTGAAATCATCAATTAGACAAAAACAAAGTAAATGGTATCAAATATCAAATAAATGAAACGCAAGATAAGTTGAAAATACAATATCTACAAACTGAAAATCTTGCCATGTTCCCAGGATATATTTAATGATATGGTGCGAAATAAAAGTCTTATTTTTGTGGTTTTTCTCTCTAGCGTTCCTATATGTTTCCTGCATATCATTAGGCTTCTTCATTTCTGGTACCGTTCCCATCTACTTTGAGATTACTGTGGAGGGCATGTACCCAGTAGCTGAAGGAATCACTACAATGGCGTTAACACTGATGAATAACATGATGGGGCTTGTGTTCCTTATACCTCCTCTCTTCCCTGGAATAGGTAGGTGATGGACACATTGACCAGGGTCACATTTCATAACGCTGCTTAAAGGGCCTGTGAAGTGACTACAAAAAAACTCATTGACATCCCTTTTTGGTGAATTCTACACTGCCCTCTAGAGTTGTGATAACAGAATTCCATGGGAGACGACCGCACATTCGCTGACCAGATTACAATCGCGTTTTGAACACCAGACAAAACTTTGAAACCCTGTCAAAGATTTTGATATGCAAACTACTTGACATCCCTTTTTGACTAATTTTATTAAAAAGTGCAATTCGTTCAACATTAAACATTTTACATGCTTTTCTGGACAATTGAAGGTGCTGTTGCTGTGATGTCATTACAGTAAGACACTATTCATTTTAGGGGTTTTCTTTTCAAATTGTGATCCCGAAAGGTAGCATTAAACACAAAAAAGGATCAAAATATCCCTAAAAACTTGCAAAACAAAAATTGGAAATGAAGTTAAATGGGACACAAAAGTTCATTTTAAAGGATTGCATGAGAAAAAAATGATCTAAATACAGTAACAATGAAAGCACAAATTGTCTTCTGATGTGAATCACAGAGGAACATAGGCCTGCCCTCAGATATGATAACAGATGCAGGGGGTCAGTAGCCTTGCGTCACAATTTAATTTGGTTTTTGTTTTCAAGGTGTGACCTGGATGAACTGGGTAGTATTAGCATCAGCAAGCTTGCCGATAGTCATGCTGTTGTTGTATCGAGAGCACTACAATCGCTTGAAACAAGACGAGGAAAATACATGCAGTGTGAATGCAGACATACAAGGTACTTGATCCTCGTGTGCTCATTTGAGTCATTATAATAATTTGGATCACCATGAATAATTATTGTCTTGAGTCCATTGCTTCAATTTTGAATAAAAACAGGTCCGCCAAATTATATCACATATTCGAATATTGGAAAAATTCCTTCAAATGTCTGAATGAATAGTTTCGGATTTTAACATTTAAAAACAATGTTGACGATTTTATATATATTTTATAATTCTATTAATTGAATGGTTTTATTATTTGTCAAGTGCTGCAATTCTCAACAGAAGATCCTGACCGGTGTACATTTCAAATATTCAAATCCAAATATAACCAAATACGAAAATGTTACAAAATGCACAATTGCACAGCACTTACGACACTTGATATTGTCTTATTAGGTTGACTGTATTTAGGGCTGGTTTACAGGCAGGGTAGGTGAGTAGGGTAGGATCAATTATATTTTTGTCGTTTATCTTCAGTAGCTAGGACCAACATTTTATTTGCGGGATAGCAGGGTATGAAGAATTTATTCCAAATAAACTTGTTACTTCGTTGTTTGGTAATTTAGTAAGGGTACTTCGTACTTTTGTAATTCAGTAAGAGTATTCTATGTTGGATTACATGGTGCAAGTTAAGTGACGTATAGTGTACATGAATGATCACAGTACTATTTGCGCAATTCTGTAACTCAATAATGTGCTTTTGAAATGATAAATATTATTGAACTAACACAAATATACCAGTTTCTTTTAAAAAAAAAAGCGAGAGCATAAACGTGATTAAATGATGGAAAGATTGCAGTTCTGTATTACAAATGTACAAACGAAAATTAAGGAATGCCGTATGAATTGTAGATTAAGCAATTTGACTTTCATGGTTTTTGAAAGTTTAACATTACTTTACTTATTCTGTTTATGTTTAAAATATACTTCCGAACATGTATACTTGAATTAAACTTATTGAATTTATATGATTGACAATTGACTTTAAATTTAAACAAATGAAATATTTTATATTGGTTTAATGAGTTTTCCTACACAACTATCTTTATGTATTTTTTGTAATTTATTCATGACTTGCTATGCAGATTTAATAGTGAACATATTTCTTTTTCTAAGAACACGTTTGTTTTTAACACTAACTGGTTCTTGTGTTATGTTATTAAAAAATTAGTAAACGTGATTTTTTATTTACCATCTCGGTAGAAAATATTTCACGGGCAAGCTTGGTTGACAGGGTTACATAGGTTTTACAATCTAGAAAATAACGCACAGGTATGTGAAAGTTTCTAGTTTATGCAAGGCATATATTTATCATGGATGCTATATTATTTTAGGTGTGATTTTATTTTGCAAAATCACTAATTTAATTTTGCTATTGTGAACTGTAAGTTACGTTTCAACAATCTTCATTGCATAGTTTTGCAACACAAACGTTGCAAATTGTTCCTCTTCAAAACGGTTATATCCTTCATTATTTTTAAGTTTTTTTTTTTAAATCTGACAAAAGATAATAGAGCTGATTATTGACTAAATATTTCCTACGTCTTTCATAAAAATACCCTGGGCATTTGTAAGTTATTCTTTTGCAATACATGCATATGGATTCCTAAGCCAGTGCATTGAATAATAATCACTATAGAGGTTTGGTTATATGCTCTCATGATTGTGTATATTCATCGTACAAGGTCACAAGCGAGGTCTTTTGCAATTATTCCTCTAATCACCTAAAAAGGTGACAAACTAGGAAATAATTATTTATGAACTTAAATTCACCATAAGGAAATGAATATAATGTATGGAAAATATATCTTAAAAGGAATGAGATGAAGTGTTATGCGTTAATATACTATTTACTAATCAATCTAATTGAAATGCAAAATAAATAGATATATATGAGCTATTCACGACATTGTTTAAAAAATCAGTAAGTTAAGCATTTAAGTAATACGCATATGAAAATAAGTATTAAGTAAATATAGAAAGTAGATGAGCATAAGTAGTAAAAAGGTTTATTGTTAAATTATACTTTTGCGAAATCACATTTATTAAATTATGAGCTCGATTTGAAAGTAATAAACATATTTTGTCACAATGGAATTACAGATGAATTCATTGAAACGAAAATTTCAAATCCACCTTCGTTTTATAAGAAGTATATAAACTGTCCCTTATAGGACTCCTTTTTTATTCGAACAAATTCATTTTGGAACACTTGAACGAAGCCTACCCTCTGTCGGCAATGTGAAAAGCTCTGAACGTTTATTATTTGTACAGCTTAATAAGCTTGTCGCTCCTCTCAAGGGTAGTCATCGATGGATTCTAATATCAAATTTTCGGGAGTGCTCGAACTTGTCCTTTTGAAAGACGGAGTCAAATGAACAGGTGTGTAATCGTCACCAGACAGCAGTTCGTAGATGTAACTCGTGGTTTCCCTGTTGCAACCCCTCAGACCGGTTCCTTGTACGGGGTTGAGGGGCGTGGCGTAGCTGGGGTTCTCCACGATGATTGGTCGAGGTCTTGGGAAGGTTCCCTCGGTCGCAAGAGGGCGATGTGTTTCTTTCCTTTCCATTTCTACGCCGCCTTTCAAGCTGAAGACGGTGTAAATTTTATTCTTTGATCTGTTGTACAAACATAAAATGTATGAATTAAGTTTAACCTTGACCTTATAAACCTTTAGATATAACGTTTTTGCGTATCACTAATAGGTTGAAAAAAAAAAGAAATGTGCCTTTTCCCCCAATAATAATAGGGTCACTTACTGTATTCTTTTGATGATGTACACAATGAATGCTGTGCATAGGCACACTGATGCAATTCCGATTGCGATAACGTACCAGTACTTGGACAGCCAACTCTATCATAAAAGAGAAGAAATGAAATCAAAACAGTAACAAACTCTCACAAAACCTTTAAAAAAAGAAGAAGTTAGGCTCGTCTTAACACTTACAATGAATCCAACCCGTAATGTGATTAATTTATTCAAGTTCCATTTCAACTCGGAGACGTTTATGAGGACAGTGTTTCTGAAAACGCCTATTCTTATCAAATGAAGGAGGTAGTTGAGTTGTGTTCATCTTTCGTCCTAACCTATACGTTTGTATTCTGGACTGATGAGTAAACGATCCGAACACCAGTTTTCCGAGAAAAAAAAACCCACTGAAAACACAAACCAATTCCGAAACAAATATGCGAATGGGTTTACGGACTTAATTAGTTGGAAAATTTGCATTTCTGCTTTAGTATTTCTGCTTACGCCACTTTTTGTCAAATTTGTACGTCAAACTCACAGGAGGTATCTCTGTAACCGTCTCCCCTTCGTAGATCTGATAACCGATTTCATCTTCGATCGATTCCGTGGATATGCCGGACAGAAGCTCACTGATCCTCTCTGACGTCATGTAACTGCCGTCACGTGACGCTACGAACGTCACACCAGTCAGTTTATCTCTGTGGATGAAAAAGAAAACGGCACCGTCACATGGGAATTACAATGCGAGACTGGACTGCACTACAAAACTTTCACGTCGTTACATGTTGTTTGTTTAGGGATGGTCATGACCTTTCTACACCAAATTGGAACACCATCGTCTAGCCTGCCTATCAGCTCAAGCACTGTCAACTACAAGGAGCCATGAGAAGGTGGCATCAAGCATAGCTGAAATAGAGGGTTGAACATGTTTTCATTGTTTGAAACACATGTAGTGCTTTGGATTGACAGGTGCTCAACAACTATTGATACTTTTTCTCAAAAGTAGGTGTCCTACCCAGACGGCACTGCTACCAAGTCCTCCAGCGTTGCCACGGTAACATTAACCGAAACTACGTCACGTTTGCGGATGGCTGATTTCCGTTGCAACAAGGCTGTATCTAGTATGACGGAGATACCGACCTCGAAGCGCAATTTGTTGTCCAGGACGCCGATGATAATGATGATGTAGCCGTAGATCTTGAGATCTTGGATAGTAAAAAGAGAACATTATAATCGTGACATTAACATTGTTATTGTAATGCTGTACTTCTATAAGAGTAACAGGCCTTCTTGTTGGTGAGAGCGTTGTATAAAGACGTAATTTCCTGTGTGGCCTTCAAACAGAACCAAAATATGTTAATAAAGCAATTCAGCAATTTCACTTCAATCTAAAATTATCCTACAGAAGTGTAACTTTTGAATCACAGCAATTTTTAAATTTATGTCAACCTCGGATTCACGGCCCCCAAATGTCATCGTTACAACGCTGTCACAAAATGACATTAAAGCTGATTGAGCCGAAGCTGGATTTTGAAAGAGTTGATCAAATTCCTACCCATGTCACAATCCTTGTCGAAGTATCCGACATCACACGTGCACGTGTAGCCTCTGCCATCGACAGTAGATAACTCACACTTCCCGTAGTTGCATGGCTTGACGGAACACGGGTCGTCAATAAGGGACTCGCAATGTTTGCCAGTATAAAGTTTGTCACATTCACAGCTGGTCAATGAAAAAGTCTTATTAACAACAAAATCTAACTTACAGCATGCTACGGTTTTGCACGTATTGGGATTCTTTTTGGATCGCATTATGCTATGTGATGCATTTTCCCACAAAATACTAGGGATTTGAGTTGTACCGCGTACATAAGCCAACGTGACACTAGAAAGGGTGCATCTTTCATTGATAGGTTTATTACTTAACGTAAGACTTCATTTACATAGATCTGCATTACGCCTAAATGCATTTGGGTCGGGTATAATGGTGGCACCGGTTTTTCTCCTCAAAAGACCTTATGCGTAGCAGCAGCCATCTTAGAGGGCAATGCCTTTGCTTTGCTGGAATAAGCATGGGTGAACCTCTGGTGTATTCATTGTTACTGAATAAAAATAACAAAAGATGCCCTCTGAAATGGCCGCTGTAGTACGCATAAGGTCAATTGACAAATGAATCAAATACTTTTTTTTATTAGACTGGGCTTACCTGTATCCATTGAATTCTGGATTGCACGTTCCCGTGTTGCAAGGCGAACTCCGACAGAAATCGATCTCTTCACTGCACGTCTCACCCTCATACCCATCAGCACAGTGACAAGTGAAACCATTCACTGCGTCCTGGCACGTGGCCGTGTTAGCGCACGGGGTGGAGGCGCACTCATCCACGTTTATGTCGCATTGGAAGCCGTTGAAGCCTGGTGGACATAAACACTGGTACCCGTCAAGCTGATCCACGCACGTAGAGTTGTTCATGCAAGGCTTACTTGCACATTCATCCGTTTCTGTTCCACACGTATCGCCCTCATAGCCTGGAGCACACAAACATTTGAAACTACCGAGAGTGTTCTGGCATGTGGCACCGTTCTGACAGATTTCACCCAGGCATTCGTCCACATCACCATCACATAAGGTCCCGTTGTAACCATTTGGACATTGGCAAGTAAACCGGCCAACTTCGTCAACACACGTTGCGTCATTGGCGCAAGGGTTGCTGGTACATTCGTCAACTTCCAATTCGCAGTTGGGTCCTTGGTAGCCGGCTGTGCATTCGCATCTGGTACCGTTCTCGTCATCTCGACACACGCCGCCATGTTGGCAAGGATCGCTGTCGCAGAAGCCAGTCTCGTTATCGCATAACCAACCATGAAATCCATCCAGACACAGACAAGTAAAGTTACCAATACCATCCACACACGTTGCGTTATTCATACACGGGTCGTTCTGACATTCGTCTGTTTCTATGCTACAGTTGTACCCATCGAATCCAGATGAGCAGTGACACATGAAGCCGCCAATTTGATTTTCACACAGCCCGCCATTTTCACAAGGTGCAGAGGCACATTCGTTTATATCAGTGTCACAGAGATCACCTGCAAACCCTTCCGCACACAGACACTGAAAGTCATTGACGAGATCTAAACAGGTGGCATTGTTACGACAGGGAGCCATCAAACACTCATCCAAGTCAACGTCACATGTGGCGTTGCCGAATCCTGGAGCACAGAGACATCTAAAAGCATCGAAGGCATCTTCGCAAGTGGCGTTATTCAAACACGGCGCGCTCTCACACTCATCTATATCCTCGTTACATAAGACACCTTCAAATCCTGAAAGACAGTGACATGTGAATCCATCTATCTCGTCCCGACACGTAGAACCGTTGAGACAAGGGGAGTGGGCGCAGTCGTCGATATCAGTGTCACAAGTTGACCCCTCAAACCCATCCACACATGTGCAGTTGAAAGAGTCGATTTTGTCAACACAAGTTCCATTATTCTCGCAAGGGTTGCTTGCGCACTCGTCGATATTAGTGTCACAAGTTGACCCCTCAAAACCATCCGCACATGTGCAGTTGAAAGAGTCGATTTTGTCAACACAAGTTCCATTATTCTCGCAAGGGTTGCTTGCGCACTCGTCGATATCAGTGTCACAAGTTGATCCCTCAAAACCATCCTCACATGTGCAGTTGAATGAGTTGATTCTGTCGATGCAAGTTCCATTATTCATGCAAGGGTTGCTTGCGCATTCGTCGATATCAGTGTCACAAGTTGATCCCTCAAAACCATCCGCACATGTGCAGTTGAATGAGTTGATACTGTCGATGCAAGTTCCATTATTCTCGCAAGGGTTGCTTGCGCATTCATCGATATTCACTTCGCATGTCGAGCCCTCAAAACCATCCACACATGTGCAGTTGAAAGAGTTGATTTCGTCAGTACAAGTCCCGTTGTTCAGACAAGGAGTGCTTGCGCATTCGTCGATATCAGTGTCACAAGTTGATCCCTCAAAACCATCCACACATGTGCAGTTGAATGAGTTGATTTCGTCAGTACATGTCCCGTTGTTCAGACAAGGGTTGCTTGCGCATTCGTCGATATCAGTGTCACAAGTTGATCCCTCAAAACCATCCACACATGTGCAGTTGAAAGAGTTGATTTCGTCAGTACAAGTCCCGTTGTTCTGACAAGGAGTGCTTGCGCATTCGTCGATGTCCACTGCACAAGTTGAGCCTTCAAAACCATCCACACATGTGCAGTTGAAAGAGTTGATTTCGTCAGTACAAGTCCCGTTGTTCAGACAAGGAGTGCTTGCGCATTCGTCGATATCAGTGTCACAAGTTGATCCCTCAAAACCATCCACACATTTGCAGTTGAATGAGTTGATACTGTCGATGCAACTTCCATTGTTCTCGCAAGGGTTGCTTGCGCATTCATCGATATCCACTTGGCATGTCGAGCCCTCAAACCCATCCACACATGTGCAGTTGAAAGAGTCGATTTTGTCAACACAAGTTCCATTATTCTCGCAAGGGTTGCTTGCGCACTCGTCGATATTAGTGTCACAAGTTGACCCCTCAAAACCATCCGCACATGTGCAGTTGAATGAGTTGATTCTGTCGATGCAAGTTCCATTATTCTCGCAAGGGTTGCTTGCGCACTCGTCGATATTAGTGTCACAAGTTGACCCCTCAAAACCATCCGCACATGTGCAGTTGAATGAGTTGATTCTGTCGATGCAAGTTCCATTATTCTCGCAAGGGTTGCTTGCGCACTCGTCGATATTAGTGTCACAAGTTGATCCCTCAAAACCATCCGCACATGTGCAGTTGAATGAATTGATACTGTCGATGCAAGTTCCATTATTCTCGCAAGGGTTGCTTGCGCATTCATCGATATCCTTTTCGCATGTCGGACCCTCAAAACCATCCACACATGTGCAGTTGAAAGAGTTGATTTCGTCAGTACAATTCCCGTTGTTCTGACAAGGAGTGCTTGCGCATTCGTCGATGTCCACTGCACAAGTTGAGCCTTCAAAACCATCCACACATGTGCAGTTGAAAGAGTTGATTTCGTCAGTACAAGTCCCGTTGTTCAGACAAGGAGTGCTTGCGCATTCGTCGATGTCCACTGCACAAGTTGAGCCTTCAAAACCATCCACACATGTGCAGTTGAAAGAGTTGATTTCGTCAGTACAATTCCCGTTGTTCTGACAAGGAGTGCTTGCGCATTCGTCGATGTCCACTGCACAAGTTGAGCCTTCAAAACCATCCACACATGTGCAGTTGAAAGAGTTGATTTCGTCAGTACAAGTCCCGTTGTTCAGACAAGGAGTGCTTGCGCATTCGTCGATATCAGTGTCACAAGTTGATCCCTCAAAACCATCCACACATGTGCAGTTGAATGAGTTGATACTGTCAATGCAAGTTCCATTATTCTCGCAAGGGTTGCTTGCGCACTCGTCGATATTAGTGTCACAAGTTGACCCCTCAAAACCATCCACACATGTGCAGTTGAAAGAGTTGATTTCGTCAGTACAAGTCCCGTTGTTCAGACAAGGAGTGCTTGCGCATTCGTCGATATCAGTGTCACAAGTTGATCCCTCAAAACCATCCACACATGTGCAGTTGAATGAGTTGATACTGTCGATGCAAGTTCCATTATTCTCGCAAGGAGTGCTTGCGCATTCGTCGATATCCACTTCACAGGTTGGCCCTTCAAAACCATCCACACATGTGCAGTTGAACATGTTGATTTCGTCAGTACAAGTTCCGTTGTTCAGACAAGGAGTGCTTGCGCATTCGTCGATATCAGTGCCACAAGTTGATCCCTTAAAACCATCCACACATGTGCAGTTGAACATGTTGATTTCGTCAGTACAAGTCCCGTTGTTCAGACAAGGAGTGCTTGCGCAATCGTCGATATCCACTTCACAGGTTGGCCCTTCAAAACCATCCACACATGTGCAGTTGAACTTGTTGATTTCGTCAGTACAAGTCCCGTTGTTCAGACAAGGAGTGCTTGCGCATTCGTCGATATCAGTGCCACAAGTTGATCCCTCAAAACCATC
This sequence comes from Patiria pectinifera, assembly GCA_029964075.1. Classification (NCBI taxonomy): domain Eukaryota; kingdom Metazoa; phylum Echinodermata; class Asteroidea; order Valvatida; family Asterinidae; genus Patiria; species Patiria pectinifera. Next base: position 22,515,391 of record CM057143.1, on the reverse strand, counting down.
CACACATGTGCAGTTGAAAGAGTTGATATCGTCGGTGCAAGTTCCACTGTTCTCACACGGATTGCTTAGGCATTCGTCGATATCAACTTCACAAGTTGACCCTTCAAAACCATCTATACATGTGCAGTTGAATGAGTTGATTTGGTCAGTACAAGTCCCATTGTTCAGACAAGGGGTGCTTGCGCATTCGTCGATATCAGTGCCACAAGTTGATCCCTCAAAACCATCCACACATGTGCAGTTGAAAGAGTTGATATCGTCGGTGCAAGTTCCACTGTTCTCACACGGGTTGCTTAGGCACTCGTCAATATCAATGTCACAATTTGACCCCTCAAAACCATCCACACATATGCAGTTGAAGGAGTTAATTCCGTCGATGCAAGTTCTGTTTTTCTCACAAGGGTTGCTTGCGCATTCATCGATATCCACTTCACATGTCGAACCCTCAAAACCATCCACACATGTGCAGTTGAACATGTTGATTTCGTCAGTACAAGTCCCGTTGTTCAGACATGGAGTGCTTGCGCATTCGTCGATATCAGTGCCACAAGTTGAGCCTCCAAAACCATCCTCACATGTGCAGTTGAAAGAGTTGATTGCGTCAACACATGTCCCATTGTTCTGACAGGGAGTGCTTGCGCATTCGTCGATATTAGTGCCACAAGTTGATCCCTCAAAACCATCCACACATGTGCAGTTGAAAGAGTTGATATCGTCGGTGCAAGTTCCACTGTTCTCACACGGGTTGCTTAGGCATTCGTCGATATCAACTTCGCAAGTTGACCCTTCAAAACCATCTATACATGTGCAGTTGAATGAGTTGATTTCGTCAGTACAAGTCCCATTGTTCAGACAAGGGGTGCTTGCGCACTCGTCAATATCAATGTCACAATTTAACCCCTCAAAACCATCCACACATGTGCAGTTGAAGGAGTTAATTCTGTCGATGCAAGTTCTGTTTTTCCCACAAGGGTTGCTTGCGCATTCGTCAATATCCACTTCGCATATCGACCCCTCAAAACCATCCACACATGTGCAGTTGAACATGTCGATATCGTCAGTACATGTCCCGTTGTTCTGACAAGGAGTGCTTGCGCATTCGTCGATATCCACTTCACATGTTGGCCCTTCAAAACCATCCACACATGTGCAGTTGAACATGTTGATTTCGTCAGTACAAGTCCCGTTGTTCAGACAAGGAGTGCTTGCGCATTCGTCGATATCCACTTCACAGGTTGGCCCTTCAAAACCATCCACACATGTGCAGTTGAACATGTTGATTTCGTCAGTACAAGTCCCGTTGTTCAGACAAGGAGTGCTTGCGCATTCGTCGATATCAGTGCCACAAGTTGATCCCTCAAAACCATCCACACATGTGCAGTTGAACATGTTGATTTCGTCAGTACAAGTCCCGTTGTTCAGACAAGGAGTGCTTGCGCATTCGTCGATATCCACTTCACAGGTTGGCCCTTCAAAACCATCCTCACATGTGCAGTTGAATGAGTTGATTTTGTCAACGCAAGTTCCATTGTTCAGACAGGGGTCGCTCCGACACTCGTCGATCTCAACCTCACATCGGTCACCCTCGTAGCCAGGGGCGCATGTGCAGTTAAAACCATTAATAAGATCCACGCAAGTAGCGTTGTTCTCACATGGCATCGTCGCACATTCATCCACATCTATATCGCAGTCGGTACCTTTAGAATAATACAGATAGTCAGCAAAAAGTATCTCCTTCGTGTTGAGGAGATATTTAAGCCTTGTCAGGGCAAACTCATTTGGAATTTCATTAAACAACTTTTGTTTTTAAGTTATTGTTCCATTCGGTTAGCACAGTGTCGTCTTTGTAACTGTCTTGCAGACTGACCGACCGACTGACTACCTGAATTACTGAATGCCATGCACTTGCAACTTAGGTCTGTATAATGTTGCTGAAGAGAGCCGGGCAGTGCTCTCGTATAGGATTATAGCTGGCCCATTGTGTAGACCAGCTACATGAAAAAAGACTAGTGAACAACCGTTCTGAATCAATTTTGTGTACTTTGTGACAGAGTGATCTATGCCAGTCTTCGCATAGGCTTGCTTAGTCGTGTTTTAAGAACTATGACAGTATAATTATGCGGCTTACCCTCATACCCATCCAGACAGGTACAGTTGTATTCATCACTACCATTGAAGCACTGACCACCATTTAAGCAGGGATTGGAGATACATTCATCATAATCGTCAGCACAATTGTCACCTGTCCAACCACTCAAACATACTTTCTCACCAGTTGTCATGTTGCAGGTGTAATGACCCGTTTCATCATCGCGAGCAATGCACTGAGTGAGGCAGTCTTTACCGTAGAATGTCTCCTCACAATATACCCTCGTCAAAAAAGTGAGCCTGTTGGTGGGATGAGGGAAACACATTCATGTAATAAATAAATGTATTAACCTTTATAACATTTGCTTTCAATGTCGCGGCATGTTGTTACCTCTAAGGGTTGTTACATGCCCAGTTTAATTGAGCTTTGATTATTCGGCGGAAGTCTTCACTTACATTTGCGATCCTACACCGGCGTTAAGAGTGTTGAATGGAGCTTCACCTTCCCTAGGAGCAGCCTCTTGTTCCACTGTTCGAAACAATTCTGCAACCTTTTCTTCTGTTGATCCTGGGTCGTCCACATCCCATACTTGCACCTTCACCCGAAAACTGCCCTGAAATGATTGAATGACTCTTTTTAGTTCCTGATTGCATACCGTACACGGTGTACGATATAAATGGTGGTAACGTTGATAATATCAATTAATTAGTAAATATCAGTAAATGATAAAGCTTCCGATTGGTTGATTCTGTCGATAATTATAAAGATAGGCAATAGGGCTATGATGATCGATGGGGATAGTAAAGATTGATATTGTTTAGTGACTGTTTGTAGAGGCACTAGAGGACAGTTTTACGTATAACAACCCATTGCAGAACCGAGCTTAAAAGTGTAATCCAAAAGATTACGTCATGCTTGAAGAAGGTCAACAATTATAGGCCAGCAAAAAACAAAGAAAGCAAAGTGAAGACTCACCGTCCATGACGAAGTAGTTGTGTGTGTATTCGGAGGAGCATTCGGGAAAATCGAAACGCCATTGACCGCGACTGACAGTATCTGGTCGATGTTAATGACGGCAATATCACAAGAATCATTTTTAAAGGAATCGGATGTTCTGTAAAAAAATAATAAAGAAAGAAAAAAAATACAAGTAGAAATCGCGATTTATATTCATCATCCCTTAGCCTAGTGTCTGGTGGTGAGGGAGCACAGGGGGCCGAATTCTGTGCGAGGGTTTTCCATTTTTTTGTCTTTTTGGATGCTGCCAAGAGATTGTGCATTAATAGTCTGTCCACTCCTTCACGAATTATCCTTTTGTTCTCAATAATATTTATTAGGATTCTTCATTTCATAATAGTTTCATTATCCAACCTAGTTTGAACATGAATAGGCTTTGGGAGTGATTACATAATAAATTGGTCCACATGAATCATTTAATCGTTTTGGCGAGTAAGGATTACACTTGCATTATTAAGTAATATAAAAAAAAAAAAACCCAACAAACAAACTCACGTGTTTGAGTCCAAGCATATAAAGAACCGGTTATCACATGGGTCTGTGCAAGGATCCTCATATGGAGCATCACAACAGCTACCATTTAGTAGTTCATGCACTGTGTCCTGGTATTGCATGGGCCGAAAGTAGACAACTGTGGTAGAGTATGCTGCAAATATGAACTGCGGCAAAACAGAAGGTACCGGTAATCTAAAAGCTACTTCAACCAATAAATTGCTACAATTTAACATTTTTTTTTAAATAAAAAAAGCATATAGCGTGTTTTGATGAAATTTTGCGAACGGTAAATTTGTGAACGTTAACTCCAGATGGTTAAGCAAAGAGTATACAATGATCATGTTTCGCCCATGCAAGATTATGTAGCTTGGTCCCAATTCCCCAAAGGCTTATGACGTCCCCTTCGTTGCACAGATAACTGTGGCAGTTCACGGGCAGTGTCCACTGAGGCGTTTCCATTTTGTTGGACGTTGACTAATTAAATCTAACCATGTTGTCTTCATGTTCAAATCTTTAAAACATTGTTGAATCACCGATAATAATTTGAATCAAGTTTAAAATTGTGCTTTGTTATGGAACTGAAAAAAAAACAACCCGAATATTATTTTGATCATTTCGTCACGGGTGTCAATTTAATATTTTCCAGAAAGCAAAAGACCGTAGTTGCCATTGAATCTTTCCCGTATAGTTACTTCAATCTTGCTAAAATAGAATTTCAAAATGGTTTTTAGATGTCAATCATTTTCAGTGCACGGTTTTAATTCACCAAGGTATATTTTCGGTACCAATTTTATCACTTTACATTATATGCCATGTATGTTCGAATCATACCATATGGATGAAACTAAACAAACTACATTTCAACCTTTAAAGTAGGCTAGATTTGATCACAGTTATTTGTAAATACGTATTTCTCACCTGAAACAGTAGAATGATCGGTAACAATCCCCCGCCCTGCGCCATGATGGTGTTAGAGTCAATCTATGAGGTGTTATGGGGTGTATACACGGCCGATTGCAGGTCAAATCGTCAATAAGTTAAAAAGTGGTTAGAGTGCTGCATAATTATTATTTGAATAGCTAGGCCCCGTATATACCCGTCACTTGACAACGTTCGATGAGCATCACACACCCTATGCGCTATTGTCAACATTGGTCGAAGCAGATTGTTGCTTGCGATTGGGTGATTGACAAAATGGCAGCCAAATACTGGAATGACGTCACGAAACCCGATATGGAATGTAATGAGGAACAGGCACACGACCTCTTCAGCATGTATTACGCCCGATGTGGCAACCAAAATCTCACAACCTTTATCAAAGCATAAATCTCTTATTCTATAATCCAATTTTCCTTAACTCAAAATTCACTATAGGCCAAATATAAATGATTAAACAAATAATTAAGTTTCCAGAATTCTTGTCTTTCACGCCCTAATGAATTTTAATCAAAATTAGAGAACTTGTGCGCTTTCAAATTCACGAGATTGACAAGGAGTTTCACTCGGGCCGGGGACTTTGAACCTTTTAAAGTAATGACAGAGAACTGCTCTGTTTTGGTCTATAATTGTACAAATTCAGCACACGATCGTATACTAGTTTAAATTTACTCGAGGTTGGTAGTTGCCATTATTAGCGCTTAGATCATGTTTGCAGGGTAAACATTTCTGCTTCTATAAATGGGTAGATTTGTGTCGACAACTTGGGAATAATGATTGAAAAATCCTGGAACTTTCCGGATGTCGGAAATTTCAAAAGAGGCGTAAGGGATCCATTTGACACTGAGTGCATGCAGCCGTTCACGATTTTCCTTTGTGTATTGGGTCTTTGACTGGAAGTTAAAAGTTACTTTAAAAAATAAATATTTCTGTTGTCTGACAAAAAGTATTATAAAGTAAAAGAAATTTAGATCTGATTATCAATTCAAGACTCGACTATACCTTGTCCGATTATGAAGATCTTTTATTGAAATGTAAAGCCTAGTCATCTTCGGAAATATAAATCAATGTTGTATCTAGCTGATGATTTTGAAAGGCCGGTCACTGGACAAATATTGCTATTTTTACAATGTTTTATTGCAGAAATGACGATGAGCTGAAAGACCGGTTTTCGAGTCGCACAGAAGAACATAACTACCCAGTGTAGTTGTGTGTACCAAACACTTTACCATTGGCAAAAAGCCCCCAACTACGACACCTTATCTTGACACCTTTAACCCTTGATTTCCCTACCTTCATTATCAGCGCTTTGATGTGAGTCCTATGTTATAATACACGAAGCAGGGCCGATAGCTGCCTGTCACTATTAAGGCGGCCTATATTATTAAGTAAGATTTGAGGCTTTGCATGGTGGAGATACTAAATAATGAAGGGTTTGCGGAAACACCATGTGCCTATATTATTGTGCCTATATTATAATGTGCCTATATTATTGCCTGCGGCTGTCAACATTATTTCATACGGTTTTTTTTGGCCATGCACTTGAAGCCATGTAAATACGGAGCCAAGCTCTTTAAAGGGGTATAAATTTGTTATTTTGAGGGAGTATGTAAAATTAGTCACAAAACAGGATTTTACGTTTTCTAAATGCACATTTTTAATAGTAATTGATTATTTTGAAGATAAATGCCCAAAAGAAGGTGCAATTCCGCAAAGGTCTGAATTAGATTAAATTATTTTTTTTTTCAACCTTGGAGAGTTTTACATATTTTTTCACGGCCAGGTTTTTGCTGATCAACAGTATTTATACTGCAATATGATAGCCATACAGGTGTGACCATGTCTTAATGTTGATTTAGGAATATTTAGGAACTGAGTTCGTATAAATGACAAACCCTTTACTATAGCTAGCTCAAAATCATTTTAAATGTTCCTCTTTTAAAGTTAAAAAGATAACTTCATTCTTCTGCAACTAGTGTTTATCACGAGCATTGACACTCCACAGCAAAACCAACTTCACACACACTCAAAATTCTGCAGCCGCTTCCATGGACACGCTTTTATGTAGGACCGTTATGTGCTGCGTTCTAGTGTGGAAGGTAAATATTGGAGTAGACAAAATCAACAGTTTCATTGAAAATAATGAATTGCACCTGCTGATGTTGGCCTGCTACACAGAACACCCAAAGTGAGTAATTTGACTCATTATCGCAATAAATGAGTCTTTTGTCCGTGTAGTGACAAGGAATCGCTTCTCCTGTTTTGAAGGATTACAAATCATAACAATTTGGTCATTGTTTTGCTTTCAATTCTTCATTTAATACCATACTTATGAGAACATTATTTTTTTCCCGAATGAATTACAGATAATTTATAAACGTTATCTATAATGGGGCTGGTCATTTTTTAAATAGAATTTCTATTGCATTTGGACAAACAAGTTTTGGACAAACAAGTTTCAGTTAAAACAAATGATAAAAATAATTATCATTTCAGTTAAAATTGTATATACCTGTACATCATATTTTAAATATATGCGTAGTCGCGTATATTTTGCTAAAAACATCACCTTTTTGATGGGTTTTACGTATCCCTATGAAGAGTTTTAAATAGTTTATTAAGGGAAAGTGTTCCTTCCGTTGTTATTTAGAACATTGATAGTTTTTTTCGATCTGTTATAGAGCCATGAAAGATGTTTTATAGTTTATTCAAACGTTATTGATTTCTGTAAAACCGATCAGATAATCTATGCTATAATTAAAACTTCATCTATACGATATGCCAGTGAAACATCTGGACCAAGATTGCTAGCCCAATAAACAGTTTCCATCCATCAGTAAATTGTGGCCTCATCTCGATCGATTCAAACTGAAATAAGAAAGAGAAACATTTATAAATAAAGATCCAACAAAATATTTTCAAGTTTGTTTGCCGGAATTAAATCCACAGAATCAGGCACGACCACCCCATCAACATGCATGCTTGATGTTGGATTAAAACAATACAACTTCGTAATCAACTCAGACGAAAAGATAGTTACCTGTAAGTGATGTATGGACGCTTAGAATGTCAGTTCGATAGGATAGTGATCACTGACTGTCTTTGCCTGCAAATCGAATCAAATCGGGGAAATACAAAGCTTTGTTTAACATTAGGCTAATCTATTCAATTTTGAAGATTGAAACATTAGTAAATGAAAACAGTGTCCGCAACAGACATCAGAGAGTGGTAGACGCGTCCTCTAGATGGCGCTGTTTACCAGCTGAACTATATTTTTTGGTAATGCTCAGCTGAAATCGTGCGATGGAGAATTAAATATATAAAAAACAATATTTGCAACATTGTGTTACGATTACATGCAGCTAATTTAAAAGGCACCCTCTTTTGCTAAAAACCTGATATTGAACTTCAGGCTTATGTCCCATAAAAGACCTTAAAAGTCCCATAAAAGACCTTAAAAGGGAAGCTTGAGTATCGAATTATATTTCTTAAAATGTCAAATCTTTAGTCTGATGGGAAAAAAATCCGAGAGAAAGGGAAACACATGTAGATGACTTACGAAATCTTGATCCAAGCCGTAAGCATTGTCAAAGTAGAAGACACGAGAGCTGGGGAGATTAGCGGTCATCTTAGATCCTGCAAGCACGAATCTAGGGAGAATTGAAGTACAGAACAAACATGAATGCATGCATGTATAGCTACTATTCAGTAGCGGATCTAGGGAGGCGGGGGGGGGGGGGTGTTAACCAACCCCAACCCCCGTTCAGCCACTGACTAACAGCACGAAACGATTAAACTGATGTAAAAAATTATGAATATAAACAGTTTTAACATTTATCCCTAAATTATCGTAGAATGCAGGACAAATCGTCGTCAACTTCAACTGTTTCCTGCCCCCCCGGCAGGGCGTGCCTTCGACACTCCTTTAACTTAACCCCCACCTTAATCAACCTCCCCATTTCCTGAAAGGTAGATCCGCCCCTGCTAGTTGTCAAGCTAGTTAAACTTTATTGCAGTTGTAGATATTGACCGTTGTGATGTTACCCATGACAAAGAGCGTAACATCACATGACTCAATCTAAATGTTTAAATTAATCAAAATGATTGGCAGAGCTGCCTGAGAACGCTAATATACAACGTTGAGTCTACACTCAACTTTCTCTGAGGCCTGCACAGGGCAAACCCCGAATTTCTTTTAATGGAATAAAAGCGTTGGTGTAAACAAAACGTTACAATTATAACTTGAGGAATACGAAGAGAAATTGTCTATACCTGTCGTATGCGCAGTCTGTATTTGAAACAGTCGTATCAGCTTCATCAGGCGTCAGCCAATAGAAACGACTCTCTGTTCGCAACCGGATAGTTGGCCAATAGGATGCTTTGACGTAATCGCAGTCGGCGTTGTAGTCTCCCGTGATTATCACATCCTGAATGACAAACACAGAAAAGAAACTTTCTGTTAAAAGCGTTTTACTCACCCCATGGTGCCATAATTCATTCCCTAAGATATTGCACAGCGCCCTCATTGGCTGACCAATTTCAATACAATCTTAGGAATTTTACTTTTCAAGAAAAGTAAGCATTCAAATTGCCAACAATTGTTCCTTTTTGTTTCACTGTGTCACGACCAGCTATTACTCTATCCAAGAAAATTCGAAAATTCTCATGAAGACATAGCTCCCAATCCTGGACGTTACCTCTAATTACCGATATCTTAACGGAGTCCCATTTGCAGGGGGTAAGGGGGGGGGGGGTGCGTTTCACTCATGGGATGCACACAATGGTTTATTCGTAGTTGAAAACAATACAAAGCTATTTATTGCCTTCTCCAAAGTCAGAGGGTGTAGGGGGTTTACAAGGTCTCGATCGGAGGGGGGGGGGTGCCCCCTAGTTACATCACTGCCCAGCCAATTTGTCAGAGTAGCATCATTATATCTGTGGGTCTATATAAAGTTTAACGAACCGTTAAACCCCACTTCGAGACAACATCATCGTAGACATCAGCCAGGGCGTCGACCTCATAACGAGTGTACTTGTAGCCAGGTTTTGTGTGGATGTTCACAACGGCAAAGTCCGTAGGCAGAGCTGTTTGAACGGGGAGTAAATTATGACCAAAGAAAGTGACTGTAAGTGGCAATCGAACCTGTAATCTCTGCCATGGTTGCCCCAAATGCAGTGTTTTTTTCAACAGGCGCCAGTGAAAATTCGTAAATCTAGTCAGTTTTACTCTAGTCCGATGATTTGAAATGTTTTAAGCTTAAGCTCCACCGTTTTAATAAAAAACCCGACATAACCAAAATTCCTAATATATTAGTTTATACTCACATGAAGAAGTCAAAGATTCGAAGCGCACGATGTACGGCTGACGCTCAAATTCATCATTCTTCTCGACGTACGCATATTGGTCCTTCACTCTGAATAGGTCAGTCCTATAAACAAAAAACTGACGAGCTATAATTTTTTATGTACATGACTTCATAATTTCAATATTGCCACCATTTGACCAGTAGTTTCCGCAATGAATTCAGATATCTTAACTTTTTAATTAGAGAGAACTTCATCATAGACCTATAATGAACATAAATACTGAAAAGTTGTTTTCAGCTCATTCATACTGTCGGAATTGTAATTGTTCTGGACTAGATTTACCCTTCAAACGAGCATTGTTGATCTGAGAATCATTGTTTGCAATATCTAATAGGATTTTCTGAGGATTTCCAAATGCTCATCAAGAATCAACCCGATAATTGTTTACCTGTAGAAGAAGACATACTGCTCCTTGGTCGAGGAACGGCCCTCCCTCGGACCTACTACCATGCCATAATTTTTGCTGGAATATCTGAAAACAAAAATCCAATATCGACATAATTATCATAAAAATATCGATCGTGTTGAAGATCTGAGAAAGTGCTCGGCAACAATACAGTTTGCAATAACATACGTGACATGGATAGAGCTAGTTCCGATACTATGCGGAATAACGCTAAGAATATGCAAGATTTTAGGGATGTCATTTAATAGTCCCGCAATTGGTGAAATATGATATAATGGTTTCTGGTATAATCCACGTCATTAAAACAAAATTTCCACAAAAAACTTACTGGTTGAGTCCACTCAGGAGTGTATTGATGGGGTCAGGCGAGGAAGATCGCAGTTCTTGTACCATGACGAGGTCGTAACGACTCAAAATCTGAAATCCGAAGCAAATTGGTTATCCGATTATTATTATTATTACCCATATCAGGAAATGTGACATTGCATAAAAAGTTGCTAGATTTTTGGATATTTTGCTGTCGAAAAGTTCCTTTTCTTTTGGGATTTGTTGTTGTGTGATGGCAGCAAGCCAATGAGCAATACTTTTCTGACTGCCTTTCTCACACATGTTTTCAATGATCAAATTTTGGGTTTACAATTTGAACAGAAAACAGTGTCTTTCTGGAATGACATCACAGCAACAGCGTCCTCAATTATCCGGAAAGCATGGAAAATATGTAATGTGCACTTTTTAATAAAAGTTAACAAAAAGTGATGTCAAATAGTTTTCATACATTAACGTGGAGTAGAAAGTTGCACAAAGTGTGTTCCAAAGAAAAAACACCGTATGAACCTTTTAAATTGGTTCAATAAAAGATCATCTTTTCAAAACTTAAAATGGACGACCCTCGTAACAGACTACGAAGAATAAATAAAAAATAAAAAAAAAGTCAAACGACAACACATGACGGACTTAGTTTCATAAATTATGCATTGACTTGTGATGAATCTGGAACAAATGCAGAGATTTTAAATTGTGACAAATATGCCTACAGGGCATCAAGACAATCCTAATAATATTCTGCTGGTATCATGAGTGTGGATATTACTAGTAGATACACTCTCTCCATAGTAAGATTTTACATACATGTACTCTTTTTTTCTGTTATGCATCTTTTAAGACCTTACCTGGTGCAGATAGGCCACTACGTCAGGTTTGCTCATTTTGGATACCCCCAGTATTTGAATGTTGAACGACGCAACTTCGATGGCTGCAGCGTGGCCCGCCAATACGGCGGCCAGGAAACACAGCCCAAACACGGTACGGAACTGCATTGTTTTCCGCTGGTTACTTCCGTAAATCAACACGATTTAGTTGTGAGCTGTAACTGATTGTACCTTTGGTCGTCCGACACTGAGCAGGTTTTGAGCGAGTGAATGAACTTGTCAGGTCCAAGTATCCTGCTTTTATTACAAACGGCGTTTTGGCAGAACGGTAACCGAAGGTACTGCATGGATCGTAAACAGCGCTAACACATAGTCATCAGCAAGCAGTCACTAATAAGCAGCTATCAGTCGAGGAAATAAACAACAGTCGTAGACAATCGGAAAGAAATCACAGACAATCGGTAAAGATATTCAAGCGGCATGCGAAAAAAGCTGACCTGGAAACCTACATGATCGTTTGCGGTTATCTGGAGTAATTGTCATAATCCGGCGATATTCTTGTTACATTCCACTAGTGTGGTAACAATAAATATAGCACGGAGCATGCAAGTTCGTGCCTGCTTTGATGCACGAACTACGAAAATAACTTCAATTTGATTGACGACAAATCCACTTCAGATAAGTATAGTTTTACACAAAGAATTCGTTGATTTCCTTTTCCCCATTTTATTCGTTGCATGCAGGCATAATTTATCAATTTGCGTCAGCTAAGATAGTGCTAAATCAACACAGATAGTCAGTTGTTTTGTTTTTAAATTAAAAGGCATAGTATTGCATATCAAAATATTACAAATGGGTCGTGTGAACGATGTCCCACTTTGTATGAAATTGCTGTGCACGTGTGGTGTTCGCATCTTGCACAAGACTGCTACCTTATCTCTTTGATTATTGGCAATTCGTTCGTGCAGAACTTTGATCTTTTTCTTCGCTCTGACGTCTTAACAACATGCTTAAGAGCACTAGTCAGATGCCCATAATAAGCCAGTAACACGTGATCATCGTATTTTTTTTTCACTTTAGCTTGGACATAATTATACAAGATAACTCTATCGACGACAAATTTGAAATTATCGAAACATTTATAGTGCAATGACGGACATGGGCGTCGCGAGGGAAAAAAAAAAAAAAAAAAAAAAAAAGGAAGAAAAAAGGAAAAAAGAAAGAAAAAGAGGCGCGAAGACAAAGTGGTGTAAATTTAATGAGTTGGGGGGGGGGGCAAAATGTCCCTGCCCCCCTCTAAAACTGATAAGTCGAGAAGGTGTTGAGAAATAGAAGCATTTTTTGGCAAAATTTTTTTTTGCCCCCCTCTAGAAAAAATTCTGGCGACGCCCATGATGACGGAAGTTTCTGTTGAGTTCGGTTGATGTTGAAGTCAACCGAATGTCGTTAAGGCCTCTGTGCCGGACAGACAGTCACATATGACTTTATCAATACTGGGCTCATTGCCTTGTCTGGTTTGTGGTGATGAAAACCAGTAATTGCCAAGAGCGGATCCAGAACACAATACTTTATTTGGGGGGGGGGGTAGAGGGTAAACCATTTATTGTTCCCAGAAAAAGTGGGTCCAAATATTTTCCGCCCCAAATTTAATATGAAAAGCAAGAGGGGGAGGGAACTAGGACTCGTCATTGCACTTGTGCACGGTTGCTCAATTTTAATGCTGTCCTCCGAGAATCTCATTTCCTTAAGCATGCCGAATAATGATGTACTCGTTAAATGCGGTTGTCAGTTGTTTCTGCGACTTAAAAAAATATATATAAAAAACCCAAACAAACAAACAAAAACAAAACAAAAGAAAAACTGTTCACAGGGAAAGTGTTCTCGGAAAAATTTACGTTGTAAGGGCGCCAATCGATTCTTAAAAATGGGGGGGGGGGGGCATACCTTGACCAGAACTAATGTGAGGGCAAAGCACGAAGCCCTTACGGCGTGGGGTTCGGGGCCCACTCAAGGGCCCGAAAATGTTGGATTCTAGATGCTCTGTGTGGCACCCGGCCGGTGCACTGTGACAAAACGGGCAATCTGCTTTTCTAGTAGTAGAAAATCAGATGTCCTTTTTTTTTTTAACTGTCCGCAGTTTTCGGGTTGCAGAAAAGTAGAAACCGGATCCTCAGTATAAAACACAGTTTCATCATAAAAAAATGGTTTCACTATAGTAGAGTATATATCACAAAACATTCAATCATCTTTTCTGCTCTTCTGTTAGAAGAAAAGCCGATGTCCACATTTGAACCTCCATTATTTTAGCATGTTTGTATTTAAATCAAATTCTGGTTTGAGCACTCGCCAAAATCACGTGATTTCTACTGTCCCTCTGAGGCTACCAGCAAAAACAGTTTCAATCAACTAAAAAATGAGACAGTTTCCAATTCAATTTACTTTCTAACACTTGAGTTTAATGAATTTAAAAAAAAAAATAACCTCAAAACATCAACTCCTTCAGCAAACAAAACATTTTATATGTGAACGTGGGAATATGGTTGCCTTATATCGTTCAGGGTAACCCACAATGCAACTGTGTCTGTTTAAACACAACTTGTCTACATACAGAAGATGTTATTAAGATGCATCTACGATTCAAGTTCGTCAACAGTTCAAGTATACAATGAAGTGTTTAGTGATGCTGGTCAGAGGTGGCAGCAAGTCATTTTTTGCAAGTCCAAGTCAAGTCACAAGTCATTGTTTGCAAGTCCAAGTCAAGTCACAAGTCATTAGGTCCAGTCACAAGTCAAGTCACAAGTCATTTGGCATGTTTGGTGTAAAAACAATTCAAGTCACAAGTATCTTTGTCCAAGAACACGTCAAGTTGCACATTATTTTTTTCAGCTTTAAAAAGAACCTGGCGTTAACTTACGAGTTATTTTGAACATGCCTTCTTAATTCCCCTTTTTCAATGTGTTCCAATTACTATTCTTGTAGTTTATCACATATCCGTCGGATATTAGCCCTTTGTATGCTTTAATAAATGTACTTTACATTGTAGAAATAAATGTTGAGATGACATGAAAAAAAGACTTCACTCACTCGATTACATGTAGTATACTAACACTTTATTATTCAACTTTTATGTATACTAAACGTCTACCAATGGGTTAAGCTATCCGGTATATTACATGCAATTGACAAGGGCATGCTTTCTTTTCATGAAAGGTTCCTTTCAAAGTTTGTTCAACCATTACATTAAGCAAGACACTTGGTCATTGAAAACTGTAGTTTGTTGTGACAGTCTTATTGAAAACTTTTGAAACTAGTGGGAACTATTCATTTTACTGGATTCAGTCACTGAGGTCTATTTTCTGGAATGAAACTTTCTCGCTGCATCTGTAAACTGCATTTATAAACACCTTGAGTGGCCTTTTGGGCCTTGTGATGGGCGACTTCAATTAAAAATAAATCGAGTAGCGTCTGACTTGGGATGGTAACAAGTCATTTTTTGCAAGTCCAAGTCAAGTCACAAGTCATTGTTTGCAAGTCCAAGTCAAGTCACAAGTCAAAGCTGGTATTTACAAGTCAAGTCACAAGTCACAAAAATAGCGACTCGAGTCCGACTCGAGTCCAAGTCACATGACTCAAGTCAGCAACTCTGATGCTGGTAGGTATTAAGATTTGGGCCAGTAAGAATGTCTTTAAAGTTGGCAATTATAATAAACCATTATTATCTTTACTGACGTATCCAATAACATGTTTATCAGAACTGTTTTCTCATTGAGAGGTTCATGTGAAGGTTTCACTATGTTCATGTGAAAATGAAATGGCGAGGTGGGCTAACGAGCTTGCCAGAGAACGCAATGCAAGGCGCTGCATGAGTGGGGGAAAAAACTTCGAAATGAGCACTCAAAATCAATAGAAATGTAATTGCCTGAGAGTACTTCGACTTCACATTTCGGGCCAGGTAATATAGGAATTGTTTTCCAACTGAAAGGAGAAATGTGTACATTTATGTAGGAGGCCCTCCAGAATGCAAGATAATAGATTTCAGCATTTGCCTATTTACAGAAGACGTAATAATCTGCATCCACATTTCAGATTAAGTAAGTAGAACAGGTGCTTTTTGTTTTTAACAAGATGTAGTCCGATTCCTTTTTTCAAATAGCATAGATATTTGTTTTATACGATAAAGTTTCCGTCAGACTTAATTAACACAATCATTGTTCATTCGCTGCAGGAGTTCATTCTTTTAGAGAGCTTTTTGAGTTTTTTCCCTCAACGATTCATTAAACTCAAGGGTAAGAATGTAATTGAATTTGAAAGTCATACGGGCATGTTATATCCAGAGTTTCATATGCATGGCCTATTTAGTTGATTGACGCGTTTTTGCTGGTAGCCGTAGATGAAAAGTCACGTGATATAAACGACATTGAAGCCTGAGCGTCCAAACCCAGACTTTCATCTAAATACAAACATATACTAAAACCATGGAGGTTCAAAAGTGGACATCTGCTTTTGTTCTAACAAAATAGCAGACAAGCTGATTGAACGTTTTGTTAACATGCATTTTCTACTTTGGGGCTTTTCTGCTACCAGAAACCTGACGGTTCAAAAAGAAACATCTGCTTTTTTGCTACCAGAAAAGCAGTTTTGAACTTTTGTCATTGTGGTTTAAAAGTTCACGTCTGCCTCTTTGCTTTCAGAAAAGCAAAAGTGGCCATTTGCTTTTCTGCTACAAAACTGAGCAGATTCACCAAAAAATGGTGGGTTCCAAGTCGAGTCACTCCGTCCCCGCCATTACGTCATCACAGTGTAAGCCCGAAGCTCTGTCCAATCCACAGAACGTTTTGTGCGCGAAGCCAGGCAATGAAGACTTCTCACGCTTCAAACTAGTGATTGCCACAATTGGAGCTCAGGATACGAAACTCCGCGGGAAAAACATCGGCCAACAAAAAAACCACGAATTGGAGGGAAAAATTCTTTGAATTATTTCCCCAGACGGAGGAAGTTTACGCTCGAGAAATCGGGTCAGACAGGAAAACATTTCCAGCTAGTAATTTTCAAAATTATTTCTTGAATCTAACATTAAAATTACAAGTAGCCAATGAAAAACAACCCCTTTAAATGTAAGCAGGGTATTTTGCACAACATGCGCGACACCCGCACGTGGCGCTTAGCTCAGTACAAAAGTTACTTCATATTATTCGTTTATAGGCAATTTGTTTTTCAAGTTTATCTTATCGCTTTTATCATCTAATAGAAATAACACAACTAAGCAACCAAAAACAAAACAAAACAAAACAAAACAAAAAACACAGCGAGGTTCTATAAGCCCATACCGACCAGTGTAGCAATAAGCGTTGCCTGTTTGGTAGCAGAGAGGCACATATCCACTTTTGAATTGTACCACCGCGGTGGTTGTGGGGGCATTAGGAGCGTGCAAGCACGAAACAGGGGCAAGGTGTGCCTGCCTTCGACCACTTTAACCATTTTAAAAAAAATAAAAGATCATCATTTAAACATCATTTCGAGCTAAAAAATCAAATCTAGGCTACAATTTTTATTCGGGGACGAAAAAAAGTGTGTGTGGGTGGGGGGGGGGGCAAACGATATTATTATTTCTTACATTTTTAATTAGAGTCGACAACATGAACAATTCCAGTTTTTGATTTATTAAAGTTTTATCTATCTATCTTATCTCACTCTTCTATGGGGGTTTGCAGTTACGCATTCGATATATCAGAATTTACTTTTACATACTAAACAACCACATTATTCGTTCATGGACATCAAATTTTCTGACATTCCGTCAGGGAAAAAAAAATAAAGTAAATTTTCTAAATCACACATCCCAAACACGGTACGGAACTGCATTGCTTTCCGCTGGTTACTTCCGTAAATCACCACGATTTATGAGTTGTAACTGATTGTACTATTGGTCGTCCGACACTGAGCAGGTTTTGAGCGAGAGAATGAACTTGTCGGGTCCAAGTATCCTGCTTTTATTGTAAACGACGTTTGCGGTTATCTAGGGTAATGGTCATCCTGCGATATTCTTGTCGTATTCTGCTAGCGTGGTAATAAATAAATGTAGCACGGAGCAAGTTCGTGCCTGCTTTGATATCAACACGAATTTCGAAAATAACTCCAATTTGATTGACGACACATATATAATTTACATATATAATTTATCAATTTACGTCAGCAAAGATAATGCTAAATCAATACAGATAGTCAGTTAATTTTTTTTTTAATTTAAAAAGCATATTATTGAATTATATCAGGATATTTCAAATGGGTCGTGGCAAACGATATCCCGCTTTGTATTTTATTGCTGTGCCCGTGTGGTGTTCGCATCTTACAAGAATATGCTACCTTATCTCTTTGATTATGGGCAATTTGTTCGTGTAGGACTTTCGTCTTTTACGAAATAAGAATTTCTCTCGGTGTTCTTTCGAACTGAAGTTTTAACAAAGTGCGAAACAGCTAGTCCAGATACCCATGACAACCCAGTACAACATAATCATCGCAAATAGTTTTCACTTCAGCTTTGAAGGATAATAACAGATAACTGTGTTGACGACACAATTGAAATTATCGAAGAATTTACAGTGCAACTACGGAAGAATCTTCTGGGTCCGGCTGAAATGTTTACTCGATGACCACTTCTACTGGATAATGGTCGCTCACCGTCTTGGCCTGTGGAATTTAACACATTAAATGTCATGTTTTGGAGGAAACAACTAAATGTGATTTCTAAAATCAATCCTTTCACGTTTTTAGTTTGTTTATTCGTTCGAACCCATCTGCATACTGACTTATACTTTAAAAGGATCCCTGAAAAATAAAAGTTATAGTTTGTATCCTTTGATGTAAGATCTCATTAATTACGGTATTTCGTTCAAAATGTCCAGAATAGTTCATTGCCCAGATTAAAATTAAACACTTAATAATCACTAAAACAATACTAAATATCAGTACTCACCGTAGTTTGGTCCAGCCTAAGCTGGGAATCAAAGTAGTAGGTTGCAGCTGCACGTGAATTAGCGATCATACCAGATCCTGCCACAACAATCCTGACAAATCAACAAGATTTACTTGATTATAATAATACTCTAAATTAAAGGGGAAAAGGGACTGTATACAGATTTGACCGGATGAAAAGTCGATTTGACGGAAACGTCTTTACTTGAACACTGAGTTTGCTTGTAATTCAAAGAGAATTTTGTTTGTTTCGTAACACTTACGTATTTACTACTCAGACATAAACATTTTTATTTAATATTTTATTGCATATCAATCTCGTTTGGGGTTAATTCCTTAACACGCACGTAAGTTTGTTTTAGTATTTGAACGCCCAATCTCATTCACACAAAAAATATCATCATACAGTCACTTATTTACGACATTCAAACCTATGAATATGGTGCAGATTGTTGTTCGTAATCCATTTTCGTCAAAGCGAATCCTTTTCTAATCGTACAGACTATTTATCCGCACCTATCGTACGCACAGTCCGTGCTAGAGACAGTGGTGTCAGCAGAGTCAGGGATCAACCAGGCGAAGCGAGACTCAGTTCGTAGACGGATGTTGGACCACTTGGAGGAACTGACGTAGCTGCAGTCAGCATTGAAATCGCCCGCTATCATCACATCCTATACAAGGAGTACAAAGACACCAAGTTTGACCGGAAATGAAGGTCAAAGGTCACCAGAGGAATGGGACGGAAAAGATCACGTTAACAAATGAGCCAGGTGAGGCGAGGACCATTAGTCGACCATTACGCCTGCGCACTGATGGCAACGCGCGAACGCCTCTAGTCGAACGATGGTCGATGCAACCGTGCCGCATGTTCCGGTTCCAATACATGTAGATGACTATAGTTTAACCATCCTTCGTTCGAACGAAGTACTTCGAACTGTGGTTAACTATTTAGTTCGCGCCCGAACTTGCTCAAAGTTGTTTAGGATGATGATATTGATAATGTGTATGAATAATATTTTGAATAGAAGCGGGCCAAAGTGCTCCACTTGCCCTTGATTGGAGTTCACATTTTCTTTAGCTGATCTTAGTTCGAATGTCCTCTTTGTACTCACTGAATGACTGTCACCAGTTACTCTGAGTGCTCTGTGACCAGCTTTATAGGTTTGCCTTGTCTTGTTCTGGTGGTGCAAACCGGTAGCTGCTTCATTGTCTTATGTGTCTGAATACTTACCTGCAATCCCCAGGTGTCTACAATGTGATCATACACCTCACTAAGGTAGTCCAATTCAGTAACTGCATCATCTGGCTTGATATGAATACCGGCCACAGCAAACTCGGACAGACCTGCTCAAAACATTGCAGCAATGAATCAACAAGCATCTTTCAAGTGGTCATATTATCATTATGTAGGATGAGATTAAACCTCCTTTTCTCCCCGATGTTTAACGAAACATCTGGCGTAATACTGCAGTAGGCTGCTATCTTAGGACCTATGAGTTGAGTAATATGTTTGATATGAATAGGCTATCAATTGCTATTTAGGGACCGTTATTCAAAACAGTCTAAAACATTGAGAAACGAAATTTGAATTAATTAAAAGCTCGCAAAATAAAGTGTTCCATAATCGCGAAATGCAACTCACCAGAGCAATGGCATATTTTTTGGAATCGAACAATGAATGGTTGTCTCTCAAATTCATCGTGAGATTCGGGATATTCGTAGGCGTCAATCACGGATACCTTGCTGGGACTGTTTAAGAGAGAAGAAATGCATCATCATGACTTTTTTTTTTGGCCCAGTCGTGAGGTTTTAAAGAACTTAAGAATTTTAAAGAAATTAATCGTGTCGTGGATTTTGTAAAACTCTATCGGCCAAACCAACCAAATATGGGGTTGATTGATGGAATAATCTGATTGAGGGAATAATTAGTCATGTGACTTCTGGTTGAAACTTAATACAAAATTATGTAGGTTTTAATATCGGATTTTGTTCTTTATCTATGCAATTTTATCGCAACTATGTCGGTTAAAGGACATAATTTGGAAATTCTGCCTGTCAGTCCTGTAGATTTTGTAAAGGCTATAAAATATTAATGTATTGATATGAAGATTTCGAGGTTTCCTTTTCTATTTGATCCGTTGTGCCTCAGGTTGTTTATTTTATCTCTCTGTGACAACATTGAATGGAATACAGATTTAAGAGAACGGCCCTCCTGATAGACAGACGTATAGACAGCCCGACAGACCGACAGACAGACAGACAGTACGTTATCTACTACGACAAAGTTAACGATCACAACAGAGCTTCTCTTACTTGTAGAAGTAAACATACTGCTCTTTGTAAGATGATCGACCCATACGGGAGCTGATGATGAAGTCGTATGTGTGTGGGGAGTATCTGTAATACAGCATAAGGGAAAAGGCAGATATATTATGAAGGAGTTTTACCTAAGACTGGATAATTATATAATAGAAAGAAGAAGGGCAGTAAACTCTTCAACTATTTGACGAGAATAAAACAGTCGAGGTATTGCAGATCAGGTGGATGCAACTCAAAATCAGTGACAAAAACTCATTGTATAAATCGCACGTCAGAAAAATCTACAGTGAACGGGAATCTAGCCAAAGCTAAAGTTATTGGCGCGTGTTTATCGTATTTGGTGAGGCTAGATTTTTCGGAAAGATAGCCATTACTTATGATATGATTTGTTCGTATAGATTGAGAGGACCTCAGGAAAAAACCCCACCAAAATTACAATTATTTAAGGCGGGTGACAATTTAATGAATCACAAGCCAAATTGTACCTGCATGTGGATGTTTACACATTTCACATAGGCTAATCGGACGGTTAGACGGTAATGGCCGTGTATGGACATCTTTGGGCAATGGACAAGACGAATTTCGGCAATAAACAATTGGATTATAGTTACATTATAAACTAAAATATTTGCTCTACACACAGTTTGATTTTGAAAACTGCTGCGGAACGTTATTACCGGAGAACCCGATCCAATAAGCCTTCGTCAACCTTTGACCTAATTTCATGACCTTATTGTTTTTTTCTCACTCGATTAAATTAAAAACAAAATATATAACAAAAATAAACAGATATGTCAATGATAATGTTAAACACAAAAAAGTGACTATGAACGTCATTGTGTCGACGTGTCAATCAACGGAGCTGCATGCGTAATCAGATAAAATGAAAGGGCTTAAGAGGTAATCAGGAGCTGGATAAAGCCGGAAAACATTATGCGTGAGAGACTGTCACCTGTCAAACCACCACGCGATACACAATCCTATGGTGTAGAATTCAAAGATGAAACCAATGCGTCTGGCATAAAAATCTAAAGAGTATAAATTATGAAGGTATAACACTCAAAACTGTTTGTTTATTGAATGAGTGGTTGTTGAATATAAATGCCATTTGTAAATTTAACACTGCAGTTTTTGCAACAAAGTGGATGTAAGATTCCTCTTAATACAGCTTAATATCCTTGGTTCAATTTTGTTTACACGACTCTATACCCTCGTAAAAACTCTCCTTTTTATCACATGCGTTTCTCTAATTTTTCAGCCCCTCTTGGTAGCCCTCTTACGCTAGGGGAAGCTGTTCAAATATAAATGTGTGCTTTTCGGTTCATCAATGGTTTAATGTGTGGAGAATTACTATAATAGTGGTTATGAAATTCTGACACTTTCCTTTCCTACAAAATTAAAATTCTTACAAAAACAGAAAACGTAACCGCCTCTTTAAATTTTGATAAAACATTTTCATGACTCTTAATTCGGAACACAAACACTGGTAGTGAGGTAACAATAAATTGCAAAGTTAAACTGTATGGTAACCTAAAAATGCTAATAATAATGAGGGATTTAACGGCATCACCGGCGCAAAATATTCCATTATGTGAAATAAAAAGCTTGAGTTTTGTTTTAATTTAAAGCTCCTTATACGGCACGATGACTTTAAAATGTAAAATTGTCTTACTCGTTCAGTGCGTTTAGAAGGTCCACAATAGCTTCACCAGATGCATCTCGTAGCTCTTGTATCAGAACCACGTCGTAACGCGCCAGAATCTACAAAAAAATATATATATAGACATTATATTTCTCTTCCTTTTCGAAGTCAAGTCGCCCCATTATCTAACGCCGACACCAGAAGCTTGCGACTGGTGGTTGGCGGTGTTAATAAAAACAAAACCAAAGAGATAGACCCCAAAAAGTATTTAAAAGAAAATACCATGGAACAATGTTAACCGACCATGAACATGACTTATTTTGTAGCATTTTGAAAGTTATCGACTTTACATTGACAAAAAATCGGCTCATGAATTTATTGATTTCTGTCGTTCAGCTTTTAGAGTTTGACGCTCGTATAACCCGTCGCACACGGGAGCTATCTGCTGAGCAAAAAAGTCATTCGTGGCCGTGTGCCTTGAATAAATGGTTAGCCAACCGTAAATATATATGATGTACCAATAATCGGTACCAATGAGCTCGATAGCAGTGGACTAAATAGTACCTGTCTGGTCCAGTTGTTTTGCAATTTCTTCTAAAGCCTGCTGGCGTTTGTCCCTATTTTTGAAATCATGCGAGCGACAAACAAGGATAATCTGGCCACAAATCAACTAGCTTTTCCTCTATAATATACAGCCGTTGACAAAGTCGCTCGCACTTTCGTTCGGGGCCGCCATTTTAAAATCACGTGAATAGAGTATGTGCTTTCATTGGCTAGTTATTTTTTTGGTCTGAGTACGTAGCTCAGTTTGCCTGCACACAGTGAGTTTTTCAAACAGGCAAACAGGGGAGATATTTGCCTCACGGCCTCGCGAGGCAGATAACTCAGCAAAACTTTGACTGCACACAGAGAGTTATGTGCTGATGAGCAAACGGCCATGAATGAATGTTAGCTCAGCAGAGCGCTCTCGATCGTGTGCGGCGGGCTTAATCGTTCGGAAGCAATGTGAAACCATAGCGATACATGTGTAATAATTTAATATAACTCTATGCGTGAGACTACTCCGTGTACATCACGGATTGTCGATTCACTTTGCAGTTTGGTCATAGTACACGGCTACACGATACACGAACGACGATAACACGTACATGCGGAAAACTCCCCAGACAGAAAATGCGGCTCAATATTTGTAAACAAAATAAAGTCACGAATTAAATGCTAAGGCCACGACTGTTATCCTACAGTAGAACATTAGCTTTTTTCTAAATATCTTGTTTAGTGGCTCCTCAACTTTGTGAGCATGACAGACAGACAACCAAGATTAAGGAATTATTACCTCAGTAAGGTAGTCTACCACCTCCGGTTTTCCCATCTTAGTCACGCCCAGAGTCTGAATGTTAAATGCTCCAAATAGCAGAGACCCGCTGATGGAGGCCAGACTACAACTAAGCAGAAAGGTCACGTACAAAATGGTCTTGGCAGCCATCTTGGATTCCTCAACAACTATCCACTAATTTCAGTGGTAATGTTGCTATGAGTATTCGGACAAGCCAGTTGTCTAGATGTTAAAGCGGTAACATTGGCTTAAATAGCAAAAACGTGCTTTACTTATCACAAGAAAACAGCTCAGTCAATATGGTATTATGTAATTTATGGTATATTTAGAAAGTATCTTTAAATTAATCGCGGTTTAATCATCTCTATGATGATACAAGCGAAAAGCTAATTCATTTTTAAAGCATGGCCATCACTCATGATCATGCTATCAAAATCTGTCCCGTCACTAAACCGTCTCAACACACAAGAGAAAATTGAGACAAAAAGTTGCACAAACTTGATTTAATGAATTAGCAAATTTAGTCAATTGCCGGCCTGGGACTGAACAAATTTATTATAAACTGAATGTCAGGAATTGAGCCAGATCTCGACTAAAAGTTGTGACGTATATCATAATTTGTAGCCTACATTCGGCAACTGCAATTGTACAAAATAACGCACACAAAAGTTAAATAACTCTTCATAATACGAAGTTAAACAAAGAACTTGAATTGGCAACGTTCGGAATACCGTAACGATGCTTTATCAGGCACTCTGCTGGCGGTTTTCCAGTTTGTCAATGTCTAAAATTTGTTCCGGGGGGCTAGTCAAAAGCTATAAACCCGTATATAGCCGGTGATCACGCCCAGATAGTCACGACTACCAATATTAGCAATGCTGCAAACCTGGGAAAAAGCAAACGGGGATCACTCGGAGAGGGTACGGTTTCTTTTGATACAAAGACATGAACAAATTGGGATGAATTACATTGCATTTTAAGGCTAGATACTCAGCTTGTCAATTTACAAATATTTAGTGTTGCAGAATACCTGCAGGATTGCCGGGGGCACAATCTTCTTATGGGGGCGCTGTTCAAAGTGGACGATCATAGACAATATCGTGGTGGCGCTCTTCATCCCTGCAAATTTGCCGACGGTACACGATTTTGCCGAAGGACGACCTCGCCGTCCCGACTTTGCCTTTCTGATTCCTGATTTATCTTTTGGCCCGTTACACTCTGCCACTGCACTATGCACCCCCTCAGGCTTAGCTACTGGCACGGGTGCCTGTCATTAAGATTTTAAGGGGGTACACCCACAAGTAATTAGACTAGGCCAAAACTCCGTCCGCCGATCTGATGTATAAAAGTTATATATACTCAAATTCTATTTTAGAGAATTCTGAGAACCATGGAATGGGGAATTGAAGACATAATTATGGCAATGCACCTCTGGCCTGAACCGGGGGCTTCCAATTCTGAGCATTTTGGATGCAATGGGGTCCGAATGTGGCGCTATATATGTAGCCATGTTGTGGAGGGATTTTTTTTTTCCAAATGACTACTTTTCCAGTTTGGGAAACATCAGTCGTTTTAGGAGTGGTCGTCTTTGGGCGAGAATTTCTCCAAAAAGTAATTGGTCAACCCACCAAAAACTGAAAAGAAAATGAGAGGTCGAATGTTGATCATCATTTTTCGGTGCTGCGTAAACACCTGTGAGAGTTATGAGTATTTTTTTAAAAAGAATCTTGAAGTATGGCGATGTAGCATTAGTGTGGAATGTTTATACGGGGATGCACATGCAAATGTTGAATCAACGATAAGATGGGACATTTACAGGTCTAGCACCCTCAACTGGACAGACGTTTCATCGTTAGTAATCAATGCCCACCCCCATTCCCACTGACTGTGCGCCCAGTCTGACAACGTGTCACTTGCATGTCAATGTGTTAGTATGAATACAACACAAATGGGTGCTTATGACATCTAGTCTCGGCTAAATTGTGTAGGAAACGTAGAGCATTGTTGGTAACATTATCAGTGCGCATGCGAAAGCTTTGACCAGAACATGAATGATTCAAAATCTGTTCAGATCAATGGGGAACTGAAAACGCCGCCATAATCACGCACCCTTGGATAGGCCGCAAAGTTGGTACAAGCAGACAATGTTGAATACAGGTCCTTGATCAACAGGGTGTGCACGCGTAAATTGTCTCTGTTTTCAGTGAAGAAGTGAAAGCTTCATGATACCGAGAGCCGTTAATTGGAAGATAGTCCTCAGGGCTCCCACACTAGGAAATGAACCCCAGCATCCAGTTACTTGAAGTGCGGCGCCGAACGGAAATTAATTTTGAATGCTTCCGATTCCCAAAGATCTATGGAATTATCTCATTTCATTATGTGTGGCATTTGGGCCTTCCCGAGGTTTATTGACCACCCTTTTGCTATCTGATCACAGAATCGAGAGGAATTTTAGCCAGTCCCTTTTCAGCTCTGTGAGAGTAGTGCTATAATTCCCTTGTAAGCCTTGAACATTAAAAACTCAGCCTCTTCAAGGCATTATTGATTTTTACCGCATCAGCTCCCCTTAACGAACTAATCTCCATCTTCTCACCCCAATTCACCTCGACTCCTCAAGATCATGAAAATAAAAAAAGAGAAATGCACGGTCACATCATCTTGATAATTGAAGTGGAATTTGTGTTTAAACATTTCCCCTTTTCTTTGCTTTTCATCAGCCATTCACCAGTGGTTTTAACCAGGAACTGTGTTCGTACCGGCGTGAAGCTGAAAACCTCTCCGGGGAAATCTAATAATTGCCGGTGGAGAATTTCACCAGTTGCTGGACCATTCAGTCCTTCGATGCCGCATGCGCAACATCATTAAATAAGCATGAGATCCCTTCGAAACGTGTCTTGATAAATTATACCTTAATGGTTTTTCAGATCGCCAGATGTAAATTGATGTATTTAATTTGCCGTCATTTCACCATGCATAAATCTACAAGAAATTCAATGCTATCTATTCATGGTCGTTTCTTGCACACAACAGCTGCTAGACTGCTAGTTATAGTTATGCGTTGGGGTTACATGATCATTGAATTCATACCTGATTTTTTTGGGGGGCCGGGGGGAGGGGGCTATAGATTAAAACAAGACTTAGCAAGTCTATTAAAGCTGGTCGCAGACCCCACAAATTATATTTAGTTGATTCAAAGTGGCTATCCGCTGGAAGGCTTTTACTGTATGTGTTCTGCAGAGCGTGCTATGGATTCATTATGTTTTTGACGTAATGGGGTAATCCTACACGAAAGCACTGCTCGGATAACAAAGGAAGGACAGTCGGTCGGTCAGTCGGTCGGTCGGTCGGTCGGTTGGTCGGTCTGTCGGTCGGCCAGCTGTCGTTTACAGATGTTTAAATTGTTGATAGGTTTGAAGGCGCGTTTCAGGAATTTTAAGGGCACCAATGAAGGAACTCCGTCTCACGCTATTTCCATTTTCTTCTGATTTCAGGATCACTTTCAATCTTGCAACTGAAGTAGGCCGAAGTTTGGAGTACTTTCATTTGGTTTGACGTTATAGAATTTAATATAAAGTC
Source organism: Patiria pectinifera (assembly GCA_029964075.1). Classification (NCBI taxonomy): domain Eukaryota; kingdom Metazoa; phylum Echinodermata; class Asteroidea; order Valvatida; family Asterinidae; genus Patiria; species Patiria pectinifera. Next base: position 22,488,088 of record CM057143.1, on the reverse strand, counting down.
TCAGATAAACCGAAGCCCAAGAACGAAACCGAGGCTAGGGACCACCTTCCCTCATTTCTACTTTCAATTCAAATCTGCATTAAGCTCTTGCAGGACAAAACAGGTGAATTTTGAGTAACAAGAGAAACCACCTGTAGCGACACATGCTGCCAATGGTTTAAGGAAACCTGTAAGATTCCCTTTGGCATATTCTTATTATTTTAGTCAGTGGTGTTTTCCCCCCAGGAAATTCAAGAGCAGCCTAACAATACACTATGAAGCGTGACATCGCTCATAGTGGACTGGATTACGGCAGGACTAGGGCAACTATTTCAGAAATATTATTAGGAAATAATATTTTATTCAAATGTATCATGGTGATGCAAAACAAGGCCACTAATAATGTAAACAATATCTTTATATTTATTGATCCCTTTTCTCAGTAAAACAGTTTAAAATTAGGTACAGAAAATGTCATGCAATGATACAAACACGGACACTTCCATTCAGGCAAGTTGTTATTAATATCTGTTAAAAAGGATCGTTGAAACTTCGTGTTTCTGTGCAAAAACCCAGCAAGATTGATTTAGTTGTCAACATCCCCCTCCCCAATTTTTTTTTTAAACATGCTACTTGATTGATTGTTTGAATTGCAAAATTCGTCGTGTTCATTTATCACTTGCAGTGAAGATTTTGCTCGACCGTCATATTTTAACTTACCCGGAACCCATAGGTCACTTTCTGAACGCTTGTTTTATTTTTGTCCTTGGGGATTATAGGATGCACCCATCGCACCTTGGGCTACACATCGGGGTGGATGGGTGTCTCCATGGCATGTAATTCCTGCCCCTTCCCACACTGAGCAGTCAACACCTGTCAGGTACGAGCAATCCATTATTACAATTTCTAAATAGCTCAACAGATTTGTCATTTTTATTTGATTGGATTAATTCTCTGGGCATACATTTCAACTGTTTGAAGAGAAGCATTCGTCGATATATTTAAAAACAAACAACAAAACAAATAAACAATCTGTTAATTTTGTTTGTTTTTAAAAGCCTGATTCCGATTTCTGATAACAGTATTGGCTCACATCGGGGTTGCTGGAAGTGTTTCTTTTCTCCGAGGAGAATACTGTATATTCAGATTGATTCAGTACACGCTGAAATGAGAGAAAATGAAATTCAGCACAAAATGACATTACATTGTTCATGTTAATGAGATTGGCAAATTGATAGCGAGGAAGAGTGGCCGTCGGTAGGTGCCAGAAATTGCCTGTGGGCGGAACAACAAAGCGTGAAATCGCTGGTTCTATAATGAGAACTAACAATGGATTACATTGAACCCTTCCACTCATTCACCACGTTTCGTTTTCTCTCTGTTGTGCAGCGCGTGCGTCTTCTTTTGCTCGACAGTTCGAATGACGCCATCAGAATGATGACAAGACGTCTGGAAAATTCTGTAGACTTGTCACATTCAGACTGAGGACAACTTGCCATGTATGAAGAAAAGAACAAAGGTTTATTGTTCTTTTTGAGGCAATCTTCAATGTAAAAAACTGCCCTTTAAGAATGTGTGTTTGTCCCATCGGTGGTGCATCTATAAATGATGGAACATCCAGAACGTCCATGTTCGTTAACCTACTGGCAATACATGGATGTGTGTAATAAAGAAAAACAATTTGTCTTAACTCGATTCTCTTAACTTGAGTTCACCATCACTGTTAACTTCCTTAAACATTGAATGAGGATTGAACACGCCGCAGAAGTGGTTACATCATACGCCGCCGAGGTCACGCGTTGGCCGAGGAGATGACTGTCTACACAAATCTGACCTTACGTAGCGATACGCAATGGTGCCCATGTTTTCATCATTTTTTCATCCTTTTAATAAAAAGAAAAATAAAGGAATCCATCTTGTTCTGAGTGATAACTGCAGTCAGCTACGAAGCACCGTCCCATTTCCCGGTCTTATTCTTAATGTCTGAGAAAATGATAATCCTAAGTAGTTAGAAGCAAATCATTTGAGAAGCAATTCCTATGAAAGGTTTCAACCCTATAGTAAAATGGCGGACGAGACACACTTCACTATTGGAGACGACTCTACGTGACGTCACACTTTTACGGTGTATACATTAATTTAAATATTCCCTCCCTAAACAAGTGGCTGGAAAGTCGAATCCCCGTCACACTTACAGAACATTCTTTGTCACATGGAGAGAAAACAAGGTCTGTACACGACCTGTCGATCATTCAAAATATTTTCTACTCAAGATTTGTTGGGACTTGCGGGGCCTTTGTGAAGGAAGTCGCACGAACATTCGAGTCAAAACGCCAGTTGCAAAAACATTTATCCGACAAGTTATATTATCAATTAACTTTAGGTCCCACGACAAATAATGGAAGTTTAGATACATGTCTTTAAGTAAACAAATTGTACAGTCATAATGCCAAATATCCAAATCCATTTAAAATTCGACAGATTGGCTTTTCTTTTAAACTGACGAAGGGCAGCTGCCGTTCGATAATTCAGTCCAGTAATTATCCATGTTATGTGATCCATTAATGCATTGAACCCTATCGCCCAAAGACCCGTTTTTATATGTTATCATGTTGCAAACAGCAATATTAAATCTAGTGTAAGTCACACGTTATCGTTCAGTTGGATCATAAACGATGATTTCCTTCAATATAATTAGAAGTAATTGATACAGTTCCCAATTGGCTATACTACATATCATGCAACTCCCCGTTGACTGCATGCAACATTGAGCAAGCCCATATTCTTTATTACTTCAGATAATGTTTCTTAATCACTTTAATTGGCTCCCTGCCAACTCAGACTGTCGTGATTGACCAACAAATCTTGTAAATTAACAAAGCCTGAATAATTAGGGGTTCTGCGTAAGGCAAGGCATCATGTACTTTCTGGTTATTATTTTGTCATACTCTGTGAATCACAACTTCAAATTTAATATTTATATATTTAACCTATGACTTTTTATGGGAAGTTTTCATCGTAACGGAATACTGGTACCCCCTGATCGATGCCCACCCCACCCTGCCCCACCCTTTCACACAAGTCTGTCCACCTGCCTCATCCTAATGCGTCATGTGATTTTAAGGTTCTTTCCAAGATGTGCATGAATTTTCACCTCTTTATTTGAAGGGAAAGCGATTATCATGTAATTCCCAACACGTCATTACATTTGAATTTGAAATTCGAATTTGTAGCAGTGCATTTGATTCATGCTGGAGTCTGTTCATCGTTTGTTTCCCTTTTCTCAAAATGTTAACAATTGTTACCCTTGTCACTTATAGAAGCAAAATCTTTCTTTGAGTCTCATTCGAAAAACACGTCAAATGTCGTTTTACCCAGGGATTTCTTTGTTTTTATTTGCGTCTTTTGGGTGCCAGTTTGACGTAGGCTCCTGTTTGTGTGGTCATGTGTTTGGGCTTTCTTAAAGAATAAAAAAACGGACTGAAAACACAGTCCGTAGAAAAGTCGAAAAACGTACAAACATGTTAATATGATACTTGTAAAGCATCGCTGCGTAAACACAGCTTGGTCTGCTTTTGGCGTTCAGAAATGATTTTAGTCTGCAATACTCGACTCATATCTTCAAGCACTCAGCGTAGTACGTTCCAGCTACTGGCAACATCTAAACATGTAGGCACGCCCCCTCACTTCCAAGAAACACAGCACACAAAATCATATATGCATGTATAAAAAACTGAAACAACGAAAGCATAAACTGACCACATAAAAGAGAAAAATTGAAGATTATAGGGTGGAATATATCACTGCATTAGTTTCTTACCCTGAGACAATAATTCTTTACTTGAACGAATAAAATGACCACGGCGGGATTATTAAACCCGTCACTACCTGAATTGTCTGAGTCGTTGGTGGTCTTCCAATTTGCCATTTTTTTCCGTTCCGATAAACTATAGGCCTAAATAACATGCAATCAGCTGATTCCGCAAGAAACAAAACCATTTGAAACCTGAGCCTAGAATCCCTCATACTATATTTTGATTTCTCTCTGACATCAAACAAGAATGACCATATTTTAATGTTATTTATCAAAGCACCTAGGCCTATCCTTTCATAAAAAAAGAAGGTGTCGGCTGATGAACTTGGGCAGTGAACGCAACCGCTCAATGACAATGTCTTTTGACAGTTTGGATGAAAGGCCCCTGTCTTAAAATAGAGACGATATCAATTTAAACAATTGTTGTCTTGAACTGTACTCCTTAGGCCCAAAAAAAAAAGTCTCCGGTTTCTGGTATGGAGCTTGCCCCAAAAGTGGTGCGGCGACGCGGCTTTTTTTTTTTTTACCTGTTTTTTTTTTTTTTGGGGGGGGGGGGCTTCAAATGTGGGCTGATGACTGCAAATGGTGCCCGACTAAACTTAGAGCAAATATATTGGAGTCCAGAGAGGCCACATAAATCTTATTCTCGATCATAACCCCTTCTAAAAAGCCGTTAAAATTGTGCAGCAGCAGAATTCCAGTCAAACCAGTGAGTTTGGCGGTTTTGAAACATCATCTTGTATTGAAAAAAAAACGTTTTTCATTTTGCCGACGCGCATGGCTACGGCGACGCGCGCGCATACCAGAAACCGGAGACTTTTTTTTTTGGCCTTAGTTGAATATACCTTCATCGCACTATTCAAAGTATTAAACTATTCCTTGAAACTCGGGGATATTTGTACACTTGAACAGCCGGCGCTGAGTCTCCGTCTTTTAGTGACTAGTAAATTGCGTTAGAAGAGGGGGATTGCAATAAATTTGCAATGCATGTGTTCCGGGCCGTCGGTGTGAGTAACGTCTCCTCGTTTGAGGCTTTATATTTTCCCGCGAATTGTCTAGCTTCGTGAGTCCTACAATGGTTTAAAAGGGTCCGAGGTTAACTTACACTGTGCATTTTTAATTGCTGTAATTCAAACTCGACCCCAGTGTCATTTGCATTGATAGACGGTCGTTTTCGACAACCCATCTGATTCTTAATTCACAGCAGATTGACAACGTGGTCGAAGAAAATGAAAACAAAAAACACCCCAGACGCGTCGGAAAAAGAAACAAAATATTTTATTTATATCTTGCATGCCCTTCTACGATTTCCCTGAATTCGTATTTCATTATTCACATGGCTTGAATTGGAAGGTTTTCTTTCGTTATTTACAACTTATTTTGTGTTGATATAAATCCGAAATTCTCCCTGTCGAAATTCCCACATACCGCATTAAAGTATTTGTTTCACAATTGTACCTGCAAGCCATCATAATTGAATAGTTTCAGGCTGGTTTTAAGTTCAGCACAGTGGGTTTTTCATACTTTGACATTTAGAAAAGTGATAACAAAGTATCCATTTCATTTTCCTGAAAAAAAAATATCATTTATTTAATGCCATCAAATGCGACGCTTGAGGCAAAAATATTATTCCAAAACAATAAAATCCGAATTTTCAGATGATGTTTTCAGGCAATCATGAATAATGTTTGTGGAGTCATCTGACGTTTTTGTCATTGCACATGCACACACATATTTGCATGCGATTTCTATGTATCCTGATATTTATTTCTCGATGTAACCGAACAAAATAAAGATTACAAACGATGCACCCGCGATTTTATGGTACATGTAGTAAAATTGTTTCGCTTATTTTCAATGCGATTTTAATTTCATGAGTAGAGAATATTCAAAAGACGTACATATAACATTTAGTAATCCTGATTGAATATACATGTAATTGATAAAAAACTGGTGGGTAGCCATGGCAACGAACAATAAAAAAAGCTACCTGTTTAATACCATGACCACTCTGTCCTTGGCTGTATACTGTCAGAGTCGACATCTAGCGGAACGCTTGAAAACATCGGTATATACCAATTCTGCTAAATATCGCCGAGTCGGAATCGTGTCTAATGGTTTTTCTGTCCGGATGACTGATGCCGATTCACAGAACAATTGTGGTAAACGTGCCTTTTTTTTAATTAGCTCGCAAAATAAGTAATTAATGAGCGTCGTATTTTCACCGGAAACCAAGACATGTTTTCTTTCAAATTGCAAGGGCAGGTTCGCCAGATGGAAGTCACTAAACATCAGGAAAACAACGACAGGAATCCAGATGTTAATTGTTTAACCAAAGCAATGTTTCACTTGCAGTTAATTGTGTATATACATTTCTAAATGTAAAGTACGGCGCGTGTGATTCGCTCGGCACAAAAAGTCGCTTTTTATATTTGTTTTGAAAATTGAAAAAAGGAAGATTTATCATTTCACCGTTTATCTCAAATTACTCCGAAGAAGATTTTTGTTATTATTGAATGTCTTTTTCTTAACTTTTCAAAACATTAACGAATTTTCTGTTGGGGAAGCGAGAACCGCTCAATTACGACTCTTAAAGGAACGTTTTTCTTCTTCTTTTTTTACGAGAAAAGGAGAATCCTGTTTTAATAACAAAAGTGTCTTTTATTGCTCCTGTGTCTAGGCTACATTGAATGGTATAAATACATAGGGCCTACAATTGAAGTAGCGGAACCATGGGCGTCGTCAGGATTTTTTTCCGGGGGTAAAGCACATTTCTCCCAAACTTCCTTAACTTTGTCTACATATTCTCAATTTATCATTTTTTCAAGCGTGGGCAGGGGAACATTTGCCCTAACAACCCCCCCCCCCAATCAAATTAACGGCAATTAAGGCTTCACATCTCTTTTCTATTGTTTTCCATTTTCCAGGGGGGGGGCGCAATTCCTCCTTACCCCTACCCCTCGCGACGCCCATGAGCGGATATTATTTATTCAGGTATTAATGTAACTTAATTTTGAAAGATTTAGGGGAACTTATTATTATTAGTTATCAGAAATTTTGTTTGGGTCATGCGCATGCGCCGTTGTATCTTACTGATCATTTCAAGAGAAATTTGGTCCCACGCAGACTGTACGCGTTGAAGTGTCGGGAGCCATGCCATGCACACCCGCAGCGTATTGGTTTAGCAGCCAAGCTTGGGAATCCACTAATTCCATATCATCATCAGAGAAGAGGGAGAACACAACGATATTCTATCACAGGAGTGACATTTCGCCAGCTATTATTCGTCATACCTGCCGTCAATCAATTAGTCATCCTCCAGTGGGCCAACCTGCACACATCTTGTGCCGTGCTGGGAGTGTTTATATTTAAACCAATCACAATCGGAGATAAGTTGTTCGGTCCGTCGTTTATTTCGCCTGGGTGCGTCCACGCCTGCCACTGGCTGCATAGATCTCGCCAGCCATTCGGCGCATATACCTACTCAAGAAATTACTGAATTTTGTCCGCCAGACAAGATATTTTCAAGTTTATGAAAACGTCTCTGCTGTTTCCCTTTCTGTCTCTTTGATAATAACGAGGCTCAGATACTTTCCATTACGTTTACGGGAGGACTTGTGCCCAGCCTTGGGGAGGACATTCCAATGGCGTGCAGCAGATTGTCTTACGGTATTTTGGCTGTCATGATGTGTCTGGCTCTGATAACATCAACAGGTGCAGCACACAGTAAGTAAACAACTTAGAAATCGGCAGTTCGTTGATTGTTATTTCCTAGATAGAAAACTCCGTCCTTTTTTTCAAAGAAATGAAATTGTCAAATTCACTGAAGAAAAACAATGTTTCACTTGTTCCTCAAAAAAATAAAAATCGTCCCCCCTAGAGAAAATAGCTGTATATGCCGTTTTCTGCAAACTATGAAAATAGTGCATTGAATAGTGCATTAATTTATAAACTACATGATTTACTGTTTTCTTTAAGATTTTTTGCGAGCCATTAAAGACCATTTTACCGTTATCTAGATATGTTTAATTGAATAATCAAGATCTTTCGTGTCCATGTAGTGTTCTGTGAGGAATAAGTAATTGCAGAAACCAAGTCTGTGACTTCATTTGTTTGCTTTATCCAAAGTTGATTAATTAAGGGTTGTTCACGGAATGTATAACCAAAAAAGAGAGAAAAATACAGAGGAAACATGTTGTCATTGTCACCCGTTTGATTTACGAGAGGTGAGGTATTTATAATCACGTTTGTTTTTAACTCCAGGGTGCGATAATTGCAACATTAACAATCTCCTGTGTCAAGCATCATGTTCAAGTTCACGTGAGTATTGACATTAATTATCAAAATAATGAAGAGAAATGAAAACGTAAATTTAAATGTAAATTCTACTGCGTTCTGGAACCTTCATATAGATCAGTGTACTTTAATTTCTAGCCATATACCTGAAGAAGAAATCTCATGACAAAGCAGACATAATGGCCTATGAAAAGGGCTTTTGTTGTAAATATTTTTTTTGAGAGTTAGAGTACCGCAAAACATGGACTTAAAAGTGTCTAATAGAGGGGTGTATCCGCGGCATGCGCCGTTCTTGCATTTGTATTGCCCAAAGGCACTTCACTTACCGTGGTTTCAAAAGGCCATTGTGACAATGGTCTTCTTTCCTCTGAGGGGAATACCCGTCAGAGCATAATGGAGATAGATATCGTCGGTAAATCTAAACTCACGTGTTTGTTTGCAGTTGGAGTGCTTGGCAAGCGTACTTTGCCTAGGTATCCAGACTTCGCTGCCTATATTCAAGATCAGGTAAGCTGGGGCTTATATATACCTTTATCATGCTGGCACCATTTCAGCCATGTTCCCTGTATCAAATAAACGTACTGAATTATGTTTTCTGTGCAAAAAGGAACCAGACTATTTTTCCTTCCAGCCTCGCTTTGGTTACGTTAATTTGTGTGTGAAAAAAATCAAGATGGCCGACACATGATAATGGTCTATTGGCTGGCCCCAGAGGGCCATCCTATCGCACCGACTGACTGACTGACTCCCCGACTGACTGTCACTTAATGTGGTTGTAGACTGATGAAGATAGCCGGGCAGTGCTATCGAATAGGTTCACTCCGCAATGAATGTTTCAAATCCTGCCAATTGTAATGCATAAAAAGACTTCCAGTGAATAGCCATTCTAAATCATCGCTCTGGGGCTGCTAAGATTGTCTTGTTAGTGGATCATCGACCCATATCTAGTTTGCATTTCATCCTATTAATTCTGGAGGAAATCCTACATTATTTTTATCAGTTCATTGCAAATAATCATCATTTGAGGTCTTGCATTCTGACGTCACAATATTTTGTTTTGTAATTTGTATAGATCTCTTCAATATTCGACCAATGTTTAATACCAAACTATTACCTGCCGATTTACTTAAACGAGCTCTTGACTGTATGTCTACTCGAATTGTCATCTACAATAAAATACATTACCCTGCCAACCAGTCAAGAAATCGACTTAGCATTAATTTTCTTACAAGTTCCAATTGTACTTTGAAAATCAATGTAAGGTTATTCTAAGGCTTTTGTAGCCGTCTTTGTACATCTTCTTGTGGGCTAAGTTGACCAAGTCTCATAAAGGAGTTTAAATAGCATAATCGGTTTAACCAAAAATAGAGACATTTTTGTTTTTACCTCTGGTTGTGGTTGATATTTTCGTTATTGGGCCGATTTTTTTTTCAGATTCAAAAGCGGAAACCAGAATCGTGTGGAATGGAGGACATTTATCGTGCAGTTCCTCCGTCCTGCTATGCCAAACTGGACTGGGTAAGCTCTCATCTTTTTATATTTTAAACTACGACCAAACCCATGGAGAGCCCTCTAGAAATGTAGGCTCCTCAAGCCCCCCCCCCTTCAAATTGGGCCCTTGTTACGCCAATGCAGTACATCGGCTTACATGTTCCTTTTTAAAGTACAAAATGTATACTGTAGGGCCTACTGCTTTATTGCGTATAGTGAGGATTCCTGGGTTTCCCTGAGCAAAACAATGGGCAGAAAAATATGGATATTACATAAAAAACTTTCACATATCCCGTCCTATTGGATATGGAACTGCTTGAATTAAGAACATAACAAAATTTCACAAAATACCTTATGAATATTGTATCATTGATAAATAATATATAATTTTACTGATGAAAAATATCAGTAAAACAAATAATTCAAAAATTATAATATAACCTAGCTCAAGTATGTTTCTTCGTTTAAATACACGCATGCACTTGGCATGATCAACGATTATTGCAAATTATGTACAGAGTAGAAATCCATTTGGTATTGTTGATAGCTGCATGCATGGTTGATGCAACACAATAGGCCTACGGCTTGTTAAGTAGCTGACTCTATAGATGGAGCGTTGAGGCCACATTTCGCCTGACTTGCCCAGACCACTCATAGATCAACACAATAATCACAAGATAACTACAAAAGGATTGACCTAACATTTGGGGTGAATGTTTTGCTTGCTAAATATTTTCACCCATGCTCTTTCGTAGCCTCAGTTTGATAGACGGAAATTTGATAAAAGCTTGACGCACGTTGTGCTGTGACATCCAGCGTTTTATTAATTATAAATTCGTCTCTCTTTTCAGCACAAGGCGTTGCATCATAACAATCTTTCGTAATTCTTAAAATAAACAAAGACGAAATAAACAACACGTTTACCAAAACAAAATAACAAAACAAAAACTCCAGGATGGCCAAAGTAGATGCAAAGACTGTGGTTCTTACCCAAACAACATTTTTAAATTTCTTTCCACAAAGTAATACATTTAAAAAAACAAACAGCCCTACTCCCTTGTTGAGTTACCCTAAGAATAAAACGTTATAAGATCGGTTTAATAAAATGTAAAGTTTTTGTCGAGTAGTAAAAATTAAAATTGGGGTACATGAATCGAGAATCTTTTTTTTTCTGAGGGGGTGGGGTGTTAAAAACATGGGACCGAGGTAAAGGCTTGAAGAATAGGAAGTCCTTACAAAAACCGAAATATATGTGGACTGATTTTTACCGTCAGGTAACTCTCGTACATGCAAACGCCTCATTCCTGTGTGTTTTTAGTCCTTGAATTCAAATCCGTTGTTTCTTTTAGTGAGAAAAATATCTCCACGACTCCAAAAGCATCGAAGATGGAAACCCGTAGTCGATTGCGTACGTGTATCTCAGTGAAATGACACTGTTTATTGTCAGTTTGATTGTCACCACTTTTTACAAATCAAATATATTTTTCTCACATTTATATCAAGTTATCTTCGCAAGTTGGCAAGTTGTGCATACATAAACATGCAATGAATATAGTACATCTCTGGTATTTTTTTATGATGGAGTAACCATGACTGTCCAAAAAAATTTAAACAATGAAAGGAGTGCACATTAACATATATCTTACCTATTGTATTCAAGGGCGGATGCAGAACTCAATTTGTTTTGGGGGCCAAAAAAATGTTTTGGTCCCCCAAAAAGTGGGTCCCAAAAATTACGGCGTGGGGTTCGGGGCCCGCTAAAGGGCCCCGAAATTTTTTGGTATTCTAGATTTTCTGTGGTGCGATCTGAGGCAATTTCTGACCACTTTAATAAATTATTTTTGAGGACAAGATGGTGGCGTACGCAAAGCCTGCCTTTAATTTTTTTTTGGGGGGGGGCGGGCAATGGCCCCCGTTGGCTCCCTCCCCCCGGATCCGCCCTTGATTACATCGAGTTCCCTTCTTGAATGTTCCTCCTTAGTGGGCATTCGCCTACGAAGCCGCCTCCCCCGCGAAGCAGGCGAGGCAAACGACACCTCGTGACACAAAACATCCCCTCTCAAACAAAAGGCGGGGGAAGGAATTGTATAAACTGAATAGCTCTAATTTCTCCATTCTTGTCGCTGTAATTTTGAAAAATCGTCAATTGTCAGTCGATTCTGTATAATTCCTCCATACGACACCGAGTCCTCAACTTCTTAAAACATTGCCACCATTATTCAGAATACAAGTCAATACACTAACTGAGTATGTACAAATTCTACACTGCGCTGTAGCCAAAGAGGAGTATTCACCATTCTAAAGCTTCCGCCCTTGTATTATTTACACACAAAAATCAAACGACTGACATATTTTCACAATAAACATTTGAAGGACGTCGTGCACTCATCCAATCAGATAAACCAACTTGGAATCCAGCTTTAACCCTTCACCTTTCTTGGAATACAGTGAAGATAAAAACACTACTTCCTTAAAAGCTCAGAGCTTGACAATTCCTGCGTCTTAGCCTGTTAATTAAATTCATCGGGCATCGATTTTGTGGCTTTCCTCTTGCAAACCCCTCCGTATCCATGTTGCTTGATTCACTCACAACCAGAGGCAGTTTGAACACCCCTTCTTCACTCCCCAAGCATCAGCTGCCGACAAATATCTCAGGCATCTTGCAAGACACTCAATTTATATCAAGGCGCTGCATCTGCAACCTGCTGACCCGTGTATTGCACTATTGCTTGATAAGGAAAAAAACACATCCACTAACTCAGTGTACACAAAAATTATGTTATACAATAGTGGGTAATTTCTTCCGTAAGGGTTTCAAATGCAACTGGAGGCATTTTCCACCGCAACACATTTTGTTGCCAGCTTCACTTTATCTTCAGCTTCGATAGAATTTAGGAGCCTTGCGTGATGAAGTACAAATGATATATTGTTTGGCCTCATATCATTATAATTTTATGTTCAGCAGCAAAACAAAATCCGTAGTACGCATTCCGTGTATTTCTCACCAGGCATCTTTGAATGCACCTAGATTTTGAAGAAAAAAAGGTCACAAAAAAGCGGGTTAACGCCATACGCGAGACAATCTCTATTGATTTTTTTTGTTGTTGAATCAATTCAAGATGTATTGCTCCAATGAAACTGAAACGGATATCCATAATATTGCTTTTCCTTTAACAGAACTTGTATGGCAAATTTGCTTGTCAGCAACACCCGTTCAAAAATCGGAACGATACACTTTTTTATTTGTAAAAAAACACTGTCTGAAATGAGATATATTAATAACATTGGCCTTCTTTTCTTCCATTATACCCTTGCCTACTTCATTTGACTCTGTTTTTTTATCGGATTTATAGTCTTTCTGTTTCCTTTTCCTCCTCCTCCTCCCTCCTTAATTCTCCTCATATTTATGTCCTCCTGTTTTTGATCTTTCCTCTTTTTGGTTGTCACTTGCAGTTGGTGAGCAAGGCAGAGGATTTTCGTCTCCGTGACGAGTAGGAGGAAACGTCCTGAAAGCCTGCACGACGCACTGACGAATCAACTACGCCTTGCGTGCACACATCGACAATCTACTGATCAGAGAACGAATTTCTCGATTCGAAAACTCGTCTTGAATGGAAGGAAAAATGAATTTAGCTTTCATTTGATTGAAAATATTATAGTTTCATTTACAACTCTATCAAAACGTCTTAACGGAATGTTGTTTCGGATTTAGGCATTTAGATTTTAGAATTTCGATCTATAGGTATTAGTCAAGATGCATGATTTTCAAAAGAGGTTTGTGTTTTGGATTGTACATTCATGTGAACTTGTTCAGAAAAGATCCGACCCATACTTTGGGTGGTTTTAAATCTGATTAATGTGTATTTTGCTAAGGTTTGTTTAAAGGTGCTCTACCCATACTCTGTTTTTTTCTCCTCACGAATTTGTAGGATTTATCTAAAAATATTTTTTTGGATTTTCAACCCTCTGAAAATATGCTTTTATTTTTGATTGCTTTTACGCCCATATCGCAAAAAAAAATGTGTGTGGATTATTATCTTGCCGAATATAATATGAAATGTGTAAAGCACTAAGTCCACAATTCGTCACCGTTTTCACGAAGAGCCACATAAATTATGTCGATTTTGAAGAAAATGTGTTTTCGAGATAATCGCAAAAGACGTTTCTCGTATTTTAAAACTGCAAAAAATACCACTTTGCAACAACTTTGTGAAGCAAGGAAACCATCACACTATTCTGTGTGAGCTGAATTTTTACATGAACCCAGTAATAAGACTTAATTCAGCAGTTAATTAGTGAAAATTAATTAGTAAAGATATGTGGCTCTTCGTGAAAACGCAAATTCAGGTTTCCGACATATTGGCCCTTTCTGTTCAATGTGTATTTCCATAGGCGCGCGTGAGTACGCGGGCGCAGCTGAAAATGTAAGTAAGATATAGGGCTCTTCGTGAAAACGCAAATCGCATTTGACCTACTTTTACGTATTTCCGTGCAATGGGTTTTGTACGCGTTCAAAGGGCCAAAATGTATGTGGCTCTTCGTGAAAACGCAAAATTCATTTATCGAGATTTTGGCCCCTTGCAACATTAATGTAACTTGGAAATTAATGATGTTTTGCTTACAAAAACATGTCAAAATGGTTAAGTACATTGTTTTAATTAAAGCAAAATATTGAACAAAAATCAAAATCGAAAAAATGGTAATATTTGACATATGTGGCTCTTCGTGAAAACGGTGACGAATTATTCATTGTTGGATGAGTTTGCTAGATGTCTTATTTAAAAATTAAAAATAAATAACTTTTGGTTTGCTAGAAAAAAAAGACAATTAAACAGACATCTATCCACGGGAGAGCAACGTTAAAACAACTTTTGAGTTATAAGGTGGATTAAGTCTAAAGCTTATCTTTCCGTTTTAACATTGTGTTTTGCTAATATTGCTAAAACTAAAGTGCCTTTGTGAATTATGTACAATACAACATGCACAGAAAATATATAGATTTCTGCACACACACAAATTGTGGCCTGTCTGTGGTGAATAATAGACTATATAGTTCGAACGAACAACAAGCAAGAATTCCTGGATTTTGTTTTGTTCGTGTAAATAATTTATTTTGTTCTTTGACTTCATTTTCAAATTCAATGAATTCATTAGTGCGAAGAGCTGCAGGGTTACACGTTGTCGTGATGGATATTAATTTACAGTAATTTATATTATAAACTGAATTATTGACACGATTGAGGCTCAAACGAGTGTGGCGGCCTGATGATTGGTATGGTTCACTGCGCCGCAATGGTTACACAGGTCGACTGCAATTATCAAAATAACGATTCGACACAATCATATCGAGCTAAAGTATTTTTTTAACCTTCGTTCTTTTATTGCCTTAAAAATAATATTTTAACAAAAATACGAAATCATCACACAATGAGAAGTGTCCCTATTTGGTTGATGCCAGACTCTAAAACATGGAGGGGGGGGGGGGTGCATGGCAAGGGAGGGGAAAAGAAATAATTTTGGGTGGGCAACAAAAAAAATGTCACCAGCCGTGGGGAAAAAAACGAAAATCGGGGGAGCCTAATTGGTGAATCACCCATTAATGGGCGATTTGTACACGATATAATTTTTTTTAAACTATTTTGTTTACTTTCTAAATAAACATATTACATATAAATATAAAAACTTTCATGTTCTTGCAAAATATCGTAATCATGTGATCAATTTCATCTCACGACTGGAACAAACTTTACAACAGAAACCTCAGCACAAGCAGAAAATCATTAGTTTCTTTATCGTGAACTGTTTAACGCTGATGGTATTTCTGTGGATGCATGACAGTGGATATACATGCCAAACATTGAGAACAAAAGAAGTGTGCAAATGTGTCGATTTGACTTTTGAACCTTAATGAGCTTGACTTCGTCATAATCAGGCTGATACAAAGTGCATGTCGTTGTTTTATAATGCATCAATGGACTTTTCTCATGAGCATTAATTATCTGACTAAAATACACGTCCAACTAACTAAAAAAAATGATGTCACAGGGTTTCCGTCATTATTTTGTTTACTGTATGCCAACATGAATCATCGAACCGAGACGATTATTGGCTTTAATTATGTGTTGTCCTATATTTTTTTCTCGTGAGGCTCCCGTAATGGCTCTAGATCTCCCGAGATCTCGAGAGTTTCCATCGATTCTTTTCCAAATCTCGACACTCGATCCACTGCCTAGTTAAATCAATTCTGTTCATTTGGGTTTCCAAATGAAATAACATCAGTGCATTGCCAGCCTAGTCCGCGGTAGCTTTGGTTTAGGATTACTCGGAGAATATCGCATAACCATCAATGATAAGACGGGAAATCCAACTTGACACCTGAGGGCGGGCTATAGCCTAGAGGGGGTTCAACGGATCAATAATAAGCAGAACATTGCTCTGTGTTGTCCATGATGGGACGTATGCGGATTACAACCGCTCGAGAAACTTAAGCATTGCTAAGTACTTGTCTCATTGCAGTCCCGTCTGAAGATTGAATGAAAAATCGTTACAGAAGACCAATGTTCCCCCGCACCTTCTGAATCAAAAACGAAGGGAGAGAATTCAACAATAAAAAAACCGTTTATTTATTTAAATTGATGCAGGCGTCCGTGTTGAAAATGATAGCGCGCGTGACGTAGCTGAAGACTCCAGAGGAAAACCTACTCAAAAAGTAACGAGTGAGGGCGGTATGTACACTCACTGATTTCGCACTGGAGATCATTTCGTGGACTTTTTGGCAGATAATTATGATTTGCCTCCTGACAGGCCAGTAGCCCTTTGGTTCATTATGCGATACTGGCTCCATGTGCGCTTTTCTATGGGCTCCGCGCACAAGTACCCCCTCAACGGTAACAAAGTGAAAGTTGGCGGAGACTACTCGGAGGGTCAATCGAACGCAATGCCGACGACACCTGAAGCTCATCCGAACACGCCATGGCTTGTGCACATTCAGAATAAAATAAAATGTGATGGGTACAATGACAAGTACGCGCACGTCGCACGAGATGTGTCTCGTCAATGGGGCTCTCGAATTAGGTTTTTTTTCAACCTCGTCCCATGGCTTACCTTATTTTCAACCTCGTTTCCAATAGTAAGCCTCAGGATGGGCAGTTGCTTCCTGTATCCTGATTCGATAGCGCAATTAGAAGATTTATATCGTGTACTTGGTGTTCAAATTTCCAACGTGTATTACGTGTTTTCACGTTCATTGTTGTTATTACATCCACACCTTCGCAAAAATACTCCTCTTCTTTCCAATTTGCTCATATTAATATGAAATGTGATACTGCATATTGGCATGATAAGATTGCAACATTTTAACTTAACAAAAAAACCGCGACGAATGGAAAGGTTTTTTTGTACCCAGACACCACATACAACAAACAAACGCTGATGTAAAGCACAGTCAGGAACCAGACTGTTCCTCATTGGCATACGACACCCCGGGAACGAGGTTGACAAAGATTTAATAACAAAAAAGCGTACTTCAAAAAAAGAAGTGACGTCATTATGTCGCAGGTCTTATCAGAAGGGTCGAAGGACAGGGATCAGGCATTTAGCATGGCTGCATCACCCAGTACGCTATTAGTATAACCTTTGACCTTTGACATAACTGTGACTCCATACCGTTTCTAAAAGGGTGTGGCGTTTAGAAACGTAGTCAATCAAAGATATTAGTTACATTACCAAAAATGCCAGTCCGTCAATTGTGGTCATACTTTATTCAATAAATCAACAGATACTTTAATATTATGCGCAACAGAAGTAAAGTAACAATAGCATTTCGATAATCGTCTTAAGATTATTTAGTGTTCAGTCATTGAAAATGTGAGTCTATAATATCTAGGCACGCATATGAGGGCGCCCCCATAAACGACCGAAGCGTTTATTGTTAAACCCTTACCCTGTTTTATACCAATAACCTCGAGGCGTATGAAACCATAATTTTTTGACGATGACCATTTTAGAAGCATTCGAAAAGCCGAGCCTTAGGCATACGAACACACCAAAGACTTGGTTTACATCTACTTTTTAAATCACGAAAATTCGTTAACAACTACTGAATAGCGCCCTCTATCATCAATTCAAGAAATATTTGTTCAAGCTACTAGCTCGTACCTATACCACCAATCATAGGGCAATGGTGACGAGTTCGTCATTTTGAGGTCTCCCATTAGATATATATATTTTTATCTTAAACTTTGACTCGGATTCAGCACTACAGCGTGTCTACGGATTTTACATGGCCGTGGTGGTTTCTGCCAATAATGCTCAGTAGCGGATCGGGGAGGGGGAGGGGGGTTGGCGCACCCCCCCCCCCTGCAGCCGCTGACTAATGTTATGATACTTGTAAAATTTGGCTAAAATAATAAACGGATTGAAAATTGACCCCCCGGAAATCTAGATCCTCCCTGACTGCTGCAAAGTTTCGTTTTCGCCGCAATATTTTGTAATATAGTGATTTATAGCCGCCACCATGGGGCAATGGGCATTACATTGGAGAAACTGCACATTGACGCGTGTATTGTGGTGAGGACAAGGTACATTAAGACACTGCGGTGAGTTCCATTTTCTGTGCACAGTAATGTCACTTCTCTGAATACAATTACATCAGACTAAAAGCTAAACTACATAAGTCATATTATTATATTTCCTATCTGTAGAAGTCTTCAAAGCCATGTTATAAAGTCAATGTCCAAGACAGTCCAGACACTAGACAATATTATAGCAATATATAATGGTTGCCTGATAGCCGTCCTATGAGGCATGCGATTGGAAAAGTGATTATGTTGTTCGATTAAAAGGTTTAATGTGCTTAATATCAATATAATGCTGTCATACTTCAGGTTACATAAGCATTCAAAGATTTACATCACAATTTGACAATAGTCACATTATCTACATAATAAGTCTACACTTATACAGAAATAACTTCGATTTGTTTTCGGCATAAAGTAGCAATAAAAGCGGAGCACGTCGTCCAATACAGTCTTCGTCTTGAAATATCTATTACACATCCATAAAATAACACTGGACATCTGAAGAATTGGTAGTAATGCAAAATCGTTATGTTACATATAACAGAATAATTCTCAGTATTTTGATAACACGTGACGTCATTGTTTTGCTGTTGTCAACTGGAGTTATTATATTTTTTTCAATGGCGGCGTCCTTCGTCTTCACGTCATGAATGACGATTTGTGACGTCATTAAGCTTTCAAAAATGCATTGCGTTTATGCTACATGCTAAAAATTTTATATCATATTTTAAACGTGAAGAATAAAAATGTGATTGACAGTACATGCAATAAGAGCTTTATAGTTTTTTAAAATTAAATTCAGACATCTTTTCTTTACATTGTTGAGTCTCATTCAAACGAATTTCTATCGAAAAAGACCAAAATAGTAAATTATATGAAGCCCTTCTATAAACGAGTCAGCTTTTAAATTACCTTACAATGAATTTATAAGCGTAAACAGAATTGATTGTCATTTCTTGTTGGTTAAATTTTTCAACAAAGTCAAGTTGTTCAAGAGCAGTCTTTGTCATCACCTGTGATAAAACTTCACACATATTGTAACTCCAAACAACAGTGTTCTTTCATTTCATTTTTGAAAAATAAAATCCCGAATTAGTGTAAAACACATTAGCGTCATAGTCTGCTTAGCCACTCGTCTTGTGATTTCACATTAATAAATTTGACGTTGTAGTCATTTCTGAAAGTTTCGTAAAAGTAATTTCATTGCTTAATTCGTTAATTATTAAAGTTGTTATGTTTAAACCATAAAAGTTCCAGTTTCAAATTGATAATTGCAACTGTGTGAGTTTATTTGTCTTTGTGAGGAAAAACGTGGCTCCTCTCTCCTTGCTGTTCCCATTGCATCAAGAATTGTTCTACTGGTTCATGCTCAAGACCAGCTCTAAGACCTGAAAATATAAAATAAGAGAAATCTTAATTGAAATAGTCACAGTTTTTTCATTTTTTAATTTCCCTATTTTATTAACCTTAATTTCATTAATTAACTTCAAAGTATTAATTTATTACTGGTGGCATTTACCTTCATTCTTTTCTTTAGTTAAATATGACTGCAATTATATTATCCCACTTTATATAATAACCATTAGGAAGTAACGGGCGGTGGATAAGGAGGGTTGTGAAATCACCTCGAAAACTTGCTCTTGCAGGTCATGAGGCAGGCTGCCGATCACTGCATCCAGATAGCACTCTTTCGTCATCAGTCCTCTCTGAAGGAAAGTAGGTAAAAAATAACCAGTTCGTTATGACTTTGTAATTACACTGTTTAATGACACCGCGGTAGCTTTATTTAAGGAAAAAAACTTGCACAACGTTAAGCAGGTAAGGCCCGTAATTTGCTATGAACGAGAAAAATGTGTTGAAAAAAAAAATAAGTTGCCATCCAAAAACCATGCTTGTGACTTCTTGTCAGCTGATTTGTAACCTTGACTACTTGTATGCAGCATTTCTGCTAAATAGCTCCTGAGATTGGGCCATTTCAGCTCTGAGCAGTTCAGTACTGCCCGATTCCTGTCCTAAACATCAAATCCAAGACCTTTACGTGTCCAACTTTAAAGCAGATGCATTTTGAACTCGGCTGAGCGATATAGCTAGTTATTTGCAACACTGTTTAAATAATGATTTGTATAACAAAGAAATAACATCATTACGTCATTCAAGTTGTTTGAATCCCTGTCGTCTCTCCATGCATTGTTTTCTGTCCTCTTGCCGACTAAAGACAAAGAAAGAATGACAAAAAGCAACCATAAAGTGGTGAGTCCTTCAATAAAGTTTAGTAACACAATAATCGAATTGCTTAACAATGCTGAAAGAAAGTGTTATTTTTTTGTGTATCACTCCAGCACAAGTTGTTGACTGATGATCGTTACTTTATGTGATAGGCCAATGAATGAAGTATATACATCAGTATGTTGTCATCACTAAATACCATTCTGCACAGTATGGTAAAATAGAAACGAAACGTTTGAGGCAAGACATATAGTTTCAATGTTACGCCTTTATATAAAATGTTTGAGGATGTTTATTCAGAATCGGATAGAGAAAAATTAAGAGAAATCGCAAACTTTCCGGACGTTTGCTCAATCGTCACATTTGTGACCAAATAACCAAAAGTAGCTTTTAGTGGAAGGCGGTAGGTGAACTAGTTTGAGATATTGCTCATCCATCCAAGAAGATGTACCGCGCCTACTCTATAGTGGCTTTCTTCTCCACGGGAGTAATAACATCGTCAGAGTCCTGGCCTCGGATATCCAACCTGATGCGCGCCCTGTCCAACTTGAAAGCTCACTAATTAAATGATTGAAAGTACGTGGTAGAGGCATTGAGTCAGCCACCCTAAACGCTTGTAATTTGTGATTCGATTCCCATTTCCGGGCCGCACTGCATTACCAGAAAACCATAATGATAGAACCGAGTGATGCCTGCTTTCTGCTTTACAAATCACACTGCTAATGTTAAGTGATGAAGACTTTCCGCACGCTATACGCGTACTGGCGGCAGCATGACGAAGTAGGCTTGGCTCTTTAGATTTTTTAAAGTGTAAATTGGGTTCACTAGGGGGAAAAGACATTATACATTTACTGGCCATGTACTGAGAAGTTAAGATTTGATGCGGACAGTCAGATGTTCGTATAGCTTATGTCAATGTATTGGAGTCAAATACGAGTCATTTGAACGAAAAACCGCGGTTCCTTTAATAAATAGTTTACTTTTTAGTATGAAATTTTACCATCAAAATTTATGATCCACTGATTGCAAATTTATCTTCGGCAAGTTTTGACGAGAAATGAAAAGGTCGAGGTTGTTTTACCAACACTCTAAAGTCAACACTACAAACCAAGTTGATTGAAGATAAGTGTAGCTAACTAGTTACCAATAGTAAACTCAAGCTCTCGAGCTCTGAATTGAAATGCGGTCGCTGCTAGAGGACATCGCTGATGGTTTTAGCTTTCTAATTTGTACAACCATGATCTCAAATGCTCGGGCAAGTTTGATTTTTTTCTATTCACATGACTACATTTAAAAATTTAAAAAAAAAAGTGTACTTCCAGCGTACGCACACCTATATTTTGTATATTAAAATTAGACCTGGGTCTTTTAAGAAAAGTTAGTTTTAGGCATTAATAGGCCTACAGATGGAATAAGGCAGGCCTGCACTATTTATACAGAGGGAAACGCGGAGGTCGCGATCCGATCGATAACTTCATGCTTATTAAACAGCTGATGTGATTGGCTATTGCTTCATCAAGTTCATGGACGTACTTCAAACAGTGTGATTGGTTTATAATGCCTCATTTCGTTTGTCCTTGGCCAATCAGCTAATCATTCCATTCGCTTCTATTCTCCCGTCTACTTTAAAACACCCGACAAGAAATGTCAAATGTCATGTGGGGGTCATTTCCTATAAAGATGACAACGAGGCAGCTTTTTGTTGGTGAGATGATGCATGTTACTACTATAGAGCCTGAAAGTTGACCCCTGGTGGCGTGCTTCCAGAACCCTCGAATGGGAAATTAGCGTGTAAAAGTCGGAGATTTAAAAATAGTTTTAATACATTGATTTATTATGAAAATCACCTCGGAAAAGGCCTTTGTAAAATTGTTACTTGCATCTCAATTCATGGAAACTGAAAAATCGCATGACGTGAAAGAGAAATATCGTGCCAAAATTTGACCTCAAACTTCTAAAATAAATGTGGACTATTGGAACTCGGTGCACTCGTACAGAGATGAAGTAGTCATTGGGTAAAAACTGAAACTTAAATAGGAAACTAAAATGTCTTTTGGGACACACACTTTATTTAAATAAACTTGACGGACTAATTGACATTTGCAAACAAATCTAAAATGACCGTTGATAAGAACTGTATTCAAGCAAACTTGACTAAATCTAGAATCCATTGGATGTACGTACGTACATCTTCGCGTCGTTATCATTTTCGTTCTCACGCAAGTACGCGATATGAAAACAAACGTAAACAAACAAAGACACCAATAGGTACGAAAATCCGGATTTGAAAGGTTGTAAGAAAATCCGTTTTTACCCATCTCTAACTGATTTCTCATCATTTTTTCTTGTGGAATGCCGAGATAAAATTCCAACATGAATATTTCTTGGGGGTGATTACGATTAGAAATCATTCTGTCAAAAATTATAGCAAGAGAAAGGGTAACCCCGTGTAAAATGCCCATAGAAGGGTCGCGGAGGGATCCGGAAGCTCAAAGACAAAGTGGCGTACTTTCAGGCTTGACTCTTGTGTTTCTGTCTTTGTTTTTGTATTTTGTTATTTTGTCGTTCTTGTGTATATATCACTTCAGACTTCGAAGAAAGTCGCAAGTTCTTGTTGCAGTTGTGAAGGGAAACTAAGATACCAAAAACACAATTTACAATCTCGCATTGCAGTTTTTTTCGGAGAAGGTTGCTTCCTATATACCTTAGTTGTAAAATTCAATGTGTTGACAACATTTACGTTGTGGTATAATTTCACGCATCAGATAACGTAGGTGCATCAATGATAAAATACACAGAAGGGAGTAAAAAAAACGTGTGGTCACCGAGAACACAGTGAGTTTTATTCCTTAATGGAAATCTTGGTGTTTATCTGCATATTGTTGACCCGTTTGGCCTCCCATCCAGCGTCTTGGAGTCCCTACCCATCCGGTTTTGGATCTCTTCAGACCTCGGCACGGGGGAGTCCTTGGGACGGTGCTATAGAAGAAAAACACGGTACCACAAGTCTGCGGTTACGGTATACTCACGTCAGTAAAATCCAGGAATTTCCTAAACGCAATCATTTAAATATTGAAGAAATATAACGGCTAATGCAAACCACAATGACGAAAAATGATGACGCAACTTAGCGTTTATGACGGACTTTGCTTAAAAGACAAATAAAACAGGTGCCCGAAGTTCATGTCTATTAAGAACAGTTTCATCTCAAGGCATTGTGAGGATTCTGCTACAGTAAAGTTGTCTTAATGCTAGTTTGTCCGAATGCTATCGTTTTCCTTAGTTTGGCAGTGTCATCGGTTAGGCTTCTTTCAAACAACCTGTCTTGAAATTGAATGCAATGGACCGTTTAAATATAGTGATATTAAACATCCCGATAACACACGAAGAGACTAATGTCACGTTAATAGAGATTAATGTGTCATGATCGATGACCAGAATAATTATGTGCATGCAGCTTAAATTTGTTATAAGTTTTTTAAACAATATTTCCACTCAACGTTTCACATCATTACTTTTCCCCGTGATATGAAGATTGTCGTATTGTCTATCAGCATTCACTTTCAATAATGCATTTTCTCATTACATAAATTGTATATAATTATGAATTTTACAATTTTACAACATAAAAGATAAATGTGATCACGAACAAAATGGTCGCAACTATACACGCGTTGGATAGGAATACGTGCAAGAGGACAAAAAAAGAGAAAAAAGATGGCCCCACCTGATGAATTGCAATTGAGTCATTTTGCTTTAATCACCTTCATAAATCAGTAAGGCTTTCAAGCACTTTGGTGCCTACCCATAAAACCGACCATCCTCGATACTCGCGCTCGTGTTCTTTATTATCTGGTCAGACAGTTATACAGAGGCCAAGCGATTCATTCATTACGAACGGACTCACTCAGGGGAACTACAGGATTCCTACGTGGCTTTGCAAATCATGCGATTGGCCTATATAATAATATACCTAACAAAGTTTGGCCGCAACTTGAGCCGTGTTTGTCTCGGTTTGCGATGCTGGCTTCTGGCGAAACGACTGTTGTTTGTGGGCCCTCTTGTAGCCGCTTATTATCTGCACTAAGTGGCAAGTTGTTGGCAGCGCGTCGCAGTTGATTCTCTTACTGCTAGAAAGGCCTGTCGATTAACTGCATCCTACAAGACAGTAATTTGTCAAAGAGGTCTGCTCAATGTATAATGCGTCCTTGGAATATCCTTGGCACCATATGAATCCAGCGTTAATATATGACAAATGGAATTATCGCATGTTCAATTTCAAATCAGATAAATATTGTTCGTTTATCTCTAGTGAAATCATCTCAAAATGAAAGGATTGGGGAATTTCACTCTGACTATTCACCCAATATAATTATTCTCACAGTTTAAACATAGGCCGACTGGTCCACGGATTTCCTTTTCCCCGGTGTAGAAGAGTCTGGCCACAGTTCACCTATCGCAATACAATTGACTAATCCAGCAAGACTTTCTTAGACAAGCAGAAGAATCTGATGTCAGAGATATAATGCTTCAGCAGCCTCTCGCTAAATCGAAAGCTAATCCTAAAGTACAAGAACCCGACTTGGTGTAAAGACGTCTTTAATTTGTCTCTTAGAAATCAGCCAGAGATTAAGTCCAATACAAATGGCCGTGAAGTGAAGGTGAACTTGACTCATGGATGAATGGAGTCCCCTTGCCAGAAGGTTGAGTCGCAAGGATATTTAGGAAAGGTTGACTTGAAACAACTAACTTTCTTTACCTATATGTGCATGCATCCAATAATGCGATTCCACAGCCCCTACACCCTATCTCTTTGACTGTACATGCGCTTGGTCTCTTACTAGACTTAACCAGGCATATTTTCGCTGATGGGTAGACATTTCTGTGGAAACCAAGCTGTCCTTGATATAACTTTGGTAAGTAAATGAACTGACAGTCGTGTACAAAGACACAAATCATGTACTTTCGGTGCAGGGACGTGCAGAAAACCGATTATTCTAACATAAGAGGGAGAATTTCGGATGACTTGCATGGTAACCGGTGTCTTATGAAATCCGGACTCGGTCATTATACAGACCAAGACGTGACATTTTGTGTTTTTGATGTTTCTGTGTACTGAACGTACGCAGTGTGGTAAAGGATTGCGTTTGAAATTGGGTCCAGACTTCAAGACATACCATTATACACCAATCGCCTTAATAATAAACCTTTGGAAGGAAACTGTCGTGCTTAAGAAGGGCTTGAAATCCCTGCTGAACGACATCAACCTTGAAATCCACTTCCAATAAAATAGCCGACATATCCCAGACGGAAGTATTTTTATTTATTGCCGACGTCTCTTCCAAAAAAAAATTGCATATCTGTACAGCACAATACCTTAAGATGTCTTCAATCCAATGAAAAATAGTTCAGATCAACAGGCTTTGAAGGAGTAAGTGCTGTTTACTCGATACGCATTATGTCTTGAAGTGGAAAACCCCATCACAAATGAAATCGACCATACAGAAAACCGTGCGTGTAAAAAGGCTTTTTATTCTGATCCCCCAAGGCAGAGCTGAGATTTTGTTCCAACGGTTAAGCTTGGTAGAGTGATTTCTCTCACTTCGGGCTTTTATACGCATTTAGGTCGTGTATAGTGCTGCTTATTCGTCGCAGCCGCAGTTTTTTCCCAGTCTCTGTTTTGCAGTAAGCATGAAAGGGGATAAATCGCGGATATGACGCGTGTGAATAAATCCATTTTGTACCTCTTTCAAAATGTCTGTTTGAATTTTGTAAGATTTACTGGAAACTGAATCTAAAAAAAAAATGTCTACTCACCTCTTCGGTTGCAAACCCTACAAATGGGCGTGCTGACGTCTACACATTCGACATTTGAACACGAAATTCCTGAAAATTAAAAAAGATGATTATTTATCAATTTATGTGCTGCATGTAACGAGACAAATGTACTTGAACTTGTGGACCAATAAATGAATATTGAAATTGAAATTGAAAACAAAAAATCGGTTCCTAATAAATATCTCAGTTAACATACTTAAAAAATATAAATGGAACCAGGGTACCTCAAAAGGGATCATACACTGTAATTTGCCAAGCCCTAAAAAAGATGGAAAGAAAAACGATGAAGAATCGTCCAGGCTTTGAGAGGAAGTTGGGAGGGGGCAGCCCGCCGCAATTATATGCCAGGGGAATCGTATTTGGACTAGACACCAAAACGGCATTCTGACCTGGGAAGGTGGTGGGGGGGGGTATTCGAAACCAAGATCGTAGAAATGAGAGACCGGGAACTTAAGCCGAGTCAACAAGAAGGGATAATTTGGAGTTACATTTTGGATCACTTCTTATTTGCTATAATGCCGTCTTTTCCTATTTCGTTCATGGAAAATTTAAGGGAGACCGAGTCAATTTATAGGGAAGTTTCCATAGATATCGAAAACAATGGGCCCAAATAAGCAACCTCGTATTCATGATTATTTGCCTTGACATAAACGAAAATCATATAAAAACGATCAATTCCACTCTAACAGTCTTCGTTGCTATGCATGCATTAATGCAGAGGCGTCAGTTCATGGCCACAAAAGTGACAAATTGGAAAATGATTTGTGAAAACCGCCACTTTGCAGATATTCAGAGGTAAATAACTGCTGCATTACGGGGCTTATTGGGGCATATTACCGGGCTTATTGGATTATTGTTTTCAAACCTCACGCTATTTTTGATTTTTTTTTTTCAATTTTGTAGCAGTTTTACTGATACCAGTACCAGAGAGTGTCAACCTTTCATTAATGCCATTGCTAATACCATGCACTTTTTCAGTACTAAAAGCTACTTTCCAGTCGACAAAGTAAAATCGACCTTGAATCTTAAAAGCTAATTGTTGATATTGCTGTGCTACCTTTAATGTTCCTCTTTTTCATTTCACGCTGAAGCGTATTTTCCTCATTAAATGCCTTAACATCTATTGTGTTATGAATGGATGGTATCGACATTGGCTCGGTACTCACTGGCATCGAGTCATGATGGATCGAAATTAATTTTGGCACAGTAGATCGAACCAAGGTTGTCTTGCTTGGAATAACGGCGGAGTCAGGAATAATGGCAGTTAAGGGAATAAGTTGGGTATCCTTATGACGTTAATTCACTCTCCAATTTCCATTCTTTTTTTCTCACTTTGGGGGCTATAGTTCTTGATTATCTGGTTCTTTTCTCGCAGTTTGCGCCTCCCTTCTTCCACATAATGTGTTCATCTGTCTCAAGCCTTTTTTTTTTATCATCGACAAACACATTTTTATTTTAAACACCAGCATCAAAATTTGTGTAAATTGTCTTAAGGTAAAAAAAATTTAACCGGAAAGTCAGCATTACATTATAACTATCCATATACATGAAACATATCTTGGACTTGGAGTAACACCAAGTGACATGTTATGCTGAAAAACAGGATCAATTTCCTCGATGCAATCAAATCAATGCGGAATTTGCAAAAATTGACATTAACAACAAATGATGAAAAAATTTTCGGGTAACATGCATGTGGAAAGAAATATCTTCTTGGAAGAAGTGTGGTTCTGAAAAGTCATAAAAACAGAAGTACGTTTGCATGCCTCAAGGAAAACTGAAATTGGAGCAATATCTGGCAGACCAAATGCTTATATATGACATACGAGAATATGCCCTCCTCTTTAAAACGCGATTAAGTTGCATTTGAATTTCACGATGACATCTCAAATTCAGCAAGTGACGGACACTGAGTGTCCTCTCTGCCAATCACAACAATTCAATTAAAGAAGCAGCCGACTATACAGCGAGCCGCTGGTGTGTGGTGTTTGCACGGTACATCAGGGTTAAATATACCCGCCAGGAGTGTCCGACGGCTCTACGAAAACATTCTAATTGGTTTTGCAGCTTTGATTTGCATTTCCCGTTTTCGTCTCGTTTTAATTTCCGCAACTCGAAGAGGTAAGAGTAATTGATGGAGTTACAACTTTGTATTTAAAGGTACCTTCCTTGGGGAAAACATCTGAAGGCGTTCCTTTTTACCCTTTTTACCAAGGTTCATGTTACGAATCGACGTGCTCAATGAATAACTTAAATCCTTATACCATCATTAATACTCACTTGATACGACACATTTACATGAAAAATGAACACCTTTGTATCATTGTATACCAGCATCATTAAATAAAAGCAAAAGGTTTGCTCGACAAATAAGGAAATATTAGCCCGAGGAAAGACACTGCCAGGATTTTATTTCCTTTGAAATTTTAAGTTGTTTACACAAAATTAAAATGCTAATAAGTCTTCAAATGTATTTTAATATGCTTTTTTTCTCCGTAACTTTTTGACTAGAAAGCTTTTACAAATTTACGGAAAGGCGTTTGGATGTTAAGTAGATTGTGAAACAAAAATGATATGATCACATCCGACATTTTCTGTAACCCTATTGTAAAACACGTTCGTTATTGCCATATTTAATGTACGTCTACTCTTAAGTTATTTTATTTTATTTTAATGGTATAAAGACAACTAAAGATTCTTTCTTTTAAATGACAAAAAATCGTTTGTGATTCGTTAGTCAGAGCCACAGCAGTAAATCTAAGCACACTGCAAAACTAGCGATGGTATCCACATGAGACCAGCGGTATAACATTTAGTACACCACTGGTTCTTATAGGGATATTTAGACATCACATTAAGCGAAGTGCTGTCTTAAAAATCTAATCGATTTGACTATAGACACGGTGTAACTAAGCCCGGGTGTAAGTAACAATTAGTCAAAATAATCATATTTTGACCGTTTGGTATTATACTATCCGTGATTATTGAGTGAAACATTTACGGTGGAAGGAATTTAAGTCTTAATCTAATCGAAATCTAAAACGATGGCCATGAGTTTTCTAAAACTAATATGACCTTCCATCAGCTCTCAAAAAACCAGTCAGTATTTTGACTACGATTTGAAAAAAAGGGGCGCACAAATCAAGAATGCTTATGTGATCTCATGGGGCCAGTGGGCAAACAAAATTGCATTTTGAAAGGATAGGAAAAGTGACATCCTTACCATTTACTGTCGATGTATTTAGGACGAGGGCCGCTGCCAAAACTACCAACACAATCATCTTGAGAGAAGGCCACCTCATTGTCATACAGCCCATGACTACCAAACACTTGGCACTTGCAATCCCTCTGAACCAACCGATCCGTCTGCAAACACCAACAATTGGCTGTGTTTTGTTTTGTTGTTTGGTGACGTTCAAAAACGCAAATTGCTCTTTTTCAACACTGAGCTCAGATCGTAATGAGCACTGTTGCGTCTAACGGCCGTTTATGTACTGAGCGCAAGCGGAAGGCGTGAATTTTATTTGTACCCTTTTTTGGGTATTAACAACCACACGCATGCGCAAACGCATTTCCATCAGCCTTTTAATAGTTCCAATTACGACATATTGCTTGCGGAAACGATTTGAAAGAGAAGGGATCAAACCTGCTTGTTGAAGTTAGCATACCTGAAGACTTATTACACGACAGTAATCACGTGATTGAATTTTAAAAAAAAAATCAAGAGAGATCGTTGGTTGTCCAGTTCAACCTGATTAAGCTTATTGGCGCATGCCCTCGGACAACACAGAGTGTTCAGTGTTAATGAACTTGTGTCGGTGATGCAAATCAAAATTTGATTTAATCACGTGATGCACATGTATATACCTTCGACCACGTGGTAAGTGTTTAGGCATGCGCGTTTCGCTTGTGACTGAACAAGGATGCAGGGGAAAAAAATCGGTTTGCCTGACCACATGCAGATCTCTTTAAGTTCATCCATTAATCTTCGGTTTCGTGCATTGTGGTGACGCGAAATAATGAAGACTGAATTTGATTTCAAAGAATATGTCAGCGGTAAGCTCTATACGTGATCAGTTTTTGGATTCTTTGGGCCGTTTTACGCATGCTGCTCGGGGGTTTGTGCTGCTACGCTGGCATACTAGATATATAAACAATGATAGGAGAATATGCAACAGGTGCCTGATGACTGAACTCATGAAACATCATGTAACAAGTGGTGTAAGCATAGGGCCACGGGGGACGAGTCTCCCAGTGGACACCCCTCCCCCATGCACCCATTTAAAATCTTGAGTTTTACAAAACAAATGATGTGAAATATTAAAATGATACGTTTCATTTGTCTGAAAGTGTCTCCGTGAAAAATTAAAGCAACCGGTCCCCCGCCAGATGTTTGCTTCTACAAGTCAGCTAACATGTACTTATTCTGTATATGCGTGCATAGCAATTTCACTTGTGAAGTACATGTTAAACTGCCGGGATTTGGGTATGGCCATTGCAATGCTTAGGACCAGCATTGCATTTTATTTTAGGTAAACTAGTTTTAAAGGTGTATGCACACGTACCACATTAACTTTCCCTGGGAAAATGAAATTTGATCATATTTTCTGCCTATATGCCTTAATCTGTTAGTTCAACAACAACTATGTATTATACAAGTTGAAACGATTGAATTCCATTTTCAGTTCGAATGTCCCGTGCCTACGTGCAAATGCAGCCGGGTTTTTGGTATGTTTGATTGGTTTCACATAGCCTATATCCGGATTTTTTTCTCGAGCCAAAAACAGTTAAGTATGTAAGAGGATATACGAAAACCATATCAACGTTCAGGCTTGCTTACACTGCAGTCGATCTAACTCTTTTGACAGCCGTGAAATTAGGTAACCTTTCAGGGAAGATAATGGTAACAACTGGTGCAATTCGGGCGTGGTGAGCCTGAAAAAAAAGGGTAAGCCCCGATCTGGGCAGTGAAATGATTATTTTAGGGAAAAAATGCCATCGTATGCCTAATCCAGTCACGCTGTCACGGCATTCACAGCCAGACTGTGAGTCTAGCAAACGAGTGGATGCCAGGAGAGGTGCTGGCGTACGTACGTCATCCAGATAATTTGCATAACAGAAGAAGGATTTGGGTTGAAAACGGAACTTCAGATTGGGTAAAACGTTGGGTAATGTGCTGTTTTTAGTATTCCAATCAATTTTTCCATGATGATGTACTGTGATAACGGTTCCCATGATTTCTCAAAAGTGTTGTTTTAATCGTATTTGGGAAAATAGAGGAAATGGCTTGTCAAGCCGGAAAATCATTATAATTAAGAAGACATCTTTATCTCCACTGAATTTCACGGGCTTAAGGGAATTTTGGCCACTTTACGATATTCTGCGCTACTTTCCATGATTTGTAATACTTAATTTATTATTATTTTTAAATGCTTTGTATGATGAATAAAAGGCAGATCACCATTTCAGTGACGAAAGGGAAACTTTGTTTCCTTTTTTCCCGTTTTTTTTTAAATATGTTGTAACATGGTGAAAATGAATGACGCCTTCATGCTCTTGAAATGGTTTACTCGTATATATGAGGAGTTGGAAAAGACTCCTAACACTAACAGTCAATTTTTTTTGTAGACACTGAGTCCGAGGCCCAAAGTGGCTAAGCAATCGTCATTTGATATCCAGACCGTAGTACTCAATCCTCTGCAGAGAGAAAACCTCATTTTACGGCCGACCCGTCTCCCTGCGGGTCCGCTTTAATGGAACACTCACCCTCCCAAAACGACCCTTCACTTTTGGGGGTTGCAGGGAAGCAACGCTACGCCATAATAACGTGATTTCTCCATGCATACTTAAAACATATATTTGTGTTTTTTGCAGCTATCATGGGAATGTTTTGGGATAGAATGTTCTCAAAATTCTGATTTATTTTAAAAGAAACAGAACTCACCAACAAATTGTAGGAAAACATGAGGCAAAAGGCAATTAAAGGGAACAAAAGTCTTTCTTACCACCAATTTTAAAAAAAGGTTCTTTTGAAAACATACTTTTAATTCGAAAATCCGAAGAAAAAGAATGATTATAAGGTTAAGACAATATTAAACAAATTGGAATTCACAATGCCAAGATTTGATGAAAACGTACCGAGAACATGCGAGCCTCATAACAAGAGGCATTGCCAATCTTGTTTCATCATTTTTATTTCAGTACGGTGCAAAAACGAACCGGTCGTTAATGTTGATGTATTAATATGACGAGCACATTCGAAGTAATAAACATTACCTTTCCAGGTTACTTGTCAAATGTACGGCAAAAACAACGTAGATGTCGAAAAAAAAGTGTGATTGAACAAAGATCAAATGCTTTTATCGACGTCATGGACTTCTGTGGTAAGCAAACAGCGGCAAGTTGAATGGCCAGACAGTTCAGCCAATTTCGTAGATCATGTGACATGGATAATCTTTGTTAATCTTTGATAAAAGCTCAACTTTGTTTTAAAAAGCCATCGTTATGAAGTTTCCGTGTTTTTTTTACGGCCGTAAGAAATAATGTTTATTATCAAATAAACGTATTGCCAAAAAAAAAAATGAACGAGCAATGTACATTATATCAAAACTAAATCCAATGGAATAATTTCACAACAGTGCGCTATGTTAAATTACATATTTTCAAGCACTAACATATTTTTGTCAGAGTATTTTGCAGGTTTGGTGAGAAATATACTCAGTGCCGTGTAGGCTACTCGCAGTGTCAGTATAAACCTTTGGCTTTGAGCGACGAACCACTTTCCATAATCAATGACATTTTGATACCTTCAAATTACGTCTTCCCCACTCAAAATAAAATCATTTCCAATCAAATAGGCTTCGGCTGAATAACTGTCATAGCCAGCAATATTTTGCAACTCTGTATGAAATCGATGTGAATTTGAAAAACAGGATTGTAGACGCCAACTAGAGAAAGATGCTGAATCGAAAGCACATATCAAGCAGCAGGAAGGTGATTAAGTTATCCATTTGGGGAAAGAAAACTGTGCAGTGTATAAAGGACATCATCACAATCTTGAACACGTACGTCTTATACCAACTTTGTTTTCTGAGAAAGAGAGGCAGTGTCGATACTAAGGACGCAAGTAGTGCACGTATGAGTGAATCGAATCTGCATGACGATTTGTTTTCTCTGTTTTGTTGGATCATTCATCTTCACCCATCACACCCTGCTTATTTTCAATGTTGCCGTGCGTTGAGGAAACCAGTGCGCCGATAACTGCTTAATCCTCCCCGCCTAAAACGGGTCTTTGACGCAATATTTAAAGGTCACGCCTAAGCAAATTCTGCTCCCATGCACAAAGCGCTATAGCGAAGCCAATATTGCGTATGTAAGACGTCAAACGAGAAGCGTTTACAGTCGTCTTCACCGCTGCTTGTTTTAATCTTTCACTTTGGGATCATTTATTTCTCTAACGAATTACCCTGACTTCTCCTAGTCAGCTTGAGCGGTAATTATCGTTAGTATTGGCGGCTACCTTACCACGCGTCGCAACTAATTAATGATCGGTGCTCGGCTACTTGCTCCCGATCGGTTACAGACTTGTACTTTCCCTTGTCATGCACACTGAAAAGACGAATTGCATTCATTATATGATAGTTTCCTTTCAAAAGAATTAGGTACCCCCACGATGTCTTATACATGTTCATAAAATAATAATCTTTAAAGGTATAGACGCGCCCACCCCCCCCCCCTTGGGGGGGGGGCGGGGGTGCAGAACATCCGGTCCCTTCCTCCTATTCATCTGTTAAAGTATTCTAGTTGAAAGTATAAATTTCCCATTCTCCTGATGCTCTTATTACACCTTTCCCTCGTGATCCAAGTAAAATTAAATCTTACCCTAGAATAAATAGCTTGAAATGACAAAGAAATAACTATATCTCAAACATTTTGACTTGAGAGCATTACTCTATGAGACATTGCCAGTGCACTTATGTATTATTATAACTAATACTTAGAAATACTGCACTGCGAATGTCACTTCTCGTGCTGTTATGATTTCTTTCACAATAGTTTCCTTTTACATTCATGTCTGGTGTCGATTTAAGCACAATACTGGGACCATTAGATATTGTACGCTAAGGGACAGATATGCGGCTTGGAAAAAAAAGTTGCTTGTTAATTCACCATTTTGCGTGGTAATTTCATCTGGCACAGGTAAGTCAACACGTAACGGGGGATTATAACTGACAAACGAATGTACTTGTCACAGTTCACTTCAAAAGTATGCCAGGGGACTTAAGACTGAACTGCTACAGGGTTAGCGAGTGACTAGTGGTCATCATGGAAACTCTGAAAATCGTACAATTTTAATCATCTATCGCTAACTTAGTGTATCACAATAGATCATTGCTTTTTGCTGCATGGTCCCAGAGGCCAAGCCTATATAGTTTCCTCTTTCTACCTGACTGACTGACTCACTGGCTGACTGACTGACTCCCCGAGTTACTCTCATTTGTAAGCTGGGAAGTACTATCGTATAGGATTACACCGTAACACCAAATGGATGAGCTAATTGATGGCAGTGCTATCCTATATCACGCCGTAACGCCAATGGGTCAGCTAATGGATCTGCTTCAATTTATATGCAGACCAGAACGGACTTCCAGTGAATAGCTGGGACCAGTTTGACTAGCTTGATCTCTCGTTTTTAATTTGCGTTTATTTTTTTTTATGTCTTGGAGTCGTATAATAGGGAGATGCGTTTGAGGTTGGAATAAGGTCATCATCCCAATTCCGAGCAACCGTTGCCAAGGGGGCGTGCCCACACAATCTCTCCATCATAAAAACCACCAAGTTTCTCGGTCTAGTCTCTGTGGTAAATGTCATCTAAATTCTCTGAACTATTCACGTTTTGCACGTGAATCACGTCAATCTTCAAGTGAATCTTCAAGGGGAATTAAGGTCAAGGCTAAAAGTGCTAGATGATAAATAATGGCCTACACGGCTTTAAGCTATAAGTAGGAAATTCCCAGAAATGGTCATGATCCAAAAGGGTAATAACTTAGCAAAAAGTAACAATCATATAATTATTAGAAATCACATTTAAAAATTGCATAATTTCTCAGTGATGGCAGGGGGAAGGTAATGGACGAAACAATAAAAAAAAAAAAAGATGTGGCGACGCAAAACTGTGGTGAAATTAATGCCAATTATTTCAATGTATTCGAGGGAAAAGAAGGCCAGAGAAAATTTAATGGGCTTTTTCTGCCGCCTTTTCTGACTAAAAGCAGTGATTAGTAATTCATGCAATTCATTTGTGCAAATCCCTTTTCCTGGATTTTAACTAAGAGAACCATTTATTATCATCATCAGTGACGCAAATTCAGTTTGGGTGTCGGCGTTTGAAGGGCGTCGGAAGAGATAGTCACCCGAGTTCGTCATTGAAACTTGAAAGGTTTCTACCGCCCATTCGATTTTTATATTTTTCCATCGTAATAATGCACGTCTATATACCGTACGGAATAGTACCCCAAAAGTCCCTCAGAAAGTATTGATTCAATTTTTCCCATCAAAGCTGGAACAATAGAAACCCAAGGACTCCTATTATAGTCATTACTGCCACTTGAGCGGAATCGTGGAAATCGTGCTGATCATCACTGCGTTTAAAACGATTTTAAAAACGTCCTCGCCCGGGGCTGCACGAGTACTAGAAATTGGCTAAAACTGGTTTTTGAAACTGGTAATTGCTGGGGGGTTTTCTGAAGCTGCAAGACACGTACGAACCCCATGCTTGCGTCTGTATATTGCTTTAATATCGCCATTTTAAAACCACACTATACTCTTCGATTTGGTGACGATGTTTATGTGGGACTCCGTGTGCTTTAGGGCGTCGAACACACAGTGCGCACAATGGATCGCGCATTTGAAACGAAGACGTACGACATTTCATTAACAATGCATAAAGACGGAGTCGAGAAAAACAATTAAGCAAACAACCCGACTGTCAGACAGACAAACAACAACAAATCAACAAACAACCAAAAAAAAAACCCACGGAGAATAGACATGTCAGATCACAAATTTGCATTTCCAACCGAAGACGAGGCCTTTTCATGGACTTCTGTGATTATTAGAATAATTGACCATTAGCGTATGCAGTTTTTATGTCTGATGAATCACACAATGCACTTATCAGCGACAATCCATCTTCATTTGCAATTCTGCAGTAAAACTGCCGGACTAAATACTTCCGGGAACGCACAAAGATTAGGCCTACCATACGCCATTACCTGTTGATTAAAAACTACAGAGTTGGTCTACAAATAAAAACAAAACCGCTAGAAAAATAGAACGGCAAAAACAGTAGCAACAGCGGTACTCAGTAAAAGCTTTAACAGCCTAAATGCACGCAAAAGTAACATTAGCACTAACAGAGAAAGACAGAAGAACAGCAATGGAAGAATGTCCAATGAGCAGCCAGCCGAGGTTCTGGCTGCTTAGTCATCATGTATGAAATGGCATGGAACCTTTTTTTAAATCAATGTAATATAGTTTAAACGATAATTTGAAATATCGTCTATAGCAGTTGCAAAGGGCAATTAGCATTCACAACATTAGTGGCTAGTTACCATGCCAACTTGCTGCAGTTCCAGCAGCAGCAACAGCAGCAGTATACATGCCAGGCAAGTTCTTTTGTTGGCACTGTCCAATTGTTCCCAGTCACGTGGGCAAAAATATGTTATCAACATTAATTGACTTTTAATGGATGTGGTGCCAGCACATGAGTGGGGCAGGAAAGGGAATTTCCAATCAATTACGTGTTTTGGAGTTGGTGTACCTCACTATTAATTTGTTGTGACGTAAAAGGCCTCCGTGCAAATAGTTATGAAGCTGACAAACGGGCCTAGAATCAAGAATGATGAATGAATAAAAAAGGCTTATAGGAAGTCGGAAAATAGCAGCAATCACTCTGTCATAAACACACCCACATAATGAAAGACTTGTTTTAATTGAGGGTACAACTCCAGAGTCCCGGACTCGCAGAATTGCCGCAAAAAGGTGGGCGAGGGGCAAGCACAATTGGCGGAGAAACTGGACGATTTTTTTTTTAAGTCAGTGCCATGATTCAGGACGGTCTCAGGGTCCGGGGTGGGTTTGCTGCGGTGTTGGAGTCAAGGAGGAAGGAGTTGGTTGATGAGGTTTTGAAGTCGACATCTTACCAAAGGCACTAAGCAATAAAGGTGCTCAGTGGCGGACAAGAGAGTCTGGAAGAGTTTGGTTGCATCTATCTCATAACTTAGCTGCTGCCGCAGCCCAAGGCCCAATGATGATGATGAAGCAATGAAGCGTGTGGCTTCAGTTCGGGAAAGCATGTACATGTAGTATGTACATGTATGGACCACTTACCGGCATGCACCAAGAGTGGGTCTACATGCGCCCTCTATTGAAGGCAGATATTAACTTATTATTTTATAAGTGGGATGGGCAGTACATCTTGAGAATTTTTAAAAACTACAGTTATCTACACAAAACCGTCATGTTGAAGCAAAAACGAGGCTACAAGTGTGAAACCAAGACTCTTTCGTATCATTGTTGTGTATGTTTCTGACGTTACTAAGAAACGACTCACTGCAGCCTCTTTCAACCAAACCAGACAAATTCAAAGGGTTGTTTTGAATTTTCTGCAGGCTGGGCCGGGCAAGCTCACGGGGGATCAGGAAGGAGCCTTGTTCTTATCAATTGTAGGCCCACTCTGTTTTCTTCCCCGTTACAGAGCCAATGACTCGAGAAAGGAAGCCCTTGTCAATAAGGTAGTTGGCCTTCTCAAGAGCGTGTATTTCATCAGTATCTGACCGAACCCAGACGGCTCTTTAACCCTCGGGCTGAGAGCCGTCTGTTGCAATATCCTGTAATAACCAACGCGGCACTGCAATGGTTTCTCAAGCAAACCATGTACATGCAATAATGCTACCGTTCTTTCATTTTCAACCTGGCCCGTGAACTCATAAGGTGGACCAAAAAAAACCCCATGCATTACCGTCGGAAAACAGTGTTCATTTTGTGAGTTTAACAAGTACAGTGCTCGGAGGCAACAGCGGCGATTTCTCGTCAACATTGGGGGCACGGTGGACCAGGAGCTTGGGAAATTAGAAAAGTCATGGGGGGGGGGGCTGAGGTGGACACAATCTGACTATAGAGGGCGCTTCTTAAAGCTGTATGCACATAATTACATGTGTATACACGAATACACATTAACGTCCCCGCTCGAAAATTATTGGGCGGGGGGCGCAATCCCGGTCCATGCTCGGAGGTTCTGCAAGAGAGGAAGACATGAACACTGTACAATGTACATGTAATGCTACATCACTATGATAAATACGACAACATCCAAGTAAAGGGTGCTCACGCCAACACAGTTTCAATTCAACATGCAAATGGTTTTTGCAAAAGTATTTCATTGCTTACGATTTCGGCAGTACGGTATCGAAGGGAAGGGAAGAGCAACTTGCTCCCCTCCTTCCGGGGGCATGTTGCTTAGCATTTTTTTTTTCAAGAAAATGAAAGTATGATCACCTCACAACTGCTACCAGCATCATTACCATTCTCATTTTTTTTTACCAATTTTCAATGACAAAATCATTAGAGCTCAATCCCCCAGCCGACCCTGGACACAAAACCTAGACATGCTGCTGGGGTGAGCTTCTTGAAATAATTTAGACAAACACAATATTTTACTGAATTCAGAAACTTCAGTTTTTATTAGATGTGTATGTGGCTTTTAGCAGATTCTTGTAATTTTCTGACCACTTCTAACCTGGGCAGCCTTATGAGCAGGACGATAATACAAACTTCATACTCTGAGCTTCAAAATGAAACCTTAACCAAATTATTCTAACTTGTTTGTTGTTTAAGAGAGACGACAAAAAGTGACTGTTTCAATAAACGCTGCTATGCTTTTCTGTGTTTGATCCTTTATAAATGATTTCCACAATGTACTTCTTGGACTTCTGGCGACTTTTAGTGCTTGATGCAAGATGAATACCACTTGAATAAATAACTGTGGATTGTCCGTGGATTGATATCAATGTCAGAATGAAGCTGGGCAATTATCAAGTTCTTTCCAATTCTACTCTTGTTGTTACAGGTTGTGACACGGCACCGTGGTGATGTGAGGTTTGACATCTACTTTCCTTTGCCTTTGGGCTGTTTCTTGGCCTTGGCCTTGGCGGCCTTGGCCTTGGTGGCCTCTGCTGGCTTCTTGGCATCAGCAGGTGCAATCTGTCAACAAAACATGGTCAATCAATAATGCCTCATGATATAACAGACAATGGAAAATACCATATAAGGGAATGAAATTCTCATATTTTGAAGGCAAACGTATGCACATTAACTATTAATTCAGGCAGGTTCAGAGATTATGATGTGCAGAATAGTGCCGTATGATATTAATGAGACTTGGCCTTGTCTGCTTCGCGGGGTGGGCGACTTCTCTGCCGATTGCCCCTTAGCAGGCGATCAACTCCTGAACACACACATACATTGCACTTTTAAGCATGCCGTGATTTGTTGACCCAAAATACTCCTTAAAAAAGATCCAAATATTCAGCCGAACAGTCCTGAATCCCCCAACGTTAATATGATGTTTCACACACCCAAGGGAGTTAGGACCATAAATGAATGGAAATTTGAATATTTGAGTTCTAATGGATTATTCATATTGACTTAGCCCCAAAGCAGTACACACCCCACGTTTCTTGTCCAAGTAAGCCTGTTTCTGAGCCTTGGAGCGCTCCTCAGCCAGCTTAGCTTGACGCTTCTGTGTCTTGGAGTAAGGGTTGAGCTTGAACATGACACGAACATTCTTCAGCGGGTTCTTCTTCAGCACCTTGCGCTTGTTGGCATCCAACCTTGAGTGAAAATAGAATGATAATAAGTAAAATGTTTGGCTAATAACTTAAGTTTATGCAGTGGTTCAAGATCACTGCCATCTTCTCTGTCCTCACAGGTACCCATTTATACTCCTGGGTAAAGAAAGCAATTGTAGAAGTGTGTCTTGCCAAAGAACACAAACCCATGAACCCTACTGGTGTCTGCACTCCCATTCTACTGCACATGAATTGGGCAGAGAGAGAGAAACAGATAGGCGATCACAATCACTCTTTGAGAGGCGCTGGGTACGAGTGAAAAAAAAAAATTGCATCACAATGGCCAACAGAACTAAAAAAAACCAAGTTTGACCATGTTTCCAATGTCTACCTTTTTTCTTTGCATTGCTTGGGATAAACAGCTAATATTCATACACACACCTAATGGCAAACGGTCTTTTCCATAGACATGTATTTTTTTTTTCAAGCAAAGATCAGAACTTGAAGATCGTCAATGGTTACTCAGAAACACGGAACCAATATATAAACAGTTCATCATATCTCCACTTGGTTACATCAATTACTTTAATGAAAGATTTCTTTGATCCATTACCATGGAAACATCATTTTTCAAAAATCTATTCTCATGGAAACCACAATGTGCTTACTTCTTGGGTCTGAGTGCTCGTCTGATCTCCTGACTCTTCAGCAGACGGTTGAGGTCAGAGTTCATCATCATCGGCATCGGCAGGCTGTTGTAGACAATATGAGAAATATTTGTACATGTTTACTTGCTAATTATGAATAAATGTGGATTGATTGAAGGAACACTCAACGTAACCACCTGTGCACAGGAATGGTACCATCTCACACCCCTTGGTTGGCAAAAAACCTACATTGAAACATGGTATTTTGAAGAAAAAAAAGCCTTTGAAATTTGAAAGATTAAAATCATTTATTCGTCGTGCATTAAAAAGAAAAATTACATGAAAATTGTTTTCCTGAAGTACAAATTTTTATAAACACGTAGAATTTCAAAAGACAAAAGGACAACCATCAAAAAGTCTTAATGGCAAACGGTCTTTTTTTTTTGGATGTATTTTTTTTCAAGCAGAGATCAGAACTTGAAGATCGTCAATGGTTACTCAGAAACACGGAACCAATTTATAAAATATTCATCACATCTCCACTTGGTTACATCAACTACTTTAATGAAAGATTTCTTCGATCAGATCAGTGTGCAGATATCAGTTATATCACATATCGTCCAGTAGTTGACCAACGGTCACTGATGATCTTTTGCTTACTTGTAGTTCTTCTTCTCTGCTGATGGTTTCTTCCATGTGCCATAGAGCGAGTCTAGTCTACGGAAGGCGCTTTCAGTCCAGATGCAGAATCGGCCGACATGACCACCGGGAGCCAGCCTGAGCAGGTTCATCTTGGTCACATTCATCAGCTTGATTCCTAAATAAAAACAAACCATTCACAGAATGCTTAAAGCACTCCCAAGTCCCTCATAGTCCACCACAATGTTTGGTAAGATTTGACAGAATTATATCGCTACAGTTAACTCGGGACTTCATGCACCTTGAAAGCTTTAGTACAGAGTGTGCCGTTTGTTTACAGCACGATGGAGGACTTTTGTATTCCGGCTCCCAGAAATTTTCTGGTAAAAGTGCCTGTGGGGATGGAGACTAAGTCACAAGATGAAAACGACATGGTACGTATGATCCACGTCAAACTGGTAATAAGTCAATACCAAAATTAATCTCAACCAACTTTAACTCATTTGATTCAAACCCAGGAATTGCAGTATATTAATCTCTTTTATTTTACCAGCAATAACACAAAAGAGGCACTAGACATTGGCTCTCACCCATGTGAACTAATTCTACTGGTAACAAATACGACTTGCATTTTCAATGAATGCACTGGGATCAGCAATACATCAGCAATCACATGTCATCAGAAACACGGACTAAGTATTACCTCATCATATCCCTTTACAAATGAACAGCAATAAACAAATGAAACCATCCTGACAACAAAAATCAAAGGCAATTCCACTGACCTGGGATGTTTCTGAAGGCTCGTGTGATTCCGTTGTCCTTCTCAAAGATGATGAGGGGACCCAGACGCTGGACGTGTCGTCGGTTACGCATTTTGCCCTTACCAGCTCGGATACGCTTGGACTTGTACACCTGTTAATGTTCAGGCCAGAAGCAATCCATGAAAATAAAAAGTTTCTTGAGGACCACTATATACCCATTAAGATTTTCTTTTAAGTTTCTAAATGAACAAAAATTGGGAAAAAACTGACTAGGTATATGGTCATTATTTAAACTTGGGGAAATAATATAAACTCAGCAAGATTCGTCCCCGAGACCTCTGGTATGCCGTACATGTACTCTAGTGACTGAGGTGTCTTGCCCTGTA
The DNA here is from genome assembly GCA_029964075.1 of Patiria pectinifera. Taxonomy (NCBI): domain Eukaryota; kingdom Metazoa; phylum Echinodermata; class Asteroidea; order Valvatida; family Asterinidae; genus Patiria; species Patiria pectinifera. Next base: position 22,445,579 of record CM057143.1, on the reverse strand, counting down.
TTGGGGACCTAAGTAAGTTGGTAGACTGCCAGTAGAGTGTTCTGAATGTCTAGGATTTGAATTCTGCATCAGTCAATGTTTAATTTTCCGCCAGAGATTTTGCACACATGGGACTATACTAAAAAGAACAGTGATCAAACAGTGACCTTAAGCTAAAAATAACAGCAATTGGAACAGAGGAGGGTGCCGGATGTATTTTTTTCTTCCTACAATTCTGACAAATGTTTTGATCTTTGGCACCGAGTGGAGATCTTAGGCTAACCTTCTTGATGTCTGCCCAAGCCTTGAACTTCTTGAGGAAAAGGACAGCTTCCTTGGTGCGCTTGTAATCCTGGATGGCATCACTCACGACGAGGGGAACCTCAGGGATGCGATCGATGACATGACCTGATAATGGAATTCAAATTATTTCTAATTATTCAATAATTCATCCAATCCCAAGTCAAGTCACAAGTTTTTTCAAAATTAACTGTCACAAAGATATTCCTTAAATGTGTTTGATAAACAAACACATTCCTTCACGATTGCTCATCCCCTGTTCATACTTGTAACTGGACCTGTGAAATGACTCAAGATTTACTTGTAATCAGACTTGTGATGTGTTTGTTATCTACCACAAGTGCTTTGACTACACCACTGTAACTCTGAGTAGGCAGGTGTGAGTTCTTAGCTTAAAAAATAAAACAAATTATACTTAAAGAGGGTCAAATCTGAAATATATCAGTAAATATCCGAACAAGACCATTGTGTCACACTTGGGCTGTTGTAGTTAAATGGCTTTGGATTTCCACTATATTACAATGTTGTCCTTATCCATAGCCGGATCCAAACATCCTGACTTAGACACCTTGTTACTACCATTACAATTGTTGAAATGCAGTTACTGACCCTTTGACATGACCAGAGCTGGCACAGCAGTAGCAGCCAGAGCAGAGCACATGGCGTAACGTTTCTGGTTAACGTTGGTGCGGCAATGCCACTTCCGCCAGATCTTGGTAGGGGCAAACATGCGTCCACCACGACACATCTGGAGATATCACACGTCAAGGCAAACTGGCAGCAATAGGAATACGGGGAAGCACTCTTAAAGGTATACACACTATGTGAGGGTTTCTATGTACACTATGTGAGGGTTTCTATGTACACTATGTGAGGGTTTCTATGTTAAACCTAAGCTCTCCCAAGCCCCCTTTAAAATCTGCCAGCTTTGAAGGAATTGAAGAATTCAGGAAGACAGAACGTATCACCTAAACTAACTCAACTACTTCAAACAAAACACCTCTTGGTTCCGGATTTGTGGGGAAAAGCACTGGTTAGTATTTTACCAGAGATCAGAAACATTTCTTGATTGACGTCACAGTACTGTCGGAAACACGGACGTTTTGATCATCATTTCTCCGGAATACTCTCTTGAATCAGTTTCAAGAAACTTGGGCCTGACCTTTTAGATAAAGTACAAAGAAATAGTTGAACTTCCTGTTAAAGTTTATGTATTTCAGGACTTGGAAAGGTTTTCTAAAATACATGAAACGAGGGGCATTAAGATCTATATAACGTAATAGCTGATGAGATGTACCTCTTCAATCCTGCTTGATTTCAAAGGATCCAAGAAAGTGACGGATTAATCATTTCGAGGTACAGAATATTTGGAGGTTCTCAAAGGATACGTTTCCAAATGCAGCTTGACCAGATCGATGAGTTCCTCCACCACGGACACGAGGGATACGAGCCACGGCACGTCCAGTTCCCCACGACTCTGCACTGGTCTGATGACCTGTCGACAAAAGACATCCATTTTGAGATAAGTAAGCAACTTATATTAAGTGCCACTATCTGGTCACTTTGTTTAATTGGTTGAGACAAAGCCTGATCTGATTGCAACATTGCCAAAAACTTGATGTATTTTTCATTTTTGAATTGGGTACAAAAAATGAAACCTGCTCAAATCAAAGAACCTTAAGTTTCAACTGTTGTAATTTGCTTGGTTCAGATCAGCAGGCTGCACGCTGCTGTTCTCCATTGAGTAAACAAAGTGCTACAGGAATCCGAAAGAAAAAAAATACAGATTCTTAAAAAAAAGAAAGAATAATTTTTTAAACGTCAATTATACCTGCTAGCTTGCTGACAGCATAGGGTTGGCGGCTGTTTTTACGCATGTTAGTGTGGACAAAGTTGACAATGTCAGGGCGGATGGGGGCCTTGAAGATAGCTGGCAACTTGACATTAGTGCCACTTGCTTCATTCTTCTCGGTGTAAACCGTGATTAGGGGGCGTGCAGCAGCAACAGCCTGAACAGGACCAGGGAAAAAAAAAACAATGAATTAGAGAAAGGCTATTATTAATCTCATCATCACGGCTGGGCTTTGCAAACGAAGATTATGAAGGTTGTCCACGTCGAATGCAGGCATGCTGATGGCTAAGGAGACCTATCCGGGAGACAGATCCTACTGCAGCGGCTGCAGATAAAAAATTGGTCATTGGGCTTGGCCTGGGGGGTTCTTTCGACGGTCTCTCTTGTCCTCAGCCATGTCAGCAAGCTTCCTTCTGTTAGGATTTGTTAGTATTTCCTAACAAAATTGGAAATGTTTCTCAGTCCCAGATTCATGTCTTATCATCATTTTTGCAATTTTTCTTGCATTTGTTGCTTTTTTTAAATTTTTTTTTTTAAGTTTACAGTAAACTCTGGCTAAACTGACATCTTATAAACCGTCATATTGCATGTATTGCTTAAATCGGCCGTCTGACGAAAGTCCTGATCGTCTCTAATGCATTTCCATTGACATTTTCATTTTCAAGTCGGCCTTTGTAACTTGTAAGCTGCCATTTCGCCTATGTCGGCGTGTTTCAGTCCCATTTCCTCAAATTTCAAAACCACAAAAATTCCTCTGTCTGTCTGTACTGTATAAGTCGGCATCGTGCTCTGCGGTTTGCAAGAAGTGTCGAGTGAAAAGTCCTACTCATCCTTGACACGAATAACTCTAATAAATAATGATTGACTGCAATCAGAGGCAGTCATCAGAAATATCGGTCGAAATCAAAATGACATGAATGCACGTGTCGCCCAATCAAACCCAATGCAAGATGGCGGCGACCACGATTGCACTCATTTCATTTCACGTAACACACCATCCCTAAATTTGTCTGTAATTTGACCATTAAGCGTCCAAAAATATTCATTGTATTGTAGAAGAATTACATCAATGGCTATTCACGTTCATAAAACCAAAATCCCTTTTCCAAGATTTGTCTTGAATTCTCACCATATTGAAGTTTTTTGGGGGCAGTTTTTATCTGCCTACACGATTTTCGGCTGCCACGGGATAAGAGGATGAATACAGGATTCACAATTAGTGATTAGGTCGAACTCGTGAATACAATTTTACAGGGATGATATAGTAGAAAAGCAGACAAAAATTGTGAGAAACGACTCTGATGCTAGAAAATTGGATCAAAATAAACCTCAAAGTCATCTCAGATTCCTCTTAAATTAATTAATGTAATCCAAAACCTTTGTACGAACTACTTTTTTACCGAGGTACAAGCATACAAATTGTAAGCTCTTTTTTCAAACATCGGAACCATCTTTTGTGGCTCTTTAACTAGATCGAAAATAATTTAGAAGCTTTTAAGTTTTATGCCCAAACTAAATAAATGTGGAAAGAAAAATGTACAAGACGGCCTCGTAATATAGTATATACTCCTAAAAATGGGACATGGATCCTAATATTGGCCAGAATTCCCCCAAGTTATGGGGTAAAATCTCCTTGCAGCCGATTCTGCAGACGAAGCAGAGGTTTCGAAAACCTATAACATGTTCGCAGAATACTCAAAAGAGGGCGCTAGCGGCTGAAATAGATCCCATGATGCTCTGCGACATGTTGCGCCAAATTTGTCTTGTTTGTTTTGCGAATAAAATAGATAGCAAAATTAATTTCTTCTTTTGTGGGCAATATGAAAAATTTCAGAGCAGATGTAAAGGATTTCCTGGAATCAGTTAAAGAGTAAGAATTTTTTCATGTTTTGTCTAGAATGTGTAAAGTTTTGAGAACAAATGTTTTCAAAATTTGTCCAGTTTCCGGACAGTTCAACTAGAACTTGATAATTGATTTGCACTGGCATGACTGGACTGCCACTAGACAGTGCCACTGCATAAAAACATTCTGTAATTTTTAGTGTCAAAGTATTATTATTTTAAACCGCTAAATTTTCCACAAAATTCCAAGGCTAAAGTTCCATACTCGGATGTCAATTTATCTGCTGCCAAACATATTAATTGTCACCTCACCTTGTCATTTGAACCAAGAGAAATCCAGGAAGCTGTGTAAAGGTGAAAATTTTACTCAAAAGCAGAACTAACTTCAAGCAGCCGGTCAAAACTGATTGTAGTGGCTGAAAAGACAGCTGCACGTTATACACTTGACATCAACAACATGACGTCACATGTGCCTGCCAATGACAGTGCAATACGTCATTATGAATATTTATTTTCTCATGAATATTTAGTTTATTTCAATGGATACTACAACACGTCCAAAGATTGATTATTGCACGCAACAGCGCGCGGCCTAGCGCTTTAGAGTCTCGTGTATCAAGCAAAGCGTCAGAGGTTCGAATCCGGTGAAGTAACTGACTGATTAATAAATAGAAATTAGGAAAGGAGAGGGTGAGAGTAGAGGAGGGAAAGTGGAGGAATAACCAAAATTTTTCCAATTCCAAACTTATCAAAGTGTTTAATAATAATCATAGGAATCCTTAGTTTGATTTTTGAATCAGCATTTTTTCTCATTACAAAAAGTCATGATATTTTCGAGCCATGCATATCTAGGCCCACACCACAAGGGGACCACACAGCCTGCCGCGCCAAAAGCCAATGTCAAACATATGTTCGCTCCCACCTATAATCAGATAATGCATCGGAATCATCAGAATGTTATTTTTTTTATTAAATTAAATCCTTGACATGCTTGATGATTGAATTTGCAGACTTTTATCAAAATATCAGAATGATGTGCAGGCAAGTGCCATCTTCAAAGACTACAAGTTGTCCCTTGTGGACTCTGAATCACAAGAATTAGCAGAACTACTTGGATCTGCTCAAAATCCTCAGAAGAATGTAAACGTTGTCTTAGTTCAGCAGGATGACTCTTTCAAGGTTTGTATGATTGTCAATCATTCATGATCATATTGTCAAGATTATTTTTATTTTGGTACAGTGAAACATAGGCCTATATTTATTTTGTCTCTTGATTGGCTTTAGAACTTGTCATGTGTTGAAAAGTTTTGTTCAGTGTTTGCATGCCCATATTAAATACTGCGGCAACATCACGCTGAACAGATCTACTGTAAAAAAAAAAAAAACATGTGCAACTAATCTTATTTATGGAACAGAATACTTTACGCCTCGGCGTGGATCAACTCAGGGAGGATGTAGTTTTACTAAACCACTGAAAGCAGTCATAATTTGTAGAATATATGTTGTCGTTCTTGTTGTTCACTATGCTCAGTACTTCGGAAAAGATGAAAGTAGTTTGGCAGATGAGTCACTAGATGACACGAATCGATCCTATGTCGGCAGCAACGGTGGCAAAGATCCAGAAGAATGCAGATCCTATAGCCCCGTAACCCTGGACAATGCTAGGTAAATTAGTTTAAAAAGCCAGTTGTCCACACTTAAACAATCAAAGTTCCATTCAATCAAAGTTCCATTGATTGAATTTTGTAAATAAGCTATGAAAGGCAAATATGCCCTATGAAAGGGGAGGTTTTACACCCCCCCCCCCCAACACACACACACACACACCCAAAATGAAGACCAAGGTTAAAGCTTGGAAATGTTAATTCCATCACCTACAGAACACTTGCTGTCTTTACTGGGCAATTGTTCTCCTATTTAGTTGCTATCAACTGTGGACCATTTGTTGAAACATGTCAGTTCACTAGGTTGAAATTATAGTTAGCTATTTTTGCAATGTCCAATGTGATGGAACTAATAGCATTTGAAAGGTGCATGTTGTCAAATTTTTGTTTTATCAGGAATGAGTAATCACTTGCCCAATTTGATACTATAGATATGTGCTGTCTCTCCACAATGTGTGCAACAACCCACACCTTGCCTCATTACGCGGCACAGACGAAGAGGCAGAGAATACATTACCAGAAATGGTGGTGTGCTGCGATGGAAAGGACCCAGACCACATCGCTGTGATGGCATGCTCATCAGCCAATCAGAAGCCAAGGTCATCAGGGGAGGGTAAAGGTCAAAGGGCACCTGGTGTGTCAGTGACAACTGTGTCATGCTTTGGTGAGTGTGCTTAAATTTCTGTCACTGAAGATGAGTATCCAATTTGATGCAGTGCTGAGCACAGACATTTGTTGAGTACAGAAAAAAAATGTTAGCAAAACAGATTTTGGGGCTTTTTAAAATTGCTTATGGCTTTAGAATTGGATTTGCTATTATTGGTTGATGCAAAATGTTACTATTTCATTCTTTCTTTAGGCCCTGTGACATCCAAGTCCAACCTACTGACTGTTGATCAGGTAATACAACAGAACGGAGGACAGCCACACAAGGATGATGTAAGCAAGTCTTGATACTCAAGAGACGAAAATACAGTTGACTTTTTTGATCTCTTTAAAAATGTAACTTCTACACATTTTGTTATGAACTCAAAACTGTTGAGCTAAATGTTTCAAACCATACAGTTTAGATTAGGGTAATGTTTACTTATAAACAGGCATTTGTTCTCTGTTTAAAAAGTGCAAAAACACTGATTTATCTGTGTTTGCTGAGAGCCTGTCAAATATAAAATCAGAGTTCTGCTAGGGTTGGAATCAAACCAGAGTCCTCTTGTTACTCATAGTTTATAAACAATTAGCTTGGTGACTCTCATCAGGCCTAAGATAACATTACAGTTCTGCCTTTATACCAATCTGATCAGTTTGTTTTCTTGTGCCTCTATTTTAGGTGACTACCTCTGCGTTTGCCCAGTATGAGATTGTGGGAATGACATACCATGAGATGTCAGTCCTGGAGCCGGCCAGTCATTCTCATTATACGTCAGTCACTATGGATTGCAGCTGGGAGCATGTCAAGGGGATGCTGGAGAAACCTCACAGTGCCAAGTGCAATGTGGTGAGCGTGCAATCTTTAATTGATTGTATTGCATTTAGCTTAGTTTTGATCTGTGCAAAACACAATTAGATATTAGTGGAATTGTAACAAAGACTGACATTTTATTAATTTACAACAAAGTAGATAATCTTATCGTAAAATTTGTAAATTTATTTCCAGCATGTGAGTGCTGTACCAGGAGATATGAGAAGTGCAGCCTACAGTGTGTACAGAGAGCTCGCAACATTAGTGGTATGTGGTAACATAACCCCCACCCCATTCTCAAACTGACCCCCTAGGGCCCCTCTCCCCTCCTCATAACACCCCATGTCACTACACATCAGCTGGTTCACCCAGGGTGTAAATCTGGGGGTGTGGAGGAATGGCCTGTAGGTTCATCACACCTCCATCCCACCACCCACCCACGAAACTCCACCATTTTTGCTTACAACACACAAGAATAAAAAAAAATTGCAAAGAAAAGTTGAATGAAGAAAAGAACCCTAGACCTCCCAGCTGAAATTTAAATTTAGTTTAACTTATTGGTAGAAACTGCCAGGCATGGACATAAATAAAGCTAGAGTCTGATGGTGTCTTGTCCTATACACGTTTTACTCAAAATGTGCAAGTTGTTTCTTGGGATACCTGGTAGTTGAATGAAAGTATGGAAATACAAAATGTTATATGACCCTAACCGCCCTGAATCCTCCAAAATCTTTTTTGCAAATTGGAGGAATTTGCAGGATTGAGGTTACATGGCAAAAGTGCGTTGCTGATTTGCATGCACTGTGTGTGTCAATGTGGCCCTTGTGTTGTTTATGCTCAGCAGCATAAATTTAAATTTAGTCCTTGATTGACATCCTGACATCCTCCTCCCGCACTGCCTGCCTCTGCTGCCCTGCCTCAGCAGCATGAGCAGCCGGAGGAGAGGATGATTTTGCAGGCAGTGGGCATCCCTCCATCTCCATGGACCATATTCTAGAAAGAACGAGGAATTTTTGATTGCTAGGCTATATTTTATTTTTTCCATGGAGGATTTTTTTGGAGATTTGAGGTTACATCCTAGCAAAAAGGCCTAAGGAGTTAGGGTTAAAAAGTATGTTACTGAAAGCAACAAATCTAATCGTTGCCAATATCACATCCTGGTGTAAGTTTGAATAAGTGGTATTTTTAGGAATTCTGATTCAAAGTGATGAACAAATGCTATCATTTTAAAAACATGTCACTGAAAGTTTTTTATTGAATTACTGGGAAAATATGATGATCTTGTGACTTATTTTAAAACTTATACTTTAGTTTGTTATTTTTGAAGGGTTTTGTTGAGGGATTGAAAACAGAAGAACTGGAATGGAATACGAAGGACTCATCAGGTGAATCAGTAGAGGAGGCTGTAACCAGACTGATAGAGAGAGAGAAGCAAGGGCCGCAGAGAAAGCAGCAACCCCAGGTGAAGTCAAAATAACCAGGTTGAGTCCATTAAATCAGGGCACACAGTTAAGAAAGAAAATGAGAGATGATTTTACTGCTGATTGTATGTATTCCTTACCAGCACCAAGCCTGTCCTAAGTATTTGAATAATTCTTTCCATCCTCTTGTCCTTGTTCTAGGTTGAAACATCCCTTGAGAGCAGTGAGACTGATTTTGATTCTGTCCTCCGTGGTTACGTCATTCCTGAGCGTCAAGACCTCTATTTCTCAGAGAGTCTCTGGAGTATCTTGTGGTCCAAGGCAACGTGTTACAACGACGCCATCAAAGCCTTCTCCACCGTCTTCCGGGAACTCAAGACTGGAGAACTGCAGCCAATTGTAAGAGTAAATGTGATGTCGGATCAAATCCGATGTCAAATTTTGGGACAAGCAAAAATCTAATAACACACAATGTCTATGCTTAGCTGCTCCATGACCTTGGCCCGAAGATCTTTGTTTATGTGTGGTCAGGTAAAGTAAAGTTGGTTCGGCGATAGCTCTATATAGGTCATGTCCTCGCTTGAAGTCTGGGTAGTTTTTGCCTTTTTTTGTGAACTACAGTCTTTTGTCCAAAATAGTCTGCATAAAGAGAGGAAATGATAATGCTTCAAAGAATTTCACTTGTATCATTTGAAAAATCACTCTGTTTTTTCTTTATTGTTTATATTTTATGTCCATGAATGTGATGCCTTGTGGTTAACTTGTGTAAATTTACTATCTTGACATAATCTGGCACTGAAAAACTGATCGAAAGAATTCTTGGCAGCTAAATCTTTTTATCACAGCTTCATCACTTTAGTTCTGAATTGTAAAAACCTCAAATCTTTGTCATTATCTATTGAATTGTTTTACTGCTTGCTTGCACAGGTGCATAGTGATAACCAGAGCACCTTAGCTAAAGCCATCCGTGCTTCCTACCAACAACAGATGCACACAGTCAGTGTAGATGAAGTGGCTACACTGACCATGCTGGTTGAGATTGGTCTGGACAAACTCAGACGAGACTACACCAACTTCTTCATCGGTAGGTCTTCAACCATTATCTGGTCCTTTAACTTGGAGCTTGTAGACAAGTATTAAAACAAGACTTTTGTAAAGCCTAGTCAAGTTAGTCTCAGACCAGTATCTGTATAGCCATGGAATGGCTGGACGTTTTTTCATGCATCTGGTCTTCACGATGGGTCAAGTTTAGCACATTCACAGGGCAATCTTAAACGATAGAAGTGCCCAGAAAGACCTATGATGTCTAAGTATGGTTTTAAGATTGGTCCAAACTTTCTTCTGTCTCATTTTAGCCAGTGAGTTGACAACATTGAACCAGCTTCAGTGGTATCTACAATCCAGAGAGACTTGTCCATTGCCGGAGCAGGTGTCTCGTCTTCAAGCCTTGCATAACGTCTTAGAGGTCGCTGTGGTTTCAGTGACATCACTGAAACTACCTCCAGAGCACCGTAGAGTTCTTGTCAGGTAAGCGAGTACATTAGGACACGGCTAGAAACAATTGCACCTTCAATTGTTGCATGTGGGCTCTGTGTTTGTAGATCAAGATGGTGTTTCGTGACCACTCATTACTACAGCTCATGTGTATGTGGGTTTTTTTCGGTGGGCAGGTGAAGCAGTTTTCATAAATAATTCAGTAGTTTTGATGGGAAAATTTTGTTTTTTTTCTAAAAAGGAGCAATGACAACAACACCATTGTTATAGACAATGTTACATTTATTTACAGAATTGTTTAATATGTTGTGGTCCCGTGATGTTGCATGTATATCTCTTGAATAATGAATGGTTTAAAAGTTTTGACGTATATTGTCTATTATTGGCCAAATATCATGCCCAAGATGCTTGTTGCTTGTTGGCATGACATCACAGTTCACACGGTCTATACAAGTTTAGCAACTACATTACAGCATTTTAAAGAACGGTTGTCTAGCTGCCACAGTAGTCTAGTGGATAGTGAGATGAACTGTGGATTTAAAGATCCTGGTTTGAATCCACTAATGCCCTTTTTTCTTTGACAATTTGTGTGCTCCAAACTTATGATTAGGATAATTTTAATTTGAGTGAAATTATCAGAGAACCTGAATGTCTTGCAATAATTTCATCTCAATTACTGAATTATTCATGGAATGACTCACGATCACTTGCCAATGGAAAGAAAATGTGCATGCTGGCCACACTACATGCAAGTGTGGCCTTTAAAAACAAATTGTTTCCATGAGAGCATGTACATGTATGTATTTGTAATGAGCCTATCCTCAAATGCATGTAAAAAATGTATTTGCCTTCATTTCATAGGGTTGCATTAATTATGAAAAAAACAATTAGATAATTGTCAAAATTAGATTAAAATTGTTCTTTATTGGACACTATTCCAAGCCCAGCAAACATTTACAGATTGTGTGCAAAGTGTTTAATCTTAGAGGCGTTTTGTTTTCTTTGTATTTTGACCCCAGGTCAGCCTTAGCCTTCTACCAGTCTCACCCTCATGATGACATGCATACATTCACTCTCCCCGTCCAGGCAACTACAGTACAAAGCTTGTACACAAGGTAACATTGCACATGGGTTTCCTCATGTAATGTGCTTCACGGCATTTGGTTCACCCTAGGGACACATACACCCCAAGGTCCTATACAACCCATGCACCATATCGCATTATACAAATGTTTTATGACACGGAACTTTGTTGCACAGTGGGTACATGAATAATGCACTATGCAGAGTCCTTAGATGGTGGTACGTGCCCTTCTGAAATGTGTCCGTTTTAATAGAAACTGTTCGTAAGTAATAAAATTTCACAACCTTAATCCGCGATATATCATGTCTAATGTCTCTTGACTATCTGATCAGCATCATTAGTTTCTCCACAGTTCTATCGTACTTCTCTGAGCTCGTCTCAAGGTCTAGAAATGTACCACTACCTCCTGTGTTTCATTATGGCTTATTGCCCTCGCATCATTAACCATGACATAGTACAGTGCAAAATGATAAAATATTCACTAATAATGGGTGGGCTTTAACAACCTGTAGGCAGTGGTTCGTTTCATCCTCGCTTTGAATCGAGGTCATTTCCATCATGAATTGGTAATCATTGCCATTACAGTTGATTGCACGTGAGCTGCTCTGTCATGTCGCTCGGTGAAATAGAGCAAGACAAGTCAAGCCTATTAAAGCTAGTCCCAGAGTGCACATAACTCTATTCAGGTGATTCAGAATGGCTTTTCACTGGAAGTTGGTTTTCACGTTCCAGTATCTGGTCTGCACAGTGGGCTGGATTATATTGAGCCCATTCATATCACTGGTGTTATGGGGTAATCCTACACGATAGCACTGCCCAGCTTACAAGCGACAGTCAGTATAAAATTGCTTAAAGCAATAGTCCCTTTTTTTGGGGGGGGGATGTGTTTATAATTAACTCCTAACAGTATCTAGGGTGCATCTTTCGTCAGCAAATACATTTCTTTGCCAACATCTTCTTCCAAGCAACTTCATGATATTAGTTTTTGGATGATCATTTTTTGTGTGTGTGTCTAGCTTCCAACCCTCTTTGTGGCGATTAACAGTAAAGGGTGGTTCAGGCACCAGTTCTTCCTATCAACTGTCAATGAAGCTACCCTTATCTCATATAACTGGACTAGACCAAGGTAAAATTCCTCTATTTTTTTGAATTTTTATTTTTCTAAAAAGTTTCAGTCAGTCATTGTTATTTCATTGTATGCTTGCTCCCTTTTTTGTGTTTTGAATTTTTATTTGAAATGTACAAAAAAATATACAGTTTTGTAATATATAAGAATGATTGCCATTTTAAGGAACAAAGAAAAACCTTTTATCGCTGTGTGCCAAAGTGCTTTGTACAGTCCAGTCATGGGTAAAAATGCAGATTTTTTTTGTCAAGAATTCTGGCAAATTTATATTAAATTATTGGCCATTTGTCCACGAATTTAGCTCGGCAGAGAACGACCCAAAGCAATTATTGAATCAAACGCATGAACAGTTTCTAGTGCACTTTTGAAAAGATTCCATGAAAAAAAACACGCGGCCAGGCATCCAAGGACATTGACATGAGTTCACTTTGTGCCACCACCAAAAAAAAGAAAAAAGCAGAAAAAAAACACAACCAATCCAATTATCCTGCTGCTTTTCCAAACTCTGTGTATTGTCTCACTCAGCTTTGATCAAATTACAGGCCAGCAATGCAAACAAAGCTGAGGCAAAAGCTGAGTCACTCTCACGTGCGCACTTCATTAAAAGTGAATTTCTTTTTTTCCCCTTTGGGTGAAAGACATGAGATTGGCAAACATAAAATTTAAACTGATCAGTGAACAGAATGCTTTACAGATTTCCAATTTGGGTGCATTGCACGTTGCAACCAAGTTGTAAAAATCACAGCTAGATTTTCGTACTAATTCATGTCTAAAGACTAATTTGGTCTGGTGTGAATGGGGAACACCAGTCTGACACGGCAGGTAGAATCAAAGACTCAATTATGCCCCCTGCCAGAATTTCTAATCATTCTCTGCAAATCTTGCCAAACATTGGTGCAGAATATTCATGTTGTCGATATGAAGCAAAGATGTGTAATGTATTCTATAAAAGTGTATAACAAAAGACAGAAGACAACAGTTTGTATCAGTGTAATTGAAAGAAAATTGTCCCATTGGAACTGACTCATGTCTTGAAAAAACTCAGTGATGAAAACAGAAAAAAAAACCCACATTATTTAAGACTACATAATATTTAGGAAAACACTGCCATCTTTGCTGGGAGCAAGACCAAAAATTTAAACGACCTTATATTATCTTTTTTCTTTCTTTAATTGTCATCCTCTACAGATATAAGTATGGGAGACCTTACCAGCGCTGGTTCTTTCTGTTACTATGTGACTCACACAAAAGAAAGTACTGCTTCATTTCTGTGATGATAAGAAACATTAAACAGACCAAACTCTACTGAAGCAAACTCATACAGCAGCAACTTTGACCTAGAGGGGGCTCTTCAACATGATGAGAAAAACACCAATGTCCCAGACCAGACCCCCCGACTGTTGTCACAATGTTCAGTATTGTCCCAGCTTGAATGTGGTTTACTTCTATATAGTATTGGCCGTTCTATAACGAGCCTCAACATTAAGAAACTTATAGCACAGAGTGAAGACCGTATATGCGTTCCACACTACACATGCTATCACTGCCATATGGTCCCAAAATCCAGATACATGTACACACGTATAGCTTAAGGGCTAAATTCTGTTCATTGCAGTAGCTGCCGTTTAACCATACCAATAAAATGAACAAGTAAAAAAAAAAAGCATAACAGCTAAAAACGAAACATTGTTTATCTTTTAACTTCACATCGTCATAGGTTTCTCTTATTCCAAATATATTGTGCTGTTAATTTATCTAACAACATGTTAATCAGTCATAAGTTCCAACTACATGTACATTTTTCATTGATTTTCCAACATAATGCTTGTTTTCCTCAATTGTACATATTAATTTTGTCTTTTTCTATACATTTATATGAACAGTCTTGCTCTGTAACATATGTATCCTACGTGCACACATTAAACAGCATAAATATGTACATGGAGCCGTTTCTTATACATCTCTCTTTTTTAACGTCATTTATTTTGTAATTTAATAATTACTGATTTGAGAGGTTGTTATCTGATGTAAATTACAGTCTTGCGGATGTTGTCTCAGACTTTTGCTCCTCGTGTATTCATAATCCCCATTCAAGCTTCCTCAGTCCTGCCTTCATGCAGTCATACATTCTCTCCATCACCAAATGGGAGATATAATTACTCCCTCCACGAAAAAAAAAATTACATTACTAGTTGTCATCGTGTTCAGCAATTACTGAATCTACTGCGCTGTATCGGGAGAATAAAGTCATTACGTGTACATGTATAGCTCTCCAGACAATATGGATTGAATTTTAATCGACCACATTGCTGCAGGCTACATTTCCTGAAGATCTGTAAATCCTGCAAGTCCCGTATCTGGAAATCAAGACACTTCTTTCCACGTTTCCCACTTGTTCATGTTCACAGTCTTTAATTTGATGGAGGCGAGCGCATTTACTGTTCTTTAAATTAGTATATATATTTTTTTCGATTTGATTATATTGCGAGATTGCACCAAAAAAAATATTGACGTTTCGTCAAAACTGCCCGCCAACGTCTTAACCAAATCCCCCTTGAATTACAACTTCCTCAAGATCCTCAGGGTCGAGCTATAAATGAGATACCTAATCCAGACTCAATTCCCAATCTTATTCATCCAAACATTCCGACTTTGCAAATCCCTCCTTGCACAATCTCCGCTGAACACGTCTCATCCGTCCCCCGGCCGACAGTCCTGCTGAAATATTAAAGCAACAAACAAGGGGCTTCATTCAATAAAACAAGAAATCTCCCTTCATCAGCCCGCTTCGACGGGGGCCCTAACACCGCAAGCTTCAATACAATCACCGCCACACAGGCTGCTTATCCTCTAACGACACGCGCGTTTCTATGTTCGCATCTCTTTATAGCAGTTGCCATAGTAACGGATGCAAGAGTACGTCAGTAGGAGCAGTATCGTACGTCAGCGTGGATTGTAAGGTGGGGGGTGTCTCTCGGCTCAGGAGCAGCAGCTTAAAGCGTTTACGGTTGGTGTTGTTGAGCAATTGGCTCGTCTTTAATGGTCGCCATCCCGATGCACGGTGCCGCTGGGATGGAGTGTGGTGCCGTCCCCAGACTGGTTATAGATGAGTCAATTGATGGCTGATTTCGCACAGGTGATGGAGTAAATTAAATTTGTCGCCTCTCCCTGTCCGGGGACTCTAGTGATAATGGGACTATGTGTGTTAATTTGATGGAGACCTGCTGCTGAAAAACAGTCTGGTTATCTCAGAAACATCGGGAAACTCGCGTTTTATCACGCACGGAGTTGAGAACAAGAAAAATGGACTAAAAAAAAATAAGGACAAGCAGGCTAAAAAGAATGTCAAAGGTTTTATTCGTGGACTGAAGGAAATCTGCCCTTTGAAAATGTTGATTCCAAAAAAAAAAAAAAAAAATTGCCTGATGATTCCAGTATGCTCACCGCATGAATGACATTTAGAAACTTAGATATACATGTTCTGGCAATTTATTATAAATCATCATCAAACAATACAGTCATGTTATCGTTCGTAATGCACAATGAGCATCCCTTGTCCAAATAAATGTTGATAGCAATATAGCCGTGATTTTGTTCATATATTTATTTTAATTCATTGGTAATAAGAAAACGACATTTGGTCTTTGTACGCGTGTAAAGTTATTTTGCAAGCGGGACGGACTGCATTTCTTTGTCATTTTTCTCGTCTAAAAAAAACTGCCGGCGGCAAAGTCGGATATTTTTCTCGTCTCCTCAAGCGATGACGTCAACGATGGTTTCCACCTCTTGATCAAGTTTCGCATTGCCACGGTTATGTCGAGTGGAGTAACTCGATGCAGCCTGTGGATTACGTACGGGAAGAGACGTGGCAAGCAGGCAGCTAGGTAGAGCGACGCCAATAAATGCCAAAGCATCCGCCTTGTGTTGCTTACATAACGAGTCTGTTTAAAGGTTGAGTCTGGCATTTGGGATGTGTGCGTGTCTGCCTGCTGTTTGGCTAGATTGCTGTATCAACCGTCAAGGGTAATTACACCTAGTGTTAGTCTCCTCACGTCGTCCACAGTGTGCGATTCTGCATTACAAATGGCAACATTAAGGGGGAAAAACATACCTATATCTCCTTGTCACATTTCAAGGTTGTGACATTACACAATGCTTTGTATACATAAAATCATTTGCTCTTTATGCAAGTTTTCCATATGAAGCAACACAATTGCTTAAATCTAAACCACTTTATAGGGCGCATAGCAACGTTAAGATCAAAGTTGACTGATAAAGAGAGAACATAAAGTATGTTTTGGGGGTCACAATTCCGTTCCCACACGTAAAAAGTGTGCCCGATTTTTAAAAAACCAAGCTTCAGTGAGTGTTTTCTTTTGATCGAAGTCATTTCTAGCGGAATAATTTTACAGAGTGGTTAGAAGTAGCCCTGCCTTCACTTTGCAAATGTTTAGCTCATCATTAATTTGATACATAATGTTTGCGGGTATTAATTACCAATGTCCAATGTGCCTTTAAGAAGACAGGAAATAGGCGCCTTTTGGTAAAATTACTGCTCAGATCTGCGTATTCTGGCAACGCACTGTTTTGTGGTCACAACTTAGTCGGGCGACGCCCGTGTATTAAAAGAAAACCTTCTCCATTAAACTCTTCATAATTTCTTGATTAGTAAATGTTCTAAAGCAACATACTCGAGTACATTACATTTTAATGTGTCGGGAGCAATAAAACTATCGATGAAAGCACAGTGACAGTGGCGTTTGACCGACTACACTCGTTAATTATGAACACAAGCTGACCAAGTCGTTCCCGATTCACTTTAAATTATGAGCGTGGAGTAAAATCTTGGTGGCCCGAGGGTATTGGATGAATAATGGACGGTATGGCAGGAACAGGCACGTCTGGCACGCTCTAAATTACCCCCTGAATCTATAACGACCACAAAGACCTTACATTCGTTCACCAGATTTTTTTCTTAACCTTATGCTTTCCCTCTAATCTTCGTCAACGCTGGCAAAATTGCATATGTGAGTCATTGTACTGCTCATAGTGTCACGTTAGCAATTTAACACCGTTTATCTTAATCTTCAAAATTATTAATTTTTCCTGCTGAAGCCTTTTTTATTCCTTTTTTTTTGGGGGGGGGGTCAGATTAAGGTTTTTCTTGTAGAGTAGCGATTTCATTCTGTGATCAAATTGCCAAGAACATTCATCACCAATGTGATGTAAGATTTACTATCATTACGGTAAACAAAAGATAACAGTAGACCGTACCTCTCCTGAATTGGCTGTACTGAGGGGGCCTAATCGTAAGAGTCGATGAAATAATCGTTGAATGCTTAGGTTCTTGTCTTATATAAACCAACTCCTTTGATGATGAAAAATTGAAAAGCAGCCTTTAATTTCGATAGAAATTTACGTCCATATTACTCAGAGAAATCGCAAAGATTTGTTTTACGAACTCGTAACATAGAAAATCAAAATTTGAATTTTCAAAACATTAATGCTTTGTTCGTTGGCGGCGCTTTTGCAAATTCGATTTTTTTTTTATGACAAATGACCGCAGAAAAGATATGTACTCCCAGAACTTTTGAACATCGTGTGTAACTTTTTGGTTAGATTTTGGTCTTTAAGTTCATGGACACTATAATCAGTGAAGCTCTGCACTTTCAATTCTACCATTTTTCTGAACATTATGCATTATTTATTATCATTGTGCATAGGTTCTTTTGCTTTGAACCGATCATTAATACTAAGCAAAATGAACTTGTCAATGTTTGATAGCCACTATAGGTTTCCGCACCTGCTAAAGACTGTCGCGGCGTTAGACCCGGCCCTGAACACAAGGAGATCGTGTGGCGAATTGAACACCATCAAACAAATATGAAGTACGGTTCACTGTTTCCCTTCAATCTTCATTTCTATTCCGAGGTTTTTCCCATTAATAAAACACTACCAGTCAGATCTCTAGAAAAGGCTAAAGCAGATTAATGGTTTTTGCCATGGCAACCGAGCACGTGATATGACGTCAGCCTTTGCCTTGTTCTTGTCAGTCAATGATAACGAAGGGTACAGTATTTTAATTTTGGAAACCATTATCTGAGCTGACGGTAACGAAGTTCATTTCCTTTACCACAAACATCAGATCATTATAGTATATCTAGGCCCGAAGATTACCTTAAAGGGACTGCACGTCATGGAAGAAACAATGAAATCGATTTCTTAGAAGAGCGCCCTCAAGCGATTGTTTATGAAGTTGTTTCCAGTGGCCTAATGTAGAGTACATGTACATTGTTATTACACAAATCGTGGAATGAAATAAGAGTTGACATAATGAAAATGCTGAGTGTGACTTGGGAGTAGAAATGACAGGTCACATCTTGAAATGATTCACTTACATCTTAAGAGATAACAGTCACGGATGACCTGATGTCATTGACTCGGTGAAGAGGTAACTTTTAAGTTCATCGTGAAAAAAACCCCAGCGTACTCACACGACACCACTTTTCAGGAAACAGTATGAGTAAAGACCTGATTTGACACGTATGGGTAGATATTATCGGACAAAGAGTGAAAGAAGACACGTGAGATGACGTCATCACGGAACTGAAGTTCTCAGTTCAGAGACTATCCCATCCCAGCGGATACAGCTGATACAGTGTGAGTTAAAAAAAAAAAGTCGTTTCGCCGTGCCTTTGTTTTTATGATGTTCATTGAAGATGAGAGTTATTCATGTTGATTTCAAAGTTATTCAAACTGTGTAGACGTGTTGAACCTAAGTTTACATATCGTGATAATTGACTGTTACATCTTCCGAAGAATAGCCTGCTCTAGTTTAGATGACTATAATTTTGACCTAGTTGCAGAGGTATGTTCTCTGTGTTATGTGTTTTTTTTTTCTCCATGTTCCAAGTTTCGCTTCATTCTGTAATATCAAACATGATTCGGTATGAGAATGGAACATAGACTGTCTTCGACTTCATTAGCTCTGTTGAACAGCTAGCTTTTAAAAAGTGTACTTTCCTTGAGGATGTGAACCTAAAGCAATTTGTCTTTGTCTTGCATGGTGGTCATCCTAAATATGCTGAAGTTATGAAAATACCGGACAACTCTCCACTTTGTTTTTCCTCAAGCAGTTTCTGTTATTCTTCCAAAGTTGTACGAAGCTGTTCGTATGCGGGTACACGGCCGTGTCAGTTATAAATAGCGCTGGATCGAATATGAACTCATTACTCGATAACAAGAAATCACCCGCTAATATTACAGCAGTTCACTGGCTGTATAAGGTTGAATGGGAGACGGGCCTACGTCGACCTTGTTACAATCATAGAGCTAGGTCCGCGGCTCTATGTTATAATTAACCCATCATTGTGCTCACACTTCGTGGCTCTTTTTATACATCGATTTTGCTATATTTTTACATCAGTTGGTTAATGGTGTGGTTGGCTTGATTAGCCAATCGGACGCCGACGTTGGCCCCGGAGCGATCCCTGGATAGTTGTTATTAATTCCGCGCTCTTGTGCATTGCTCCACACGCTGCACGCAGCAATTTTCTTGGAGGGGTATACGGATGCAGCCTGGCCGCTCGTTGTAATGTACGATGGATTCGACTGACGCAAGTGTTTACTGCGTTATACTGCTGCAGTGACGTGGCCATCAAAGCATTGACGTATACGCGCGTAGCTCACTCCGTCTTGAGTTTAAGGCTTCAATCAACGGTAAAGATCGTCGTGGAAACCGCGCTCCGTGGGCATTGTCATTGCGTGGGCCGCTCCTGTGCGTTCGTTCATCCTTTACAGTACCTACCATTCCTTCGCCAATGTCGAGACAGTGAACATCATTAGTGGATTAAAGACTCGCTTTTTTGTTACCAACAAACATTTGAGCATCGTAAACTTGGTGCCTTTTTTAAATTTCTTCTTATATATTTTTAAATCTTGTACCCCTGAAGGGTACCGCAAGAGGGCGTGTCTACCCACTGGGATTGTAGGAGGAGTTTGTTGGTTGGTCTTGCTGTCTGTCTGTTGATAGGAATCGATCATCATGACTCGGTGGGGGTTGTTGGTAGTAGTTCTCGCCGTGTTGGTCCTGGCTCTGGTCAGCGCTGCGCCCGTACAAGGTATGTATTTCAGTTTACATTATGTCTCAAAAAAAGTACAAAAAATCCATGCACTCCAATGTCGTAATATTTCGTTGTTTATACCTAAATATTCTGAAGTGTACTTTTATGTTCTGGTTATTTTACAACTGAAACATTTTGCCATATGGTATAACAATTTTAACGTAAGTATGACATTTGAAAGAAAACAGTTTATTGGATTTGTTTACTTTATTCATTTCCCTTCTTTGTTTTAAGGAAATTTGGTACTGTTCGTTTCCTCTGTCTGAATTAAATCCATCAATTCGTGCTTTAGCGCACATAAATTTATATTCTTCACCGCGTGCTGTCGGATGTTTACGTCTACTTTCGAGAGGACTATTATGAAACACGAAAGTAAATCAGTGCTTTTCATTAAATATTTTTGAACTTTTTTTAGCAATCCCCACAAATTTTCTTCACACTTTTCTGTATTGACTGCATTTGTGAATCGAAATATGACATTGTTGTGAAAAGTCTCCGGAAAGAAAATATCGCCTGGCTAAAGCCAGCAATCGTCACGTGACATTGTGACATGAAGAAATTAAATTAGCTGTGTACAATCCCTCGAGAAGTCCAATAATATCTTGACTAAGTCTGGCCTGGGGAGACAAGCCGAGAGCCACTCTCCCATAATCTGTGCAATCCTGTCTGATTGGTTCGCGATAGAAGCAAAATTAAGCTTCGATTTTTTCTTTCTTATGACGCCATCTTGCTGCATTACTAGTCTTCTTTCGTGATTCCCAACAGGGAGTTTCTGTCGATCCTGCGTCGTGCGCCGAGCATTTCGGTATCTCCGGCTCGGGATTTGTCACTCCAAGTCGCTTTGGTTTCCCGGCACGACAGCACGAGGCAGCGGCGATGTCATACGATTCCAAACAGGCTGTAGATTAAAGGGGCAAATATAGTCATTGTAGTCAACAGAAATTAATGTTCAAACGTCACTCGTGACGTCATGCCAAACAGCCGCCGATAGGCAACACAACTATTTTAGTATCTGTCTCGTGTTTTCAATCAGCGTCAGTTTAAAATCAGCGTCACGTGTCCAGATTAGAAACAATCTTTGACAACATACCACTTGTTGACGCTACTGGAATCGTACTCGACTCAAGACGTTGTGACTAATTGTTTTATCTAATGCAAATCATGTGCAGATCGAACGACCATTGTTTGTTACATTGAACTCTGAATAGAAAACAAGAAAGATTGAAGTATTCAATTCTTCAATTTGATGGTGAAAGAAAACAACTCAGAAACCATCAGACAAAAAATGCACGATGCTGCAGGGATTCATGGCTTTAAGTGCAACATCGGTGTTACGAGTTTAAGAATATACAAAAGATTCATGAGGACATTTCGTCTGAAATTCAAAGTTCATCTTTTCACGACCTCCTTAATTCTGCATAATTATGATATGGCACGTCGAAGTACATAGTCACATGTAGAATGAAGTTTTTCGTTGGTTGGCACTTACGGTATTGCGTCTCGCTTTACCTCCCACTTCACTGTATATAACGAACCTTCAATAAAAAATACGCGTTTCAGGTGAAAAAAAAAACACTGCCTATAGTTGAATACTTTATTAACCAACATCAAATTCCGTTAATATCCGAAAGTATAGTATAAAGCTATGGTAACAATGCACATGGGCTGCTTTGACATTTATACTTCCGAATTGTGTTATTTTAAATCCTTGATTTGTTGGCAAAATCCCGTTTATGGTTGAAGGCAGGCTCATCCACTAGACCGGTCATCTCCTGAAGACGATCAGAGCATACTAATCAGAACCGCACATCTTCTCAAAAGAGATTCTGCCACACGGTCTTACCGCAAACTCTCACTAGTTATACTACTGCCATGCAAAGTTTCAAATCTTACTAAAGGCAGGCGAATTGCCTTTATTTTATTCCAATTCGAGCTGCATCCAACTTTGTTGCAATTTCAAACTTGCCAGTTGAAGTTCTAACTCAAATAAGTCACTTCCTCGCTACAAAATAATTTGTCCCCAATAGCAATTCAGAGTCGACCTCCCCTTTCGATAAAATCCCATGTGTCTTAATGAAGAAACGCTCAGTCTAAATCTCCCGAGAACGCTCTCCTCCGGGATTCTAGATTTACAGACAACCAGACAATACAAAAATAGACCTTGCAACTGCAGTAAGGCGACAGAAACAGGAGCTTCAAGCGTAATTACTGAGCTACAGATGGGCGGACTACAAGGCTCGAGTTACAGTTCCTTTGTAGTGAAGTTTCGGAGAAGGCTATTTGATGAAACTTGTGAAACTTGAGCTATTCTTTGAAATTATAGAGTGCCGCGTCTCCTTTCAGTCGCTTTAGGGGGAAATATATATGTTTATATCAATAACAAGACTTATGCTTGTTACATTTTCTTTTATGAATGAGCATGTTTCTTGAAATATGACGCATGCAATGACGTGCGCATACAATATACATTTTTGTACAGGTGATCCATGCCAATTATCTGCGAGATGCACACGACTAGACGCATTTTGTTGCAGATATTATTAATTGGATGAAGCATTTGTTTCACTTCAAAGACTTTTTGTGTCTGGAAACGACTGTGGTTCAAGAACCATGTCTTTAATCAATGATCATTATGTTTTGCTACGGATCAACCCCGGTTGTTTTATTAGTCTGCATTGCTTTCTGATGACATCTTACTGCTTCCTGCTTCTTATTGCTTTCTGATGACATCTTACAAAGATATTGCATATGAATTCCTTTGGGGAACTAACCCACCGGGCCGGTTTTTATGTGCAACCTCTATGAGAGAACGCGGCGAAAAATCATTAAAAACGGGCCTTTTTTCACATCTGTCGCCACAACTTCATTATTCTACAGGGAATACCTTAGATCTCACTACAGTGTGACCCTAACAATATACTCTTTCAGAAAATGAAAGAAAAACTGAATAAAACACTGAGTTTCACTCGCGTATTGATGTTAAACATTGCATTTTTAGTCAAAAATCTCCCTGTTTTGTGTGTAAACCACGCGTTCAGCCAATAACTGGTCCATTAACATCATCAAAACGTTAAATAGCGCCACCTTGGAGCTTAGATCTCTCGAGTCATTTTTCTTCGTCTCGTCAGCTTTCCAACAATATAACCCTTATTGTGATTGGTTAAGGTTTAGGCTCGCGTGTATTCATTTACTAAAGAATTGTACACCTGAACTCCAATAAAATTTGCCGTTGCTCAATGGCTCAGCGCGTAGGGTCTGTTTATTGTACACGTGCTAGGCAGTGCTGCTGTATATACACAGAGCCCGGGAGCTCTTATCTCTGTGTGTCCAAGGTCATCTGGCTGTGCGCTTTGGCCAGTTTACATTGGGTCCTTTTGACCACAAAGGATTTGATATGATTTTCTTAGAAAGAGGAACCGTTCTTGATGCTGTCTATTTATATTGACTTGGGGATATAGTCTTAGCTAGAATGCAATCCATCATTGTAATACAGTTACAGTCATTGGCATTAATGGAGCAAATCATGGGCTGGGAATCAAAAAGCAATTTTTTGTATCCACTCAAATCTACCTTTAAGGGCACATTCAAACAAGGAGATTTATCTTCAAATATTGACCGAAAGAGGAGCAATATGTTAGGAGCCCCCCCCCCCCTTCCATCCGTCAAACTAGCCTGCTCCTTGACATACTGAAGTACGTGGTTTGAATACGCGGTGCTGATGAGCAGTTGGGTGTCGCTGGTACGCACGCATGCATAGCTGATGTGAAGGACAGACGATCGGTGTTAAACGATGGTAGAGAGACTGTAGATTACCAGTGATGATAAACACGTTTCAGTGATATGCTGGGAACGAGATGATAAAAAGCAGGAAACCAGGAATATAATTTGTCAGTTGGAAGATAAGTAGTTGAATTACGAGTGACCAGTGAGAGCTTCATTTGTACGTGCACCGCAAGCGAACAAGCTAAGAAAAATTGCAAGGTGTGGACACAATGGAAAACATGGCGACCAGCTGACGTCACGTTAATTATGCATAAAGCAATTCACGGTTCAACTTCAGTCTAAATTTGGATTGCTACGTTTTAATTTGCCTGGTACCATAACAACAGCAGGGACCTTGGGCAAAATCAATATTTAATTCTGATCAAGCTCTGCAAGATTTTACTTGTAACATTGAAACGTCATGTCCAATACAAAATATTTACAAGGTATATGAAGAGCAGTTTTGACATTTTTGTAGGAAAAAAACCCAACATATTTATAGGTTCTAGATTATGATCACTACACTTCACAGACGTGCTGGGCTCTGCGAAATGAATCGCGCTTCTTCTTCTTCTTTTTAAGTAAGAAAGCATATACCAAGCTTGATGTTGCTGTATGTTAGACGCATTAACCGCCAGTTTGAAATCAAATGTCACGTCATAATTTCTGTAAACGTTTATCACGATAGAGTTTCCGTTAATATGCTATTTCAAGCTATGCATAACTCAAAGATTTCCGTCACAAAAAGCAACCATCAGCATTAGCTGCACCCAACAGTTGTCCCAAACTTTACCCCATTCAGATCGCATGTGTTCCTAGCATCAACTGGGAATTTCGCAAGCACAACGGCGCACCACCGTGCGTCCTATCGCCACATCTCCACTCACGTTGACTTTTAGATTGATTCCAGTAATTGAATTTCCGAAGAAAAGGCAAGCATCCACTCCCGAGCTAGCTGTGGAGAGAGAGGGAGAGAGCGCGCTTATTTTCCAATTCGGGAGAGTATTTTTTTTTTGCAAGAGCCATTACGGAGATACAATAGTACCAAGCCTGTGGGGCAGTTTTAGTGAGATTTATCTTATCCACGCGGGCGATAAGCTGTAGGGAATTTCTCCTATACCATTCATGATCTTGAATATCACTGGAAATGCGCAGTAAGGCCATGTGGTGCTTTATATTACCTCTTGCAGCATATTGAAGAAACGATACTCTTTCATCGAATAATAATGCCGGGGTATATTTTGTTGCGGTCCGAGCGCGCGGCATTTTTGTTGATGGACGACATCACTTTTGTTTTTCTACTCACAATTTCTTTAAGTAATTTATTGTGGTTAAACAAATTCGACTTTGAAGAGAAACAGCCGAGGTAAAAATGAAACTACAGACCTTCTGGCTTGTGTTCAACATTGCGCGCCATTTTGTATGGGCGGCAATGCAGTTTTCAAATTTCAGACGTTGTTTGCAACATATAAAGTTGTTAGATTTTTTTTTTATATTTATTGTTTTGGTTTTAGGTTTTGTTAGTTAATATTTCAGTGATTGAAAAAAGCAGTGGTTTTTTTTTTTTTTTTAACTCAGTAGACTATTCTTTAGATTTATGATGTTTATCCACAGTTGTGCCGTTGCACAACAGTCTATAAAAATTATCTAACAACTTATCTTAACTTAAATTACGTTTCATGCAGTGCCGATTTCTATACACTTTAACCTATAGTCCGATAGCTGTGCATCTTCCAAATACATTAAGCCATTCCAAAGACCCTCGGGCAATATCATTTTAGACAATTAGCCCCCACCCCACTCTCTCATTCTCTCTCCTGCTGTCAATTTCGGGCGTCCGTTAATCATTTCAAATGGCTGTGTCCTTGCAACAGCGGAGACATTTTTACAATTAGTCTAATGAGAAGCGTAATACTGAGCGACCGCCGAATGCAGTATATGAGGCGATGTACGCTTGATAATGCTTGAGACTATGATAAATTTCCTTTTAAAATATCAATGTTATAAATCCTTAGGCCCTACCAAATTTACTAACAATTGTTATTTTTTTCATCCAGGCAAGATGGAATGTTGGATTTTGCGAAGATAAATATCTTGTCAGAAAGGCTGACAAGTTTAATCCCGTCAAATTTTACACTCTGTGAATCCTCGTCCGCTCCACAAGATTTTCTCTCTTGTTTTGCACGAAGTAAGTTACATCGTGTGACTTGACATCGCATCGCTTGTTACGCTTACCGATTGAGCATGGTTCCACGCATCTGTACATTGCTTGCTTTTCCCGGGTATCATTTATCAAGATGCGCGCACGCGATGGATCATCCTAGTTCAACACTGCGCTGTGTGTTTTTCATTCTGCTTTGTGCACAATATGCATGTGCCGGAAGGATACCAAATTCTTGGGAAACCAAGACTGTGAGGTTTGCTCAGCTTTGCTTGGTATCGTCTAATGCAAACAAGACAGCAAAGTCTTTCCACACGCCTTGTCGAAGGTTTCAACTCTTTAGCAGAGCCTTTGATATTGTTCAATATTCGTCACAATTTCAATGTGAAAAACAATCCATGCTAATCTTAAACTGTAGGTCTAACAATATTAAAGCGACAAACACTGTAATTTTGATACAACAAATAACGTTTAAGAAGGCAATAAAGGATGTTCCGATGGTGTATGTTTTTAAAATATGCGTTATCATATACATTTAGTATTCAAATACCAACAAAAATACATCTATTAAAATAGTCATTAAAAAAAGAATTTTTTAAAGGCAGGTCAACATAGTTGATTGTTGTCCAGAAAGCCCCACATGTTCGATCTTGTACAATTTTTGCCTTCATTGTGAACAATTGACGTTGATTCCGATAAGCGTGTAAACCTAGTGCATTATGTCTAAGGCAGAGTTAAACATCTGCAGCCATGTATGAATAATTTAAACCTCGTTCTATTCCTGCCATCGTCATGGCCGCATGATAATCGATTTTCTAACGCGTTGCAGTTTGCGAATTCCTGGCTAAAAATGCATTCCGTATCTAACAATCAAACCACAGTGAGTATGTCGCCAGTATAATCTCAGCTAACAGAACATTTTAGGCATAGGCTACGCAAATTATATACTCAACTAAAAATCAGTTGAGAGTCAGTCGCAGGCACTTAACCTTTTTCAGTTTTTCTTGATAACTTGATTTTGGTATTGTGTGTGTGGTGTATTTCTACTCGGAGGTTTTGCTTATTAAATATCATTGCGAAATGTGCTGCTGGTTTGCTTACAAGATTGATGATTTTCTTAATATTGAAAAGATCGCATACGGTAGATAGGTAAAGAAGTTGGTCGATGAAAGTTTATTTTTGGTTTTGATTTAACATCGAGACAGGTGGTATGCTCACTGATTACGTGGGTTAGTATAGTGAGATTTATCAATTTGAAGTTTTCATTTTCCTTAACGTGCTCAAATTTCAATTTAAGGTGTTTGTTGTTTGGTCCAACTATACCAAGCGAAAGACTTCATCCTGATAATTAATAAACCTCTAATCTAATTTCAAAGATTCTGATATCATTATGTTTGTCGTTGGTAAGATGGCACTGAATGAACATCAACATTGAAAATACATTCTGCTTGATAATATATCGCTCGGGCGCACGTCACTTCTCCAGTACATGGCAACACGCTTGCGTCACATTTATTGCGCCATTTCGAGCGTCAATGGATGATAATCTTCCGCCCAATTAGATGCCTAAATGAGAAAGAACTCGGCAGACTAGAAGACCAAATGAGAAACAACTCGGCAGACAAGCAAAGTAATTGGAAAGACCAGCAGCGGCTTAATTGGCGTAAATTGGTTCTCTAGCGTGCATTAATGTATGCATTAAAGGAGCCAGAAGGGCGATCCAGTGTTTAGCGAAGGGGTATTACTAGCAAATACGGCATTTAAGACGGTGATCACTTTGGCTCGGATCTTGGGGAAAACTCGCCGTTTGCCTTTCCGTAAGTAGTAGGGCCTATGGGTTATTGGCTAAGATGCGATAGAGACAACGTCCGTCACGAATTATGATTCTGGTTTTAAAACAGATGCGCTACAGGATGTTCTAATGCCGTTCGGTATGGAAACCTTTGTGACGTATTAATTATAATCCCTAGAGTGTATGGAGTAATTAAGTTGTGAAATATGAGCCTTGGGTGAGCCAGTGTGCCAAACAATGAATAAGGATTGCTTCCTTTCGCGGTGAATGAAAGCCAAGTTTCCTTGGAGTGTTACGCATCATTGACGAGTTTATCTGTGTTTATGTCCCACAAGACTCTATTCACAATTGGCGTAGTTTATGGCAGGAAGGTAATGAAGAATAAAAGATGCATGAAACCGAGCCATGGTTTTCAATCCTTCGCAACTTCTTTTTACGATCTTTAGGCCTGTACCAAAATTATTTTCTAAAATGTATTTAGCCTAAAATGTATTAGCAGATTAAGAATTTATCAAGAAATCATCACTTTTAAAGCAAGAAATCACATTTTTATATATATTAGGTTTTGAAAACTCAAATAGTTTATATAGTCACTACTGACACCACGAACCAACAACCTTTACATAACGGTCAGATGTAGAGGGTGTCAGTTTTGTGGTCTCAGTAACATAAGATGGTAGAAATTGACAAACATTGGACGAAACATAATCTGCGTAACTCCACGTTCAACAAACCACGAGGTAATAGTATGCCAACTCTTGAGACGTCCAGATAAAATCTAGAAAGCATTACCTTTCAGCCCTGTCGATACATCAACAGGCGCCCATTTCTCCGGCTTCCACTTAAGAGTCGACATTTTTTCAGGTATTGAATATTCCTCGCATGAAACGTGCTGGACGTAACACAGAAGATGAAGAAACTTAATATCGCGCTATCGGCCAATTTGCTACGACTCTCAACTCGGCTCGCGTCATATCGCGCATAAACCCATCGACACATTGGCGCCTGCATTATTATTCAGTGTGATCATTGATGTATGTTTGGTCAACGCTGGGGTAATGAGATGTACTGGATCTGCGTGGAATAGGAGCGGAAAATATGAAGCCAAATTAATACAAATTGTCCATTGTCATAAATAATGTAGGGTCAGTTATTAGTGAGATTAGAGCAAAATCAACCGAGTCATCGGAGATCTACTTGTTTGGCATTTCATTATTGGCAGAGATGTCAAAGTGGCGACCCAAGATATTGGATTAGAAGGTTTACTTTAAAAAAAAATGAAAACTAAATGAAAAAGTAACTTTATTTCCTTTTCATCACACTACAATATTATTTGTGGAAACATGTCATACACTGACAAGCAGAACAACATCGGGAATACTCTTTCAGTTAAATCCTGTGGAAGGCTCTTTGAGTTATTGCAATATTCTTTCGGAAGTGATTTCAAATGCCTTGTTCTTAATCTTAATAGCGTATCTTTGGGTGTAAGATTTTTTCCCACTGCGTCATTTCCAAGCTACTTTCTGTACCATTATAGAATAGAGAGGAACGTCTGTATGCAGGTGGCTGCCAGCCTTTAGCACGAAAAACACAAGAAACATCATCGATTTTCTGTCACCACCGTATTGCGTACTTAGGGCATAATTATATCGCCTGAAAATAGCACCTCCGCTTCTCTTACTTTGGGAGAATTACAACAAGGAATCCTTTTTAGGTAAAATTTTAAGGCCTTTTTTAAGAATAGCACTCTAACACTGGTAATAAACGTGAACAAATGTAAACGTGACAAGTAGGCCTACTTGAGATAAGAAATTTCTAGAGTTCTTGAGGTATACACAAGTAAAGTCTTTGGTTAGAGTGTTACAAGTGCCCCGTTGGGTAATTATTAAACAGGGCGATATTTACAAATACAACCCGTACTTAGGTATAGACACACTTAACCATTCGATCCCTTCTGACTTCAGGATTGCAGTCACATAAAGTAACACCTACCAAAGAAAGTTCAGTGTGTATTATTCAAGGGGTATCTCTTTCACTGATAGAGCTCCGTTTGTACTTATGGTTGTTACACGTACATTCACAGCTATTAGGTTATAGCACACTGCTAGTGCATTAATCACACAGCCGATAGGAGGCGTAAACACAATTACACTACGACTCTACCGCAGGGAGTTAATGCGTCACTAGACCTGGCCCCAAAGCCGAAGCCGGGGTTCGTGTTAGGAATTTATTTCAACGAGTTAGCCTTAATATTACGAATTGCTCAGATGAGCTATTTTTTTTATGCTGGTGAAAGTCCTCGCGAAATATCCACAGCACCAGTTTGATGCTGACATTTTCTTTTAAAAAAGGTTTAAAATGCGGTTTTGATATTTGTGAGTTTTGATGTCTTTTAATGTTGCTCAGATGAGCTATTTTTTTATGCTGGTGAAAGTCCTCGCGAAATATCCACAGCACCAGTTTAATGCTGACATTTTCTTTTAAAAAAGGTTTAAAATGCGGTTTTGATATTTGTGAGTTTTGATGTCTTTTAATGTTGAAAATCATGGGTGATGATTTTGATTGACATAAGAGAACACATCGGTTGTGGTGTAATTTAGATTGGAAAAATCAACTTCGATGTATAAACAAAATCTCTTCGTAGTTTCCAATTTCAAAGAAGACGATGCAAATAACGTTTTATCTTTTTACGAAAAGTAAAAAAAAAACCGGGAAACACGTGGATGTTTAAAAGGTACAAAACAACTGTGAAGTTTATTTTTTTTTCACCTGGGAAACTAATAAAGCGCGCCAATGGTTGTCTTCCCAATCGATTCTTAAAGCTATAAATAGTATCGCCCACATTTAGCATCATCTGTCTCTATGTATACATGGAGCTTGCAAAACAAAGACTTCGGCAAAATAGGGAGAAATAAAATCACCTGTTTTCAGATGGTCTTGCGGCAGGTTTATAAAAATACTAAATCTTAATATTTCAAATCGAGCGTGGGTGCGATTGTTGGAGGAAACGTGTTGTTCCCTGCAAGGATGTGCGGCTTGACGTATTGATTTGCTTGTCTTCACAGAACCTCCTCCTCATCCTCCTGGCAAATAGTGCTGGCAACTTGGGAATTTCGTTAATGTTTATGGAGGAAGATTTGCAGTTGCATTGGAGGCAGAGGCTGGAACCTGGAGTGACGGTAGTTCTTAAACCGCATTGCACTTTCACTATTTGTGTTTGAGGATTTGCTCGTCGAAATCTCAGATTAAATTGCATACAAACAAACAAACGAAAACCACAACTTCGCCCCCGTGTGTCTAGATGTCAAGAAACCTAGTGGAAAAATTGAAATCATGCTCAGAGGTGGTTCTTAATATCCACATGTATATGGGATTGAGCTTTTTTACAGTTATGGAAGCTTTGTACACTGAACAACAAACACGACCAAAAGCGAATACGAAGACAAAAACTAAATGTAAAGAAAGATAGATGAAAAGCTATAACACAGGAAAATAGTGGGTTTGTTTTGGGTTTTTTTTTTTACTATAGTTTCAATGAACAAACACCGTCTAAAACTATATTCAATAGTGAACCAGTACTTCATTTTATGTACTCAAAGTTGTCATCAATAAATCAAACGAAGATATCATATTTCCCCCCCTTAATAAAAAGCTACCCTATCCTTTACCTATAGTCGTATTTTTTTTGCAATACCTTTATTTGGCTATGCGTAGAAATGCTGTATCTCCGTGGACCTGTGCGTTGGCATTTGATCACACCTTGTCTCGTCTGTGGTTCTTCCTAGCCAGAGGTTATATCGACGGAACCGAGCACAGTCCACGGTTTGTGGGTCCTGCAAGCGTTAAGTGCCAGGAATTGAAGTGACACACGGCTGTTTGATGTGTACGATTTATTCAGTAACGATTAAAAAATACGTTTTAGTTCCTGCTTAACTAAGTCAGAACATGCAGCTGACGTTGGGCATGATTTTAAAAATTAACGAAGTCGAGTATTTTCGTTGTGACTGTGCGAATCCTGTTTTTATACCGTAGCAAATTTTCTTGTATTATTTCGATTTTACTCAGAAAAACACAGCTTAAATTTTTTAGCAAATTTAAAATTACAGTAACGGTATTTGTTTTGTAAATTTAAGCTTATGCCGCGCATCCGTGTCTCCATAAATGCTAACGTAC
The DNA here is from genome assembly GCA_029964075.1 of Patiria pectinifera. NCBI lineage: Eukaryota > Metazoa > Echinodermata > Asteroidea > Valvatida > Asterinidae > Patiria > Patiria pectinifera. The sequence continues at coordinate 22,413,347 of CM057143.1, read as the reverse complement.
CCAAAAGCGCCCTCTAGCGGTCGTGCTTAAGAGTAACTGTATATTGCAGTTTCATTAAACAGTCACGCCTCGCTATAAAGTAAACAGTCGTTAAATGTCATCCACCATGCTCACATCAGCGACCTTTGGTAAAAGCTCTGTGTGACATTTTGGAGAAGGGCAAAGATTCCGACTCAGTGCCTCTGGCTGTGACGACCACGAACTATACTGAATACTTGATCGCTGTCTGTGTGCTGCACCGTAGACGAATATCGACGATGTTGTCTCCCCTGCGTATTGATTGGTTTACGAAAAGATAATTGGCAATTAGGGAAATTGTTTAGCTAACACTGTCATATCTTTGTGCAATGTATGATGTGTACACGTGGAATTCCCAAACACGTTCGTTTTACTTGGTCACTTTCCTCAGAATTTTATTGAAAAATGTACAATTCCCAGACAAGAAGTTGGAAGTTGATAATGGGGAAATAGTATTCGGTTCACGGCAAAAACAGCGGTGTTTAATTTAATAGCACATGTGGTATGTTTATAGGACCATAGCTTTAGAATTGTGACACCACTGGTCATATGTAGATATCATCCGTGTTCAATTTGAGCCGCAGTTTTTGCAGTGTTGGGCAAAAAGATGCCTGATAGTATTTAAATTTAAACCAAGAAACGTTTTTGTTTAATATGCTTTTTTTTTTTTAAATCCAACATATAAAATATTAGCAGCACGTAACTTTGAATTCTGTTATCATTTCTTTTATTTTCTGGTAATTTGTCCTCATAAGATTGTTGTCATCTCGAACGCAGTAAATGCATTCACATCCTCAGATATTTGCATCGAAACCTTGTTTGAAACAATCCGTGTCTCATTGACATTATCACAGCCCAGGCCAAGATCTCACCGATCAACCCTGGTACTGTGGCCAAAAAGAAATAAAATCGTCTCATTGGTATTCCTGTTAATTCTCGATGGTCCCGAGGACATCTCAGGCCACATAATGGCATCTGGAGTACCTGACTGATAGCGCCTGCAGTGCCAATCTCAGGTGAACACATAACACTCGGATAATGAGACAGGATTTCTGCCTCTCCATCACTTACCTACCAACCAGCCTCACTTATATTGATTTAGCCCAAGGCATGTTCGTCTTAGAAAATACAGCGTATTCGGCGTACAGAGGGAAAGATGCGCCCGTGAATTTCTTGACGACTTTGTGGTAATCTTCGTCAAGGCCAAAACCTTTCAGCTCATGCCTGAAAAAGCCTACTTTGAAATTCAGCAAATTGACTGATTTGAAGAGTGTTTTCTTCCCGAGTACTTATCATTGCACTCTGAAAACAGACATTATTAATGCTGACAAGATTTCACAGAGTGCATAAAATAAGAGGATGCAAGTTGTCAACCCGTCAAGATAATTACAATCTTGACAAAATAAACGTTCAATCTTGTCAAGATTGTTTATGCGCTCAAGTTTAATAGTCAAATCCTGTACATTTTCAACGCACGTTGTGAAGCGTATTTTGTTTCCACGCACTGAGGCACACAGATACGGAGCCCTGGTAGGAACATTGGAAATTTGTTTTGATATCGATCTCCCGCTGAACACCTCACTCCAAAGACGACGGATCTTAACCCAAAAATACTTGAATATTGCTGTTTAGCATTATTTGTACCTCATTCATTGTCGTTTACGCAGCCCAAAACAGCTTACCTGAGGACTCGGGGGATTGAATAAAAGCCTGATCGCTTAAGGACAACTTCTTAATCTGAACTCCATGTCCATTATTAAAATGATGGCTAACGACCCTGTATATAACACTGCACTTTCTTTTAGGCTAATAGGACAATAAAAAAAGTGGAGTATATCATTTGCAGCTATCGAAAAAGTAACTGACGAAATTCTTGTTGAAAAGCATACTTGGTTTAAAGATAGAAATGGCACTAAACTCCCTGTAAAATTATTCTTTCAGGCAGGCTGTTATTTTGAATACCGTTTTCTCGGAATGTAGGCCTACAGCATTCACTGAGCTAAAACTTCACCATGTTAGTTGTTAAGAACACTTCTTTAGATTTTGAGCACTTTTGTTGCTTCAAACGAAACAAATCCACAAATAATACTGTACCTTTAACCTAGTTGAACCAGAACATCGATTTTTTTTAATACACCACGATGAAGGGATGCGTTATATTTCTTTCTTGTATTTTTAAAAATGCGTTGTTACTTGGTATAATTAACAATCCAATTTCTGTGAATCGTGTAAAATAATTCTGTTGGCATATTTTATTTTCCTTTGTGTCACCAGTATCGTTTATACCAATGCACAGACACGTTAGTATGTGGTATCAGTATCTCAACGAAATTATAATGTTTTATGTGTTTTTTCCAAAGTGCACGGCGTTTAAGTTTTGATTTTGTTTGACTTGTTGCTGTCTCGCCCTGAATTATAATAATGTGTAAATTGTATACGGATGCTAAACCAAAAATGGTACCGTTTGTAAAATTGAATCAGAAAGTGAGTGGCCGTGGTAGATTTCTGGGCTTTCAGCTGACTGCACCAACCACTTAGGCGTATAGAATGCATATTTCCGCATCTCATGTATCACATTATCTGCCATTAGCTTCTACGGGCGAACCATAATTGCTTAATTTCATTAAGGACCCAAGCCGCGTTCGGTTGATGCACCCTGATCACAATCAAGTCCGTCATACGTCCTGCTACGTTCCCAGCGTGATGATGCTGTACAACGGACTATTATAATGGATGGATTCCATTAAAGAAGTCTACCGATCATTCTCGGAGATCCGTTAAATGTCTTTATTTCACGGCAGGATTTAAGATTCAAGATTGTTTTGTTATTATTAAAATAAGAAAGATATCCGGCCCTCTTGTGTTACTAAGAATAAAAATTACTGACAAACAAGCAAAAGATACCTATGCAACATTCAGTAGCTAACCTCTCATGCATTCAAACTCTTCGGGAGAGTTGGTGGAGCATGATCCCTTTAAATAATGCATTTTGCAAAAAAAAAATGTCTTTTGCGGAATATTGATTGGTATGGCCTACTTTCACGAGTGTTGACCCATAAACAGCGTGAGCCTGAAGCCATTAATGGAATAATTGAGGCAATCCAACATTCATCGATTTACTTCAGGGGAGATCTTGCTGTCTATAGTTAGCTCCTAGAATTCAAAACGTAAAACAGCCGTAGATTTGATTTCAATAGCTGGGAATCTGCCTTGCGAATATATATCGCAATTGATGATGAACCATGCCCGGGGGAACCACGGTGGCAAAGGAAGCCCAAAATAGGAGCCTCTTACGCACTAAGTGACGCCTTGGAGTATTTCGGTACGCTACTGCCGCTTAAGGCGGCACATCTAACACCTGTCTGGGGCGCACTTTCTGAGGCATGGCCTGGATTTATGACCGAGTTTATTCGCTGATTATCGCCTTACGGTCGGATTTATGATGTCAAATAACGCAGTAAGGCACGGCAAAATGCAATGCGGTTTGTTTGTAAATTCATACCATAACACATTGAGTTAAATTTACCGCCATCCCTTTAGCGAGCCTTAAGGCGCGATCGTACTGCGCTCATCACAGGCGCCATTGCAGGCTGTAAGGTATATTTGACACCTCTTACGAGACACGCGCCCATTTGTATAAGAATTCAGACCGGAACTATGATAAATAATTCCAATAGCGCACTTTTAAATAATGTATAGAACACAAAGAGGCTGTGTACTCAGGAACGAGAAACGACTTACCCATCGGAGAATCGAGACTGTCCCTCATGTATTTTGGTATAGGATCCCATTGCGCTATACGATCGTGCGTGTAGTCCCACATGTGACCCTTTAAGTGAAAGATTCATACCACATAGGAACCCTATGATGTTTACGATGAGACATTAGTAAATTTACGAGGCTTTTAAGAAAGGGCAATATAAGATGAATTTACACAGAACCAAGACTCAATCGATATTACACGGTGTTCATTCGCAATCAATGCGCAAGTAATTCGTGCATGACTGCAAAGCTCGGCCACCACCAGAGGACTCAGACAGTCTGTATAAATAAAGACAGCGCTCCAGCTCGTAAAAATCTCATCCTATACGAATGGTATTAAAATGTCTCTTCAATCATAAATGCGTTCGATAATCGTCACTGTTAAGAGCTGACCGTGCTACATGTTTGCAGAAGCTTCAACTGTCATACATGAGATTCGATATTGATCGAGGCTTAAGTACCTGACAAAAACTATAGACAGACTAAACATGACAGAGTACTTTTATATATCCGTGTGCAAATACGGGTATAAACTTCACCACCGATTGCAATAGCCTTGTTTCCAAAAATAGTAAACCAATCGAAATTACCATGACACACGATGGAGAAAATGAGCTGGCATAGTATTTTCTTTAATAGTGAAACATTTAATTGCTTTGTTGTTTTGCAACTGGCGTTGCCTTTATTTTAGGAGACATATGGTATGTTTTACAGTACGATGAATGTGTAGTAGCGCTGTAAAAATTGAAACTCATGTATTTTCTCTTGATAGCATTGAATATTAGTAAGAATCCAAATGGTAGAGTACATCAAGGCATGGAAGTCGCGGGGGGCAAGGAGGGGCTCTTGCAGGAAAAGCAATAACAACAACAAAAGAGGAAAAAGGAAAAACTAAACAAAACAAAACCCATGCGGACATGGGCGTCCGCAGGGGTGTCAATGGGGGTGGGTGCCCCCCCGCAAATCCCCCCCACCCATCCACCCTCGAAAACTTGATAAATTGAGAACATGCTAGAGAATGTACAAGGATTTTGGGAAATCTTTGCAACCCTCTGGAAGAAATCCTGGCGACGCCCATGCATCCAAGTCATTGTGCGTTACCTACAAGTGTAATCTATAACACTTAGGTTTTCTTTTAAATTTAATTTAATTAACTACCATTCTGTCTCTTCACTTGTTTTGTTTCAGATACAAAAAAGGAAACATCAGAAGATTCGGGCCTTACAAAAGTGAGTATTATTTTGCCATCAATTGAAGTATAGCACTCTCACTATATGAATTTTATTGAATACTAAAGTGAGTGACTTCCTCAAGCGAATAATAACCAAAAATTTTATTCATAATTTCGCTCTTTTGCAAACTCCACATATCAAGATTGATGTTTCTAATAGATTGCTCACAACCTCAGAATGTGCACGAATAATATATCCGGTCTGCAATCCGGATCTTGGCTGCCCACGTGTCTGGGACCAAGCATAATCGTAATACAAGCTCGGGTATGTGTGGGTGGATCCGCCTGAAAACATATTAAGCATGGTGTTAATGCGACACGACCTCCAACATAAAATGCACCCCTTTACCTTTATGTTCTCATCTATTCGTAAATTACACACGCAACAAATTTATACATGAATGATTGAAGTACTGCGTATGGGTCCTCGGATTTTAATTTATATAAAGTCCATTTACGGCAGCCAATTGCATCTTGAGGTATAGGTGGTAATGAATCAATCTGCCCTGTATAACTACAGCATAACTATTTTTCTTCTTGAAAATATACTTGAAATTGATGTAACTGCATTTATCAAATTACTCTTATCATTGGCACGCATCGCCAAGATCAATTTTCTACCTCTGAAATTGCTTCGGATAAAATGATACATTCTATAGGATGTGTACAATGCTTGCAATAGTGTTTTCGAAATGATGTTTTCATGTGTTTTTCATAACATGACATTTTCCTTGTGTCTAGAGTATAAGCATGGGTGTGTCTTTTGATTGAAAAAAAAAACATGTCTGATATTTTTCTGGCGAACCAAACCATTTCGCAATCTCTATTCATACTCCTCATGTTTTGGTGTCAAGTGTCAACTTCAAAATCGTCCGTGTAATTAACATTGTCTAGCATGCGTCCGGTCAAGCAACTTCATTAAATCATCTCGAGGAAAATTAGCCACCCTTCTGGACAAAATGCCGCTGCTATAACACTCCAAAACACGCGGAGATTCGCAGCAGAAGACACAAATACGCCCACGATCTGGACAGAATATACCTTAATTGATGAAATCTAGGAGGGATTTGAAGCCGTAAACCCCGCCAAGCTTAGGTGTCCACAACAAGCTTGAAATTTTTCACATGCGTGAAATCAGTTGTACCTCTAAGTGATATCGATCAAAGACAGGTGTTACTTTTTTAAAGAGATTTCTGAGTTGGTTTCCACCGAATACCAACTTCTCTCTCTTACTGATCTTGTCCCAAGATTTGGGATTTGTTTCGGTTGTTATGTTTTCCTTGCTGTAACTGACGTCACTAAAAGCGACATATGTTGTCATGGCAACCACATTATCGCGGATGTCATTAGGTTTCTGGCTGGTTTATTCGCCTCTAATGCGTTGTACCTTTCCGCGTCTGGAGCGCGTTAGGGCAGATGGCAGCTTGTTATAGAACGTCTTGGATAGTGTTCCTTCAGCACTTTGCAGATCATGTGTGAAATCGGGCTTTGTTCCGGTTCATTTCAGGAAGAAAACTGAGCGAGCCGTGCATAATATGACCTGCAGCTGTAATGAACATAGAAATTGCTCCCAGAAATCGATGTCAACGTTTGATTAATATGTATGTTACCTCAAACGGATACTTAAGTTATGTTTATGTTTCAGTTAATTAAAACTCCTCTGCCATCTACAATCAACTTGAAAACTTGTGTTTGTTTTTTCATCAAGTAAATGAGAAATAAATTGTCTTACAATAAGTATCAATCAAGCTTGGGAAAAAAAGATTTGCAGTATGTTTATCATTGAGCTTAACTTTGTGCTATATAGGCCTATACGGAAGACGGATAGTGCCACTCAATCAGTGTGAATTATATTGTTTTGGTGCGTGTTGAAATATGTTTTGTACAGCGGCCGAGTGGCACCAAAAAAATACATTCACACGCACCAAGAAAATATATATTCGCACTCATTGAGTGGCACTATCCGTCTTCCGTATATATACAACAAACAGGTTAATTGTATATTGACTTGTGCAATTCTTTCTTTAAACATCATCAATTGTTATAGAATGAAATAAATGTCGTCTCCCGTGGTAACTACAGACATAATTTAATTTATCTACGTTATCCTTGGTTTTTTTTTAAAAAAAAGAAGCTGTATATCCACAATGAGGTCTCGTGATGAACCATGAAACTATCGACGATTGAGATAAATTGCCGGAGAGAAACGGGCAGATTGACGTAGAATGTTGGTGATTGCGAAGGAACAAAAAGTAAACCCATCGGGTGCACTGAGGTATTGCTCGATTTACAAACAGAATGAAAACAGTTGATTAAACAACTCCAGAAAAAAACCTGAAGAAAGTAATTAAGTATAATATTTGCCGAGGCCTGTTTGCCCGCAAAACCCCCACTGACCGTGAAATTGCGGCATCTGACCCGGACAAATCGTCCATAATAACCCCTCGAGTCGTCATCCATTCGGCCCGCAGCTTTGAGGTTCTCCTTGTGGACTTAAAGAGTTAAATGTCAGAAAATCGAATTTCGTCTAAGCCGGTGTCCCATAAGAAAAACGCGGCAATTAAACTCCATCGTTGTCTCCCATGACTGCGCCTCTAGCTTTAACCGTATTTTTTTTTCATCGTTGATAATTATAATATTGTCTAAATTGCACATCACATTCATACCAAGTGCGGTCTATACTCCTTTCACTACGAACCAAATGAAGTTTTTGGTTGCGATTGCATTTCACCCGATTAAAACTAAAATCTTCATAGATGAAATGTTGACGTGATAAAATGATGTGTTTTCGACCCTTTTGTCTGGGACAAACGGATTGACGATCGATAGCTTATCAAAGTACGCGACGCACAAAATAGATCGAAACTAACAGGGCATCAAATTGGCTCGGAGAGGAATTTGGGCAAGGAGTCTTGGCATTGCTAGATACTAGGCCTACTTCTAGCTGAATTTGCCAATACTTCCATGGTATCGATCTCCTTCACTTTGTTTTACTCTGTTTTGGCATAACCCTTACATTAACAGATTGTCTTCCTCGACCATTATATATAAAAGCTGGCGCGGGAATTTGAACTTAACTTAGCCCCTTGTCACATTCTACAAGGTATCCATATGGATACAAGGCAAAACTCTTAAGGATTGGCAATTCAATGGAACTTTTGTCGTTTGTCGTTTTTCGTTTTATACCTACCGGTAATTTGTTTATGGGGATTATGTTAAGAATATCATTGTTTCATTTATTAACTGTCCAGGGATTTGGTATTCTCTAAAAGGTTATCACCATGATGACATTATTGCTAACAATATCAATTTTTATTTAATGTTTCAAAACGGATATTTTTTTCTTTAATTCGACTCGTCAATTGTATTATATGTACTCTATTAGGTTATATAGCCAGTAGTTCAGATTGAATTGGTTTGCGTTTCTATACAAACCGCAATATAATCTCAATTCGTTCAAAATTTTGTTTCCGTTCGATTCATCGTTGTTTATCTCGAGGTTACCTAAAAATAAACGTACCCGGTTGAAAATGTCTTCAAATTACAAAATACAATACACGGCTGAGCGCAGTAAGTTAAAGGGCAAAGGGAGTGACGACTCACAATAATAGGATCGATCGAGCCTTGACGTGTGTTAGGGCGGTGTTCGGAAATGTCATGTTTGTCAAAAGAGACATTTAACAAAAAAACGTCACGATTGCTATTGAGCTTGATTGCAGGAATACTTAGGGAGGGAAATTGACCAAAAAAAACAAGTGGGATATAGCTCAGCAAGTCTGACTGCTGAAAACGACAGTTTATCAAAACAAACTGTATGTTCACATTATTATTTATAGCATTGCGTGTTATTCGGCTTTCAAACTGAGGTGCCTTATCTTACGTTCATTGAGTAATACTGTCAGGAAGCAAAGAGCTATAGAACTGCCACCGATTGGTAACTTTTCAGATACAATCAAACTGGAACGATAGTGAAAAATTAACTTCAGGAAAACGTGCACTTGAGATGATTGCGTTGTCACCAAATATAATAGGCAAAGACCAGACACTACATTGTTTTCTTTTCGTAGTTGTCTTCCACATTCTCTGAAATATTTTTTGAGCTATAGCCAGGCGTAACCAGATATCAAAACAATGTTAATTGTTTGATGTAATAGTCCATGAAACAAATTTTTAAATCGTTGTACAATACATAATATATTGCTGTGCTGTTTAAATAAATATAGGCCTCGGGGGCCTACTTAAAATAAACTAATTTTTGTGGTTTATTTTAAAATTAAACAAATAAAATAATGAAATCAGCACTATACTCACATTTTACCGTAATTAAGAATAATTCTTTTGGATGGATGTGCTTTTAGGAATAGCATGTAAATGAAGTACCTATTTCAGCACTATATGTTCTTTGCACTCAAAAATGCCCTATATGGAAATTTGAGTCCTTTGCTATGGTAACAATCAATTGTTGTCATTTACCTGTTCAGCATGAGCAAGGCAACAGCATTTGAGTACGTGTCTTATCATCAAGGTCAAATTGTTATTGTGTCTATAGAAATAGGCGCGTGCTTCCCAAGTTGCCCGCTTCGGCGGGGTCAAACTTTCAAGGTAGATCGATGATTTAATCACAATGACAGAGTTGGAAATTTAAGATCGAGTCCTCATAACCACAGCACGCGGAGAGAGGAAAAAGCAGCACTGATAATTAAATCTTATTTTTGAATATTATTAAGTTGTATTCATATTTTCTTTGCTCTAGTTTGATAACGCTTCGTTGAGACCTTGGGAGAACAAAGCAAAATCCATATCTAAATGGAAAGAAAAAAAACATTCAAATTTCAGTAGCGCATGTACAAAAGAATGGTAAATTGCATGCAGTTATTTGAACCGTATTCAATGCAGCATTGCAGTTAGCTTGTACTGTGTCATTTGCAATGGAATATGATCAAGGCGCGTGTGTAGGCGTACTTTAATCATAGCTAATGCCCATAGGTGTAGCGTGGGTGATGTTGACGAGTGAAAGCTTTAGTCAGAGTACTGTGGGTGGACATCTATGTATTCTGAGTGTCACGAATAACATATTACAGGTTAAGAATCGCAAAACTCATTAGAACCATGTCCGCATTATGACAAAAGAAAAGAGACAGGTCGTGATCGAACTCCTGCTACAGAAATATTGTTTGCATGGGTTGGGAAAAAGCTTCCTATATCAGTAGTATATACGCTACCCGCTTCGAATTCTGTTTCGAAAACGATGAATGCTATTTTTACTCCTGCCTTTTTGTCCTTGTCATTCTTCATTTTTTTCTTCGAGTTTTTGGGCCCTGTAATGTTTCCCTGATCAAAACCTATGTTCACACAACCATAATGGGTAACAGCTATACGAGCGATAACTACAAAAACAATTCTATTTTGTGAAGAGAAGTACTGCTTGTACCATCCTTAGATTCAGTATATTCTCAGTGGTTAGACTTGTTCGTGGTGCATAACCCCTTTAATGATTTAGACATATTGTATAAGTGATGGGTTACGGCAGTGAACATGGCAGTTTTAATTTACTAACTCCGTAATGTCTCGTGTCGATTCTCCTGCAAGTTGATCACCAGTGTCAACATACGGCCTTTCTCGAACCGTCACCAAGCTAGCTGCACACCCATTCATAATATGTCACTTGTCTCCCGATTTGAAGTGCATGAACAGGCAACATAAGATCGCCGTCATCACTACTCCCTACAGTCCCTTCCTCTCTCAACACGATACCGATGAATTCTGAATCCAAACACCTTGGAGAGACAACTCTTCATTAATCATGTCTTATCATCTCGTGTTTATATCTCAAGTCCCCGCATCAAAAAGCATCAACAATTCAAGTCATGCGCTGCGTAGGTACGGTGTGCATCATCCGTTCTGATCTTAAGCTGTTTTTGGTGACGCTTTTCCTGTCTGGCCTAATGTTACTTGACAGACCATATATCTTTTTGTAGTCAATTATTCGGTAAAAATAAATGTCTTGGTTTTGAAATATTACCCAGTTTATTAAATCCAATTTTAAAAATCCAATTTTTAGATTTCAAAATTGGCACATCGGTGCGTACTAGCAAAAGCTCCAGCGGTTAACAAACACGATTTGGGAGTCACTAACCCATCACTTGTTTTTCATAAATTTGCGAACCCTGATTGCATTGACCTCAGTTTCATTTGTATCGTTCATCTAGCACTCTTGTTATCGCCACCCCCGTAACGCTAATGCATAGGATAGAGTTTCAACTCGTTATTTCCCACTCGATTAACGAGGATGGCCTTTTGCAGGTTGTACAGGACAATAAATTGACCGGTTATATTGTACCCACGGTTTTTGATTGATGCCATTTTCGCAGAAAATGATAATGGTGTCGTAAGGAAAGGTTAATGGGTCCGTATCCCACAGAATGAGACTTAGGGTCATTTTTCACTTACATGTTGCATTTTTGTATGCATTAGAGAGCGAACTTATTTTTTTTTTAGCCCGTTATTTGAGTGTAATGCATTTTGACATCCTGTAGAATATGAAAATTTTGTGGATAAACTCGTTGACATTTCAAATAATTGATTTCCAGCGTGGAAGGTTTGTTCAAGTGTTCCAAAATAATAGCTCTGGCGACTTCAAACTCGTTTCGTTTTGTTTTGTGTGCTCGTGACACCAATGAAGTCCTTGTAATTAAAACCGTATATCGTCTTTGGTATGATTCAAAGCTGGGCATTTACAAAAAATAAAAGGGGGCATTTTTTTAGTTAAAAAAGCCAGCAGCTATGTCATCCAAAAACAATAAAAGCATTCACCGAGCCACAGTAACACCAACACCTAAATGTGAAAACAGGATGTTTTTATTGATATTACAGCGGCGGATCCAGGCATTTTTGGAGGGGGGGGGGTCATCAGCAAATCAATGCTGAAATGTAGACAAGTTTTTTTCTCCGCACACTTGGCCTATGTAAAATCAATAGGTGGTGTGGGGGTGTTGGGGGGCTCGTACCATACTTTTAATGGGGGCGCTGTCCAAATCCGCCCATCATTAACACTATAGTGTACAAATACCCCCCGTAACCCAGCTGGCTCTGTCCGATTTTCGTGTACAGGCGGGTATTATTACCAGTATCATTTTTTTTTTCGGGGTTGTCAGAGCAGGGGGGGGGGGGGTTCACATCTTTTTTTTAGGTAATTCTATGAAGAAAAAAATTGAGTCAGAGTTAGAACCATCAACTGTTTACCTCATTAGGTAAGGTCCGGAAATGGGCGATATTTTGATGAAAACTGCAGAGCTTATAAAGCAGGGCGACCACTGCATGTTAATAACAAGTTTGGAGAACACAACAACATGTTGTCGCACGAAACAAAGTGTCTTAGCATACGATAGATGCAATTGCATTTCATTTCCGCCATTTTGATTTATTATTCATATCAGAAAAAATGGTATGAAATAAATGACCCAGTGGTTATTGCTTGGAATTTTTTCAAAGACGCTTATACGGAAATAACCTGCGTAGTTGGCATGGATGACTGATTTTATTGTCGTCGATCGTTTAAATATTTAACGAACTTAAAAGTAAAATATACGTTTTTTTCTCCCTCAATTTCGTCTAATGTCGATAGCACTCATTCTGATGAAGGCGGTAGATCTCAAGAATGCCTATGTGGCCTATTAATTACAATCGTCTTCAAGCAGGTGATCGTCACTCTGTGGTGTAGCATTACAAGTGGCTGTAACATTAGAAGACCGGTGAACATGAACCGTGCGCGTACTGGCTTTTTACTAACTTTGAGAGCAGATACTTGTGCACGTTCTGCAGGTTTTTTTTTTTCAGAGGCCTTACGGAGATTTGCAAAAAGACGAATTGTTACAGCGATATTTCTGTCCCTATAGGCGCTTCAGACTTACCTTTTAGTTACGTACGTTCCGAAATATACACATTTCTCAATTAAATCACTTTTGTTATATACCCATCAGCAGTTGTGCCTAAGGAGTCATGCATTACGGCCACATTTGCTATTTGTTGTTCAAATGTTTTGACGTGACAGAGAAGTCCAATTGTTAATGAGAGATCTCCAATTGTACGTAAATGTAGAATGTGTTTGTATTTATCGTTCTTGTAGGCTAAGGATACAGTGGAGACGGGAGTAGAACCGAAGGAAAGCAAGAATAGTGAAGAGGAGAAATCTTCCGAAGAAACAAAAGGTTCGTTTCATCTAGGGCAAGTCATCGTTACAAATTCATGTACAAACAGCTGTCTTCGATGAAGATGAGAAGTATGTAACAGCTTCTCGGAAAAAGGAAGTTGTAAAGTTGAAGTGGAGGTTTTGAAGTTTGTTACTAATGAATAAGGAAGAATGAAGATATGTAATGTACAACTTTGTCAGATGATTATTCAGGTCTTTTAAATATTAATAAATCAGACACATAAAGAGAATCAACTTTTGTTTTTGCAAATATTGCGCAATCGGCTCCAACCAGAATTTGCTTTCAAATGCTTGGTGTAAAGGTCTCGACCTTCTCAAGAAAAAAGCCCTTTTTTAATAATCTTATTTCAAATTTATTGGACAGAAGACGCAGTGTCGAAAGAGGCGACAGAGGTTATAGAAGGCTCAGGACTTGATGAGACAGATGTAAAGGAAGAAACGATCGAACCAAATGAGGAAGTTACAAATTACAAGGACATCGAGACCGATGACAACAGTGTCATCACCAATGACAACAATGAGCCGTCGTACACAGGTATGCATCCAATTCTCACAAGCTCAGTCTTTAACCGATGCATTTCAGTCTTGCCAATTTAGAGAAATGACAGTTTATTACAAAACATATTAACATCAACAGTTGGCTTCAAATTGTAGGCAATAAAATACTTATAGCCCTTGCAGAAGAATGCGTTTGATATCACGAGTTATTTTCAATTTGCAGTCAGTCAGTCAGTCAGTCATTAGATTCAAAGAGGACCACAGGCTGGCCCTCTGGGACCAGCAAAAGTATATAACATGAAACACGAAATGTAGCCTATTTGTTATTTATTTTGTTAATGTTCGTTTCCAAGATAGTAAGCACGATTTGCCAAAAACACCTGCCCCTTTACGCTGCCGAATATGTCATCATAAATGGTGGCAGAGGTGGGATTAGCTTTGCTTTCTTCTAATTCTCCGTCGTATTTTCAGGTTCTTTTGGCAACGACTTGGAAGACTACCGTCTCACCGAAGAAGACGCCATGGAACTCTTGCGGGAACTCGCCAACCCAGCTCAGGTGGCGCTCTTCATCATGGAGACTGATGACGTCACAGGCTTCCTGCGATCAGTACAGATGCTGCAAGATCAGGGATTTGTAAGTGAAGCATTAATTTTGATGATTTTTGTTTTAGCAAATAAGGTTTTGCCAAATTTATTGATATTAAAAAAAATTGAACTGTCATTTCTATTTTTTCCCTTTTGAAACGATATTTTGCGGAAATGTAGGAATGATTCAACTTTATTTTATTTGAACTGTTGGAACTGTTTCAAGGAAAGTCTATTCAGAAATGTACGCTAGTGGACTGTCATTTTCTTGCGGCGAATGGTTTAATCTTTCCTTTTTTCTTGTTTTACTATACTCAAAGTGAACATTTTTACTATGTATATTCTGCTGACATTATCTCTATTTGTGCCGTTGCTCGTATCTATGTCATCTTTCCATTATGCATTATACTCAGTGTTCAACTGCCATTTTCTGCGGACATTTTATCACAGAAATCTCTTTTCCATTTCTTTTGATGAATGATTGACGATCTTCTCCTCAGATCAGCGAAGAGTACGCCTTCTTCCTGAAGGAAGCAGTATCCCAGGAGTTGGAGCAGCTTCTTTTGATGCAAGATGAGGAGATGTATGGAGATCCACTGGAGCTTCAGAATCCACAGCCAATTGAAAATGATTACGTGAGTGCACGGTCTGACACTGAGGCAGATCGAGGTGGATATCAAACCGTCCGTGAACGGCGCCCCCGTACAGTTTTTGCCAAAAATGTACTTTGCAGACGAACTCTCAGAGTTGTTTTATATGCCTTAAGCATGCTTAGGAATTTACTTGAGCTAAGAAATCAACCTTGCATTTTCAGTGCTGACGGTCTCGATTTCTTAAAATGATTCTCAAAAAGAAATCGACTGACGTACGTCAGTATATTGCAGTTATAACAAAATTAATTTCCGGTTTTTGTTTTCCTATTACCATGTTTCCCAATTTAACTTAGTTGATATGGAGTGGTGTTCTTACTAAGCTTGAGAATGTTTTGGGTTAGTTTTGTTACCTGCTATTCAAGTTAAGGTTTTTATTGCTATTATTGAAAGCCTCGGAACTGTTAGATCGATCGATTTGGGAAAGTTTCCACGTTTGCTCTCCGTTTGCCGTTTATTATGTGGGCATCACTTCTAAGATTTACGTTTGTGTCTTCACGTCAGTGGTGTGCGAGGAATATTTCCAGAGCACTTAATCAATTTTGTTTTCTTGGTTTTTGGGTGTTTTTTTTGCAGGTTAATGAGATAATGAACAGACCCATCCCCTATTTCCCGGAAGATTACTTCGACAACGCCCTCCCGTATCAAGACACCGATTTCTACCCCGAAGTTGAGAATTATGACATCTTTCAACAACCGTACTCGGAAGGTAAATTATCACTGCAAATCTTGATTGAGAGTTGTGTTTTAATAAATGAAGTTGTCCTTTATTATCCAGATGCAAACATATACAGCAAACCTTGCCTTGGGTCCTTCATAAAACGAACAAAGGAATAAACAACCCAACGAACGTATAGATACAAATAATAAATTCTGTCTCTTATCTAATTCGAAAGTTTTGCATTCATTGTTTTATTTTAGAGACAATGGCACTTGCAGAAATCGCCAACCTTATTGCCGACCAAATTGAGAATGGAGAGATGTCAACAGCAAGAGGAGAAAGAATAATTGGTGAGACGAGACGGGATTTGTTCAAATCGGTGGGGTTGGTTGCTAACTAACAGCAGCAGCGCAAACGAAATTCAACTTTTCTTTTCTTTTTCAAACTTGTTCGGGGCCGGTAAAACAATGGCACTAGTAGCACTTGTATAAAGATAGCAACATAAAGGATAAACGTTTAGATTTCCTCTGTTGTTTGTGTTACAGACATACTTTCACAGCTTCTACCCGAGGGCTTCTGGCAAGACGATGACATCTCAGATGAGATGATGGAGGAGATGGGAGAGGCCTTTGCCAATCTGTACCCGGAAATTCCGATGGGGGAAGGGTACCAGACCTTCGAGACGGAAAACGACGAGCCGCTACCGGGAGGTGAGAGACACACGGAGGAGGATGTGGTCGTAGATGAAGAGGGGCGTCCTGTGGCTAAGATGGTTAACATGCAGGAGGAGCAAGAGATGGAGACAGGAGGTGAGGAGGCAGGAGACGAGGAACTGGAGAAGGAACTACTGGAGATGGAACCTGACACAGCAGATGAAGTCGAAAAGGCACTTCAAGGTCAGTCAAGTATAAGGTGGATGTTGTATATTCAGCCTGAATGAGATTTCAGGCTTGGCTGATTGAGAACAGAAATCAGGTGGATGTCAATTGACTTAATGTGAAAGTGAATAAGTGTGGAGCACTATACTCGCATGCTGAAAGGTTAGGGAAAACATGTTATGGGCCCTCTCTAGGCTAACCGCCGAGAGCATATCAGACCAAAGGACAATCGTGTTATAAACTGTGGTTCTCAGAGCAATGATCGAGCTAGTTACTTCGATTAGTGTGTTTGCAAAGGTCTCCGAAATTACACAGATACAGAAACGAAAGTATTACAATTCAGCAAGATTTTGATGTAGACCATAATAAGTACAGTTCTGTATTAAGTTAAAAAAAAAAGAGTAAAATACAAAATATTAAATAAAAAAGTTCAAGAACAAAAGGTCGACTGCAAGGCTTGATTATAAACACGACTGAAGCACAAGTAGCGTTGTTGTTAACACTATTGTTTTTATTTCACTTTTTGGAACAGATGTTGAGAAGCTTGCAACGGCTAATGAGGAAACTGAAGAAGAAATGAACGAAGAGACTGCCAACGCTGGCTTGGAGGATCTTGTCTTGCTGCTGGATGAAGGTGGGTGGCGCTTGTCAACATCAATGCCAGTAGGCGCTTTTGTGCAGTCTCAAGGCTGTGGAGAGTCATTGGGGGCCCGGGCGGGAGGGTTCAAATCCTTTGGCTCATCTCCAGATTCTGCTTTAAGAGATTTTAAGCCCCTGCCTTGTGAGAGTTTAGACAAAGCGAAAACCTAAGACGAAGATAAAGAATACAAGGATTTCTCTTTCCAAAAAACAACAGTGAGCATAACTACCAAATTGAGAAAAGACGCAGTCCATCCGGTATTTCTAGAAACACTTTAAAACAACTGTGCGGAATTAGTTATTATGAACGAATTGTAAATAAAAAAAAATTGTCAGTTCATACGGCTATTTGACCACAAGGAAAATGGTTTGTTAGATTGTATTAATTTTCCCAATCTCTCTCTCCCCCTTCCAAACCTTGATTGAGTTGTGTCGGTTCGCCCTGGTGTTTCCCTTTACTTTTTGTTTACAATGCAACACCTGAAATGGCAGGTGATATCAGGTCAGACAGGTGTGCTTGTTGCGGCTCCTTGTTGTTTCACTTTTGTTCTGTGGTTTTTACATCACACCTGTGATCGGATTGTAATTTCTGGATTACAAGTGTTGCATTGAATTGTTCGGTTCTAGTTGCCAGTGACAGGTGAAGGGGGCTTCCTTATTTGTAACCACGACACCTGCGGCTACGGAATAACGAATTACCGCTGTCTTGAGGCTTTGAAGTTACACCTGCTTAATTGTGTGTTTTTATTCCAAGAGTTCGAGCTACTGTGTTTACGCATTTCTTGCGTAGCGTTGATTATAAAACCTTGTTCATAACACGTTGTCCTTCTCTTGGGATCAATGTGTTCGTTTGAAATGATTGTGATTTTTTTTTAACCGATTCGCCCATGTTAAGTGGTATAAAAGTTTTGGGAAAAAGTAAAATACACATATTTAATCTGATCAATCATTCTCATTCCCTTAAACTTTCTTTGAAATTATATTTTGAATATTTGTTGTAAAAATAAAAGCGCCTTATTGCAGCAAGCCAGGATATTTTCGCCCCTTGCATATTAATGAAAGCATTCATCTTTTAAGCATTTCGTACAACGTCAATAGGAATGGCACATATTGTTGTTATGGGCTCTGTACTGTTTCAATTTTGTTTTCTTTATGGAAAATGAATTCTTTCTTTAAATTTAGTTTGATTTTTTCCCTGCTATTTCAGGTAAGATCTCGGATGAACTTCTTAAGGAGCTTGGTCTCACCAAGGAAGATCTGATGGAACTAACGGGGAGTCAGCACAACACGGACGGCGTGGAGGGAGACTCTGACAAGCCCTGAGTTACCAAGACCAAGGATCTCATTACATCCAAGTTATTTTACGTTCTAACATTTGTAAAAACAAAAATACGACCAAAAGAAAAAAAAAACACCTTGATTTGCTGAACGTAACTATACATACAAATTTACAACTCTTAATTTAGAAATTAAAAATTATTACAAATTAGTCGTCAATCTAATTTTTATTTTAGTCTAATGCAATCGAAGTGTAAATGTTTAGGATTTAAGTGATCCAGTTTAAATGATCGTTAGTCCAAGTTGGTCAAAGTGAAGAAATTACTCCATCACAAAAATAGATAAAACATCATTTTAAAGAACCTGTGAATTAATTGACATTCGTAAGATTTCATAATTATCTGAGTATAATTGTTGATGATGATTTGTTTCATTTGTATTATTTCAAGTGATTGCACTATGTGTATATAACATCTTATACCGTTTCTTTTTCGTAGGTTCCACAAGCACTTGATTATACGTTATGTGCAATAGGTGATTTTTTCCCCATTCCTTTAACAGCTACATTCTTTCTTAATGAAACAAGAAACATATACTCGTGAACGTCACACCTGCTATGTTTTAACAATAATTCATGATGAAATAATGCTTGTACTCAAGGTATTACATCTAATAATGTGTTCGAGGAACGAAGGATGCTTGTTTCATAATCTCACATCTACCTTCTTTCACAGTAATTGAATACAACATTGCCAGAAATCTACACATTCGTGAGAAAATCGCACCTTGTGTAATGATCGTTTCATACCTTTTTTCCTCTCAATATTTTTAAATCTTATTATTGGGTGGTTGCCGTTTGCCATTTGAAATATGTATCAGTTGGAAATTAAGTTTAGCACATTGTGTTAACTGGCCTTAGCCTACATGTCATTTGAAGAAGTTTATTTATATATTTATCGTTTATTTGATTATACTTAAATAGAGATTTTCGGCTGTATTTTTATATTTCCATTATCGTACAATGGCCGATGCGAAAGAATATAGCATTTTAATTAATCAGATGAAGTATTTGAAAGATGCAGTTCGATGTCATGTAATGATGAAACTTCCTGATAAAGACGGGAGAGTTGGTTGAATTCGAAAAACCAATCAACGTTCATGCAGCTAAAACAAAACAAACAAATATTAAACAACGAAATTGTTAAATGCAAAGGCTTTTGTAAATAGCGTCAGTATTGCAACTGTACTGCTTTAGACCTTTAGACAGTTTTAATTATTGATGACCATGGATGACGTCACTCTTGACCATCATTCTCTACCTATATGCATGGGGAGGGGGTTTGGTTTGAGTAGCAAGTTGCAGCAGATCTGCATGGGTCGATCCAATTACATTGGTTAGCAAATCAGACAAGGACCAGTTACAAGCCATATCCATTTCATGACTCCTTGGTTCCCTAGCCTGCTTGCGTACTCGAATAATATTTAGAACTTAGCGGGTTCATTAAAGTGGGTTCTGGTGTAAAGATAAAAAAAAGATATGGACACAGTTTCAGCAGAAACCAAATGCACCAGATCAAATCCAATGTGTGGTTCAACAAGTTTGAGAACGCTGCCTGAAAAAGCGTAGGGTTCATGTACAAAATACTGAATTAAGCTAATGAACACTTTGCAATTTGGATTAGTTTTGTTTAAAGATCTTGAAATGTCAAGCATGCTATAGCTATCAAGATCAATTTTGCAGTCAAAGTATTCGCCTGTAATTCATGGAATAAGAGTAAGATTTCTATTTTGCCAGGAAACAATTGCGCTGTATATAAATGCCGGAATATTATTAAATAAACATAAACATAATGATATAAACATAATCGGCACGCGTTGTAAATAATGGCGTATTTGTAATTTACCAAATTTATTGAGGGAAAAAACCTATAAAATAAAGATCTATATTATTTACTGCTCTCATTGTATTTCAAGAAACGTTATTATCTGTAAGATATGTCACCAAGCCATGCATGTTGTAGTATAGACTTACCATAGCCACAGCTTATTATGTCCTTGCCTTTGTAGATCAGACTATAATTATACAATTATTTAATACCATAGGAAAGACATTCTGGTGCAATGGCCTGTAAATGCTTTGCAAACGTATACACGCTGCATGGTGATTTAGGCGCTGTTTTCGAAACTTCTGCATCTTGACCGGCTTCGGTTTGAAGGGATGGGATAAACCTCTGATTTGGAGAACTCTGTCTCACATGAATGGGTCCAATAATGCTCCCGGACGATCAAATCTGTAATATGGGGCCAAAGTTCAGAGTCCGGATGTTTAGACATATTTAATATGGTGGTTTTTTTTAGTCAAGTGATCTTGAAGCCTGAGATATATGGAGCCTCAGCCGGATACGAAGCCGATGTTTCGAAAACCACCGTAATCCACGAAAATGTGTAGCTGTCTCGATGTGTAATGAATGGTAGAAAACTATACCATGATATAGTCACCGTGTATAGCTTATTATCCCACTTTAATACTGAAAAATATACTCACAGCAGCTGATTGTAATCACGCTAAATGCATAGATCACCGCACCATAGTAAACTGTACATAATACTCATTAAAAAAAGTTTCACCTAAATCACCACGTTGAGAGTAGTTAGAACCAATTGTAGTTACAAACCTTAATAATTATTGATAACTGATAATTGATCATGTTGTTATCCTCATCAGGGAACCGTTGGTTGAATTTGCATACAGAAATGCACTAATGGTAGTAACCGATTGGAGCAGAATTAATTACCTACTAACTCTCACACGAGAGAAACGATTATCTCAGATTCAAAATTGGGAATTAAAAATAACTTTTGTTCACCATTCATTATATTAGTTTCGTCAAGAATAAAAAAAAAATCACTCTCTCGATTTGTGTTCGTTGAGGAACATTTTATGTCTTGACCTCAAAGATTGGAAAATGTGTAATTATTAAAGTGAAGACAAAAAACGATATATTTGAAGTCCTTGTGCCTGAATATTATGAGCGCAGAATCGCAACGTACTGAAGAAATAAATCAGTGTGAATAGTTTATAATGAAGGTGTATTAATGTCCATTATTTTTGAGCTTTTGTAAACGAGTATGTCTCATAAGTAGTCAAAATTATGTCTATAAAAAAAGTTTTAAAATTAAGCCCAAGAATCCTTGCCAGTTTAGCTGTTGAACTTAGTGGGATGACTTATAAAGAAGATGGCTTAAGAGGGGGTCCACTTAATCTAATGAGCTTGTTCTCCTTTTTAACCGGGGAGGGGGAGCTGGGTAGCGAAAGTTATGGGATCTCGACCCTCAAAATGACCCACACAGGATTTCCACTAAAAACCTGACGATGCGGTCAATATATGGTCTTAAAAATAGCGCCCTCGGATCGCCCTGAAAAAAAAAACACTGGTTCTGGATTACTGTTAGGCTGAGCTATCATATTCTAGAGTGTCACGTATGGTGGCGCTATCTTCAGAAGCACAGATATCACACACATGCGCCCGTACCCGTACGTGGTCATGATGCCGATCACATCCTCGATGGGATGTAAGCAATGTACGCAGAAGGAAAAAAAGAAGCTCCAATAACCAAGAGGACATCATCTTTTCATTTTGAGCTTTTTATTTTGAGGTTAGCTGACATAAAGAGGTACGCTCTTCAAACTGCACCTAAGCTTGGCTCAACATTATGAGCCTAATAAGTCAAATAAGTGTAAAACCTTGAAGAAAATAATACATTTCCGCTATGAAATCCTGAGTACAGTGCCCGCTTTTTGGAGAGTATTTTTTTTATTATCTGACTAACAAAGGAATTTCGACAGAGGGCGCCCTGAACAAATAACCGGAAAATAACCTAAAATACGTCTGGTGTCCTGTCTTTGTAATATATAAATCCATACCTATCATATAATATACCAGCCTATTAATAGCCATCTAGGCAGCGAAAGGGAAGTGATCGCACAGTTTAGGATTGAGTAATTTCCTTCATATTTCTCGATTGTTTTGAGGACGATTGGACGCATATTTTGGGTTGCAGACGAATCGCCGCAAACCATGTCTACCCAGGTGCAAAAGGGCGGTGAAAAGTCGCTTCTAGGCATAACGAAGAAGTCGTACGGAAGGTCTTATGGGAGCACCAAGAAATCCACGCAAGATATTTACATCAAACATATTGTCACGCCAAATGATACGCTTGCTGGCATTGCTTTGAAATACTCTGTATCGGTAAGTCAAGTTTATAAATAGGAATATCCGTCCACATTTTAACGCATTCAACTTGATCAAGAGAGAACGTGGAAAGTCAGTCGGCGATCGTGTAGTGTAGCCTAGGCTAGGGCCCCTGTTTTGTTTCGATCAAATTAGAAATAGAATCAAGGATTTTTTTTTTTTTACTAACGAATGACATTTTCAACCTAAATCAGACTTCTCTCAATGTAGTGACACCTTTTTGGTAATTTTCTAACAGTTTCTTGGGGTAGAAATTACGATTTTCCTATGCGGTTTAATTCCTTCCTCCATGGGTTTATGGTTGGTGTATGGTGCCATGCGATTCAGCGCGCCCGCACGTTCACGGTACATACGGCGGGGTGATTGCCATCTATATTTTCGTGTTGCGTTTTGTCATCATCATTTTACCCCTCAAATTTCCCTCAAATATTAAAAAGTCTTCCCTTTATCTACGACATACGTGCATGTTATTAATGTCGCCAATAAATTTTGTTCCCTTATAGGAACTGGGCCTTAGATACACGATCAGCAAATAATGTGCACAAATTTACAGTCATGACAGTAGGCCCAAATTACAAATATAAACATGATAAACACTGGTTACTGCCTACTGTAAACAATCAGGTTGGGGAAACAAAAGTGTCATTTTTAAAAAATGTTATAAGACTATGTGTATGATTGTATCTTTTTGTGTATTGAGAGTGGGTTATTATATTAGTTTCTGGTACCAACAACACTATTGAAAAGAGGGAAGGACTGCAGAGGTTTAGATTGCAGGAAGCATTCTGGAATGATAAAACCTGTTTAACTTGAAGAAAAGGAAAACATGGGTGTACAGTGTAGACAGACCTTTGCCTGGTCACAGTTTCTTCTTAAACTATATATATTTCTTCTATTACTAGGTTGAACAAATTAAGAGAGCCAACAAACTATACACCAACGATAGTATCTTCCTGCGATCAACACTCAGCATTCCTGTTGGTGACCAACCACTTCCAGCTCATGTCCTTGAGAATGCAACGTCAAGGTGAATATCCTTCCCTGGTGCTCTCGATGCACTTTCGTTACTTGATGAATTAATGTGCGCAAATGAAACGATTATGACTCGATCATTAATTTTGTTTTCTATCAATCATGCATCTTTTTAAGAAATTAGCATGATTAACAAATTAAACCCTACCATGCTATTCAATAAGATTCCAGGTGATTTACCAATGTTCAGTGGTTGGGAAGAGTCAACACTGTAAGTGGTCAAGTTGAACACAGCCCTGCCCTCTGTCAAAATAATTTTAAGTAAATCACAAGTTTGGGATTGGACTGTTTCTTGACAGGGCAAACGGAAGCCCAGTCCACAAAGTGGCAGCAGACACGGTCTTGTTTGACAGCTCAGATGAGGAGGCAGATTCAGAAGAAAAGAAGGAGGATGCGGTCATCGTCGATGAAACCAGAGACGTTCAGATGGACTTCTTCAATCGCATCGATAGACAACTCAGAGAGAGGAAAACCAACTTAAATGCGATCGAAACCACCAGCAGGTAGGCAGTCCTATTTTACAGGATGCATTTGTGACTTATTACAGCTGTGTTTTATAGTTGATGGTTAACAACGGGGGACACGTGTGGTCTAGCGGTGGAGCACAGGATTCATGATCGGGAGGTTGTGGGTTCAAGCCCCGCCGTGGGCACGCGTGTTGTGCCCTTGAGTAAGGCACTTTACCTCAATTACTGCTCTTAACTCTGGTGTTAAATGGGTACCGGCATTGTTCAATGCTGGGAAGGTAATGGACTCGCTGTGGAGGAGGTGTGGCGATCCCCCCACAGCAGCATATATGAGTCTGGCCCAATCGCTATGAAAGAGAGATGGGCACTCCGTTCCTGTGAATACAGGTTTGTCCCCTTTACCTTTTTTTTTTAAACAACTGTCAATCCTGGTCTTCTGGATGAGTAACAATGATAATGTTGAAAAATGAAATGATGTGCAAGAAATGATACAATGTAAATCAAAGCTGACAGCCCATCTCCGATTTTATATCTCATAATTTATCACTTCTGACATTTAACCCTAACCTCACCTAAAGCTACAAAATACTACTGAGTAGTAACCTGCAGTACGCATTTCTTTCCATACAAGTGTGCACAACACATGTAGTATTCTGTGGTATTTGGTCCGTGACCCCAAAGAGCCCTTAGGACGTTATGGTAAATTTTATACTTTTTATTTGCATTTTATTGTAATACTGAGGAATCAGTAAAGCACAAAATGATAAACAAAGAGAGATTTCTGCTCCTGAGCAAGTGTTGTTTTTGTCTTTGGCAGTGTTCCAGAAATCGAAGCCATCTCACCCCATGTGCAGGGTAGTCCCACCAAGCAATCCTCATCAAGAGTATCCTCCACGGCCGGTGCATGCACAAACAATAGCTACCAGTCCAGCATGGTGACAGTCAATACAGACAGCCCCAAAAGGAGGGGCAACGAACTCAATGAGATCACCAGGGGCGGAGTCAGTAAAGGTAGGGGGCGGTCTTTTACTATGAAGCGAGTCCGTGTGTTGACCATTGACGCACACAACTGGACGGAGATGGTCGACTTTTGAGTGTATACTTTAGGAGTAGAGCTAGAATTAGGCTTGGGCGATTCCAAAAATGTTTGAATCAATTCCAATTCCAAACAGGTGTTACCTGTACAACTCCATTATATAGAATAATAACTCAGTGAGGACAGACTTCCAGTGACAATTTGAAGTGTCTGCAATCCATTCTGGAAATAATTGAATTGTTACTACTGGGAAATCAATTTGCTCAAAAAAGTGGAATCGCGATTGGGATTCCAACTTTGGAATCGATTCTATTCGATTATGACTTGGAGTCGCCCAAGCCTAGCAAGAATCATTGTCATGTTGTGCTGTGCCCTAGCTGTATGTAAGCACTTGTTTTCATGCTCATCTACATGTAAACATCACATTAACATTCATCAGATCATGCAACATGTCATTTGTGTCCATACATGCGCTTGCCTTGCTGCCACTGTTCACATTTGTCAACATGCTCTATTACATTCTTAATTATTTCTAGACATGCATGTGTACACACGCTCAGCTTGCTTGGATACAGCTGTAAAAATTTGGTGCTAAAACATATCATTGTAGAAAAGTTGTAGTTGAACAAATCGTCAGTCAATCACAAGAAGTCAGAGGTTTTTTCAACTGTCAGATGAGGACATGTAGGCACCTCCCTTATACCCATGAAAAGTAGGCCAAAGTTCAACCTCTACATGTACAACTTTAAGAGTATCCATGCACATACATGGGAGTAGCAGTAAAAAAACCCAGTGAAATTAACAAAAATGCAATTTGTAACACTTAATCTCTAATACAGTGTAATAGCAAGAGTGATACAAATATTTTATTTAATTGTTACATTTTATAACAAGGTACATTTGTAAAAACACATAGTAATGAAGTACATACATGTATGAAGTGTTCAATACATGTATGTTTCAGAGATATATATATTTCTTAATTTATATTTATGAAAGACAAGCTTTACAGCATATATTTTTAAGTATTGATGTATTTTTTCATACTGTGGCATGTTTATGTTTATACATATGTATTATTTTCTGTAGTTGCAGTCATATTTTGATGTTATGTGCACATATTTGTGTGTGCTGTGTGAAGTGTCATGTGTGTTATACATGTACGTATCATATAGACTATGGACTACGGAACAAACAGATTAGTTTCTGATATTGCTGATAAATTTGTAGGTCATCATGGTCATGGGTTAGTCATTTCTGTACCAACAAAAGCTAAACTTGAAACAGGAAGTAAATGTAAGAAATTGCTGGTGGGTGGTTTTGGTTCAACAATGAATAATTGTACACAAGGTCAAAAAAAAAAAATTAGTTCTACTTCCGACAACATGGCATTGGAAGGTAGGGTAGGCATGTAGAGAAATTGGGGGGGGGGGGGCAATTTATTTTGTGTACAGTCATATGGATGTGTCTACGTGCAGTAGACGGTAACAATTGATGTTTTCTGTGTTTTTTTCCTCATTTTCCCTCCAAAAAAATTAGGGTAGGGGCTGTCAAAATAGGGTACGTGTAGGTAGGATAATCCAAAGCAGAAATATTGTTTTTGGCCTAATAAAAAAAATATATGTTTAGCGTCCTGCTCTTTTGAAAAAAAAGGAAACAGGAGGCCCTTTTTTTTTTCCTCCAAAAATGGCCGCATGACCGGGCTATTTTTCAAGATAGCTGCCAGGTTTTTTTTTAAATGTCCACCATTGGACTCAGGAAATGACATAATAGCTTGATATGGGATAGATGCAACAGATAAAGAGGCCAAAAAAACGTCACTGTAGAAAATTTATCATTTTTTTGGTTAAAAAAAAAGAAAAAAGGAGGTGGCCTCCAAAAAGGAAGCGGGCGGGGATGCTAAACATGTTTTTTCTTTAATTCGCCTAATCATTCATGACACAATTCAACAAATGATTGTACTAAGCGTTTTGACTGTTATGCATTTAAAAAGAAAAAAAATCAGATGCGTGTAAAGCAATTGACCTATCGCCGTTTGCGAGTTAGCCACGCCCCTTAGACAACCCTATGGAATTTTTTGTACACTACATTGTAAGTTTTGTTTGTCTCAGATGTTGCGCGTTCCGCATCCATTTGTATATCATGTAATTGGACAATATTTCACAAGCTGCGTTGACGCAATTCTAACGAGATAGGTCAATAGTACATGTACATGTACAGTACCTGTATGTTTACATGTACATGTACATACATGAGCAATATAGGTCGCTTGGTTCATACTACATAAATGAAGCAAGAGGAAGAGGTTAAAAAAAACCCCAAATGACTCGTCCTGTGTAACTGTACATGAGTCATTGGTCGTTATGTCATGTAAACCATTAAGTCTGAACCATCCCTGTCTCAGTGACAAAATGGATACCTGTAGATATCCTACATGTATCTGTCAAAATCAATCAAGCGGCAGGTTTTAACAGTTTAGTAAATTGGGCTCATATTGGTAGAATTAACAGGCTGTGGCAATGTTGCCATGCCTTGACTGACAGTAATAGATATGGTGGGTTTAAGTACTGCAGAGTGCCTGGCAATGATTGATTTAGCTCAGTAACAATGAAGGCACAAATGGTTCACTCGCATCCCGGCAAAACAAAGGCATTGCCCTCTGTTAGAGGGCAATGGCTGCTACGCATAAGGTCTATAGAATTGCAGTAAAAGCTGTAGCAGTATTCACTGGCACCCTATCTATCAAAGCCCTTCAACAGGTTTTGACAGTTATGTGGTTTAATCCATATGGGTTCTGGCAGTTGGTGACCAGCCTGTACAAAAGCTATGGGAGAGGCAGTGGGTTGGTTTTTTGACAGTTTGAGACGATTCCAATGGCAGGAGGGCTAATGATGTAAATTAATTTGATGTGCTCTAAAATGAAAATCATGCTTTCATGCTGTATTTTTAACATGATTTTTTTTTTTTAATAAATCATTCATAAGCAATGCAGGCTTTGTATTTGTGTCCATTGTCTGTCCGTCTTGTGTGCAAATTTAACCACCTGGTTGTCATGATCAGAAAGGATCCCAACATCCCCCAAATCTTTGCTGAATTCATCATCCATGTCATTTTGGACTCCGTGCACTATCAGTAGGGGTGTTTTGTGACTGCATACTTGGTGGAGTTTCATGTGCAGGAGTACAGGTCACTTGCTTTCAGGCACTGGTTTGCCTGAATATGGCACAAAGTAAGCACAAACAAGTTTCATCTGAGTGTGTGCAAACCTGAATCATCTACATGTTTCTTTCTCCCTGTAGAGCATTTTCCTTCACACAGAGTTCAAACATCATTTGCCATTCAGTGGCCGCGGGCATTCCATGTTTGGTCCACTTCCTGCAAAATGCTGCTTTTGTTTCTTACACTTTGTCATGTATGTTGCTTTTGAGTTGTATGTACATGTAAGCAGAACTACGTACATGTACATGTACGTACATCGAGCAGAAATGGCATCTCATATTCACACTGCTTGCATTGAGTCGATATTTAAGCCTAAGTTCTACAAACTGCCATTTTATTTGTATTTTTACCCAGAATAACTTTGTTATTTTTGTGCCCTGCTGATGCATTTGAAGAGAATTGCTACATTGTATTTCTGCACAAGCAACAAGCAGTACTTTGTTCCAATATATTTGAAGTAACAAATATGCACCAATTTGGCTCACATTTATTGCAAGCTGCACTTTTGAAGCCACACATTTTTCAGCAACACTGTATCCAATTATTTTCAGTTTATTCATCGCTTATAATCATTCCCTCTTCCCTGCTCCCTTCCCACAATCCATGTCCACCACAATGCAAACCCCCTCCCCTTCTGTTGTGACCCCGCCCCCAAAACTCATGCCACCTTCTTATAGGAAAAGAAGGCAAAGTTGAACTGGTGTCATGTGATGAAAAGGAGGCGCTAACAGCTGGGTTGCCTGGCAACAGGAGTCGGGAGAAGCCTAGTGTTAGATTGGTTTAGAGGCATGCTGGCAAATAACTTGATAATTGGATAGAATTCTCAGGTGAGTTTTTTTTGTTCGCTTTTTTTAACACATAATTCTACTAACAGTTTTTGCCGGTCCCCAAGAGCCAGCCTAGGGTCCTCTTTGCAATTGAGAGCCGTGCAGTGCTATCATATAGGATGACCCTGTAATGCCCATGAATGGGCTAAGTCCAGCCCATTGCATAGATCAGATGCATGAAAAGACTTCAATAGAATTTTGCTCACTCTAAGGCCAACTTTACTAGGCGTGCCTTGTTTTGTTTTGAAAATTGTATCTTTAAAGGCACAACTACATTATAATTTGTAGTTGTGTACCGTGATTACATGTAATAATACATTATAAAAAACATGAATTTGGATCGGAGACATTGTGTTATGTGGGAAAGGACTGCTTCTCTGCACTTAAATTTTTTTTCTGCATTTTTACCTTTTTTTACCAAAACCGTGACACACTTTTTAAAACATTTTGCTTCAACATTTAGGTCCCTTTACACAATTTGGAATCACACTTATTCAGTGTTCATAGTTGTCAGATTTTCACCTCTCAAATTCATCTGTGGTGCTTGTCTGGTGTGTTTTCTGACTGCATGCATGGGTGTACATGTACACGTAAATTCACACAGCATGCACTACATGTATGTAACGTTCACTGTGCTTATAGCTTATCTCGTATCACATGTAAAATCATTGTTCATTGATATTGGTGTTTGTTTTACTTTGGTGTGTTCATTGTGTTTTTGATGTGTATGGGGCAAGGTTTGATTAACATACTAACATGTAATGTACTCCGATTCAACCTGTCCCAATGTCATGGTCCTGCTAAGCAGAACGTATTGCTTAACAAATTCATCAGCCGAAAAATCATGAGCATTATGATAAGCATGACGTTTTAGGTAGTACCGGTAACCCCCCTTTTGGTGAGCCACTATCTGTCCTTAGTAGCTCCATGATATGTGTTCCACACATGGGCATCGCTAGAGTGGGCTCCCCCCCCCCATGAATCATTTAAATGTGTCATCTGTTGTCTGATCATTTGCCTTGAACACTGAGCAGCCCCTATAGTAAGATGATCCCCCTTCCCCTCACCCCCAGGATCTGGGGACAAAATCCTGTCTACATGTACCTGTTAGCATGGATGTTCTGCCATGGTTTAACCCCCCCCCCCCAATCCCATTCAAAGTGGTCTAGCGCTCCTGACCCCAGAACATTCCGAATCCACAAGGAGATTTTAGGGAGGATTTTACATGAATGAGGAAGCCTCAGCCCAACATTTGTCTCTTTACACAGGGCTGGATGACCCCTGAAAGTACAAGTGCAAAGAATGTGCCTTTGTACAGTGATTTGGCTCCAAGTTTTTATGTTTGTCACTTTATCCCAAGTTGGGTTCAACGCGTTAAACATAGAAAAGTTAACCGATGTATAGATCTCTCTGTTAAAATCCTAAAGTTTGACCTTTTGAAGACTTTTTGTCCCCTTTGTGGACAAATGAATTACCACAGATCTTTTCTTGCGTACAGATTTTGAGATGAAGACAATCAGCAGGTGATGTATGACGGCCCCCTCTGTTGGCCACATTGTGAGAAGCTACTTCTTCTGTACAGCTGAGCTGCTTGTCTTTGAGGTAGCTGTACACTTCTCTTACAAACCCTTCTTAAATCCTCAATTCAAGAAACTAATCTCTTTGTTTATAATCCACACTACTAGAGGGGACAAATACATGTGTGTAGTAGGAGTATAAGGAAAACTATGACTAGATCAGGGTGTAATTCTAGGCCTGTAGCCAGGATAAGAATGGGTTGGAGGGGGGGGGATTCAGAGGATCAGCCATTAACGGTGTGCAGAGCTACGTTCGAACGTCTGATACAGTGTACACATGCAAAGTTTAGGTGACACCGCGCCCCAAGAAAATCGGAGTTGACATCATGAACTGTGATTTCATTTTGATCAGAAATGTGGACTACATGTAAGCTGTTGAATGGTCAATTCATATGCCATGTTTTTGTAATTCAACAACGGGGTACTGAAGACCCGATAGAAGGCGCAAGCAGAATGGTCAGAATCATCAAATTTGACATGTGCCCTTTTTAGCTGTCCATTGTCACTTTTCATGACTGGATTTCGTGGTCATAAAACAACAACTATGTGTACTTAATTTTGTTGGAGTAGGTCATTTGATATTTAAAATGTTCTAAATGTTCAGCTGACTATTGGTCCACTTTTTCAATTCATATCACCCTCCCTTCACACCAGACTGGCTACTGGTCTAGAGTCATTGATCATTGAATGACATGGGGTGGATGTGTAGACGTAATGCATGCTTTTGACAGTGTTAAATCCCAGCCTATGCCTTCAGAACCTTTTCCTGTTCTGTGTACATGTCTGTAAATTTCCAAAGTTTCAAAATATCGGCTATAGGCTCGTGATGACTGTACATCCATTGTATGAGCTACTTTGTTGTACATGTAGCAAAAACTGTAGTTTAATTGTTGGATGCGATTTTACCTGTAAATAAGAATTATGTATTATCCTGTTATCAAATGCATGCCTTTGTTCCTATTTCTTCCTTAATCATTTCAACATTTTTAAGGGTGGCTACTAGAATCTAGGAAAAGGTGATTTCTCCAAATTTGGGGAAATAAATTGTAAGTGCAATGTGATTCTGTCCTCATCATGTAAGAAGTAATGATGATATCGGAGAGAAATTGGAAGGAAAATGTAGTGTAAAATTGAAATAGTGCATTTCAGCACCATGTTTTGCGTTTAGTATTTAGTTAAGCTGTTATGTGAAAATTGCACTAAAAGCAACGTTGCCAGGGTAATTTACTCCGATGAATAAATACAAAGAATTTCAGGTGTTTAAGTATAACACAAATTTTTCTTACCAAATAATGTTTATATGTAGCTACATGGATGCAAAGAAACATTAAACTGCATTTGTAAAAAGAAAGATTGTAAGAACAGGAAGCTTCTTTCCAGATGGCTTTTAAAATGAGAATTTCCATTCAACTTTAAGGGACATTTATCTTCCCCTGGTGTATAGGGTTTTTACTTTTATCGTCTTGAGAAAGTTAAATGCGAACAAAGTCGGTCATTATCAGAGACGTGATGTTTGATAAAGTTTGGGGAATATAAAGAATTGTATCTAAGAAGGCTTTCGCTTTCTGTATGCAGGAGGCTTATTGTATCAAAGATGGCGATGTCTTTTGACTGCCAATACTGTTGGGAGTGACGCACGTGCTTTCGACTTGTTTACTTCCACAAGTCAAGCACCAACAATGTCCAACTACTTTTAAAAAAACGCGGTGTTCTTTGGAAATAAAGGCACAGAATCAAGAAAAGGGTTTCATGGAGGATTTGGGTTCAATTAAAGGATTTGCTTACGGCTTACAAAAACTATAGCGAGTCGCACAGAAGAAAATACAAACTCAAAAAGCATGGTCATTGTGGTCATTGTATGCAACCTTGACAGACAGAAATCAGTGGACACAGGGGGATATGTACTTGATGTCTCAAGAGGATTTTGGTTCAATCAAAGGATTCTGAAGAGAAAAAAAATGGGCCTGTAATGAAATCGGCGAAGTTTTCTTCTTTTTTTGAAATAGCCTTTACAAAGCGAGTCGGTGGTTGTTTAAAAAAGTATTGATCCTAAGAAGTTTTGTTAATAATTATTAGTATTCGGCCTGGTTTGAAGTACCCGATAAATTACGAAGGTAATAAAAAGCTGCCGATTGAATTCTTTGTCGCAAGGGCTAGAGGTAATATTTTTTTACCCACCGCGGCCCCCCCCCCCACCCAAAATTTTGAGTGTTTTTGATAATTTTAATTACCTGAAGGCCCTTACTCGTCCGACGAAAAGACGCTATAAAAGATCGGGGACAAACATTTTTTGTAACATGATTTTATTTTTATGTCTTTAAAATTAATCAGCAATCAGATAACAGTATCAGTTTAGAATCGTTTTTTGAGTTTAAAAAAAATTATCTCAAGTCATACTAATTTATAATATTGATCAGAGAGTTCTTTGTTCTTTGGTTGATTACTATTCCACCGAAAACGCACCGACCATTTCTATTTGCAGTTGCTTCGGAAGTCATGTCCGATTCTGGTTAATGTGTCATCTATTAAATATCTTTGATTGTAGAATGAAATGGTGCAATGGGAAAATGGTCCAATGCTTTTATGGGCAGTCCTCGGTAAAAAGTCTACACCAATGTCTTCAGAATAGATTTTGGGTCAATATGGTCATCTCAATATTATTAGTCAGCGAGAATTAACATTTACAATTCAAAAAGGGGTGACTAAAATTGATTCACAGCCCTAGACCCTTTGTAAGTAATCCCTCCTTTTTAATTGGTTGCATCCAAACTCTGCCATCTTTCTTTCCGAGCAATTGCTAGTGTGTTCCCCCGTGTATGTTTTTTTTTACTGTAACAACTCAGACGTACTCCAAAGCAAGCGGTTGTACTTGCACAACATTTCTACCTTTTTCCACGGGATTGGTGATAAGTCGTGGTGAAAACGCATCATCATCATCATCATCATATTTACAGGGTTGGAAGCCAGTTAAGATGGAATGGTTTAATCTCTTCTGGGTTCGTAATGTATTCGTAATCCATATTTAAAGTCACTTGATTTGAATTTTTTCTTGAAGGTGTGCCGTTCTGTTTTGTGCCAGTTACAGTACAAGACCAAAATATACTTTCAGTATAAATAAGAAATGTGTAAATTGATAAAGTACCAAGTGAACCAACGACATACTTATAGGAAAGGCGTCTTACATGAACCTGCATCTGTATATACTGATCCAAAATGTCTTGCCACATTATCACATATCATGTAGGTCTAATAGTGGTCCTTAATACAACAATTTACTTAATTTGTTACCGGTGCAGTTGTATTTGCCACCAATCAGTCAAATGTGTTAGCGTACAAATGTACTTAAGCGTCTAAGTAGTTTTAGCTAATGGCAATTACAACAGTGTAGAAGATGAGAATCAAACTTTCAAAATGGAAAAATATATATAATTTAAAACTCATTTACCCAAGCAATATCATTATTTTCCTGAATGTGATGTCTTTACATCATTATGTATTGTCTGCGATTCATTGTTTTCACTGGAGGGTTATACGAGTGACAGTCATGTACGTTTAAATAATATATGTTGCAAATAGCTTTAAACTGGTTATAGCGCCCCTCGTGGGTATGCCTAAGGGCCGCTTTGATTCCAAATGATAAGCAGTTTGTGTCATGAACGTGTGTGTATCGTGTATAATTTTAGTAAATATTGATAATCAGAAATAAATACAAGTGTCGTGTTTGTAAAAAAAAAAAAAAAAAAAAAAAGAGACTGTTTTTAATCTTCGTTTTCTGTGTTGTCCGTTATACGTGCCAAGACATTAAAAATAAAATATCGAAATGTAAATGAATGCGCAAATGACGTAATTTCCAAGATAATACCTTTCTGTGTAACATTTGCTGAAAGTTGATCGAGATACATATTTGGGTTTGAAACAAATGTCATCACGTGGCTTCCTATTTGTGTGATGTGGGAAGATTGTTACTGAAAGTTAACAAGCTAGAATTAATTTAAAAACAAACAAACATTGTCTTGGACCCTTGCGGCGACAAATTCGATCAACATGACCCGCCGCTTACTGCTGATTCTACCACAATTATTACTATCACACAATGCCAAACAACATTGTGCATATCTTTATTAGACTTGTGAAAAGCTAAAAAAAAATTTGTTTGACTTCGCGTACAATGTAGACAAATGTAGCACATCCCCATCATTTTGCCTTTGTTAAAGTTGGTATAAACATGTACATGTACTTTCATAATTTCAAATTTCTTTTCCGAACGGAATTTTAAGAAATAAAATGGGAATATAATGCCCTATAATTCCCCCTCGTGATAGACAGAAACAAGAATCCCACCCCCATTTTTATCATCTCCCGCTCTTTTGTACTGCTCACCTAATCAAGTTATTCTTTTTGCTTGCCCTGTTTCTAACACCCCCCCCCTTTAACCTGTCACACTGGCGTGAAGTGTCCCCATTTGTTAATGGAATTTTCAATCAAATTAGGTTTTGCCCTAATGGGCAAAATGAATTTTCATTGAGTCGTCGGGCACAACCCGACCACTGTTTGGAACTATTCTCATAAATCTTTCCTTCTTTTTTTCTTATTTTTATTTTTCAAAAATTTTCCGCGGGTTTTCTCCTAAACGGTATATGGTATGAACTTGTAACTTTCAACATAATATCGACCTCATCCCGAGTGGTGCATATTACTCTGACGTCACGGTGACGTCATTGGGTGTCAAATTACAAGCTAAAAAGGTAATTGTTGGGGGCGACGGACAGTTTTGACGTTGGTGGCGCCATTTACACCCCTATTATACTACTCAAAAATAGGCCACATGCATGTCACCACGGTCAAATCGTGGGCTAAAAAAAATTTGACCCCCCCCCAAAAAACCCAACAAATGACAGCCTCTGGGGGCTCAAGCCCCGATTCCCCCCATTGGGTGCGCCACTGAACACCCCCTCCCCCAATTTTAAAAGAATCCCGATGGCCTGAAGCGTTTAAAGGTTTCGATGCTTGGCCCCGCGATTATCATAGGAGTACACTGGAAAAACAAGCCTTCGAAGGCCAAGGGTGCAATTCGATTTATTTGACTTGTTCAGACTCGTCAGTCAGGATCGCCAGCTCAATCCACTTTAATACCGATTTTGTTATTCATCACTCTAACGTGAAATTTGATTTCAAGTCAAACAACAAGAAATCGGGATGCTTCAATTACGGTAATAGTACATGTTTATTAAAAGTGCAATAAAAATGTGCATGAGGCATAGAGTTCAGATTATCTGCTCTGACCAAATTCTCTGAGTAACCCTGGCCCTTTTCGAATCAAGTTGAAGACTCTGAATATTTCTTTCTATCCAATTTATTTCAATGGCAAGCCTTTGAGACTTTTACTGTCGTCAGTCGAATCTTCGACGTAATTCAATTCAAGTTCGATTATTTTATTCATCACTCAAGAGGTGGAATCAATTTCATTTTTTTTTAAAGGAACATGGTACTGTGTCAATAGTCGAACCAATGTTACGGGGGTGAGTAATGAAAAGACGGGCTGTCGTCGCCTTATTTAATTCGTTTGTTCATTCGTTCTTGGCTACTTCATTCGTCTTGTTTATTTGTTCCTTCTTTTATTGACATGTCTATCCGTTTAGTTGTTGGGTTTTTTTTGGTATGACTATATTGGATTAAGGGATTTTATTTTTCTTGACTGGCTATCACATTAGTCATTTGGTTATGCCCGAATCGTGTTCGCACTGTGTTACCAATGTCGGACCATAACTAGCCCGTAAGTAGTATACGAGGATAGGACCTCGCTATCAACCTGCAATTGTTGAATGATTAATTTTCTGTGATAACATTGGAGAAGGAAATGTTATCCCACCACGACAAAACGGCAGCCGACATGATCAAGTCTTTCAAAATACTAACGTGAACCCTGAACCTAACCCCCCAAACCCCAAGACTAAAACCATTCTTTTGCAGAAGTTTCTTAAGAAAGCACAACCTTTGGAAGTTAAATGTATTCCTCTCGGTGAACCACGGTGACATTTACAACGCAAATATACGCCGGCTCAATCACATGGGCTCAATTTATTGCTTAGCCCCGTACAAAAAGGGGGCGTATCAGAACGCGCGTTGCCATGGAAATATTCACCGATACCTAGTCTCCTGCTGAACTCCTGTCTCTATGTCCTGCTTCCAAATCCGCTTCATATGTATCGAGTACATCAACTGAGCATTCCAACTGCCTTCTCAAAAAAGTATTCCGAATAAAGCCATCGCACAGTTTTATGAAGTTCGTTAGCGAAGGCATTTGGTGGCCCACACACAAATCCTGATTGTTGTGTCCGTGTGGTGGTTGTCGTAGCTTTGCTTGCCTCGGAGACGAACTGTTCCGCAAAGTATTTGCTTGCCTCGGAGACGAACTGTTCCGCAAAGTTTTACCAACGTTACCGCTGTCATGGAAGCGACTACAGTTGGAAATCAGGAGTCGGCGGGCAACACGGGCGAGACGGCGAGTTTCTATGTGTTCATCGTATTGAGTACACTGGGGCTAATTGGTAACGCCTTCGTCTGTCTGGTGATGCTGCGATATCGCAAAGTTTTCAACTCCTCTACCAACAAGCTCATCCTCCATCAATCCTTTGTGGATTTCTTGGCGTCGTTTGTATTTATTCTCAACCGATTTCTGAGGGTAACGACACCGATTCCCGCTAATGCGATTGGTGCGCTCTACTGCAAGCTCTGGTGGTCTGAATGGCCACTATGGGCGCTGTATGTCACCTCTACCTACAACTTGGTGGCCATATCCATGGAGCGATACTTCGCAACATGTCATTCGATTGCTCATCGTAACATGTTGACATCCAAGCGTCTCAAACTCATCATGGCGGCTGCTTGGCTGTGTGGCTGGATTCCAGAGGCTCATCTTGTACCCATCTCCTACCAGATCGATGATTCCTGTTCAGGATTCTGGCCAAGCCGTATCATACAAGCCATCGGTGGAGTTTCCATCGCTATCTGGGAATTCGTCATCCCGCTTTCCATCATGATCTTTGCTTACACCAGAATCATCATGGAGCTTCACAAGCGCTCCAAAAACAGAGTCGGCAACAACAGCAACAACAACGATACCCAGAACATGCTGTCCAAAGCCAACAAGAACGTCACCAAGACTCTGTTCGTGGTCGCCATCTTCTTTGCCATTTGCTGGGCGCCGACTGATGTCAACTACATCTTGTACCACAGCGGACTGAACGAGAACTCACTAGACAGCGTTTTCTACCAAGTTGCGGGCGCGATTGTCCTGATCAACATGTGCATCAATCCTATCATCTACTGCTTCACCTATGATCGCTTTCAGAAGCAAGCGTGGAAGATGGTGTCTGATGTCTGCAAGCGGCCTCAGAATCGGGTGGATATCGTTGAGTAATCAGCGACGATGCGAGGTAAACAAGAAACTCTCAAGTACATGTAGCCATAATTTTGGTTGGTCGTTCTCGGGCACATTTTAGTTATGATTACTGTGGTAATGATACAGTACAGGGTGTCTCGGAATTGTAGCAGTCATTCCACTGATATTAAAAATACTAACACTCTCTTTTTGCAGAAAGTATATCTATAGATCCTGAAGGTTTAGTAGATACTCTACACAATGGTCTTTATCCCATCTCATTTGGACACCCCAGTCCAGAGATACATCTCATTAAATGATCTGACTTGGTTGGGCCACTTGGTATCTTATAAAGGACATTCACTTAAGAGGGTGAAGAAAGTGGCCCACACAGATTTTGACAGTCTTCACAGGCATTGCCGTAATTTTTAAGCAAAAGGTTAATTCATTAATCACACAGAGCAAACATCCAGTCAAGCGTAACGAAACACTCTATCATGGTAATTTTTTTTAAACAAAACAGATTTAGTTTCCTCCGAAAAACATGTTGTTTGAGTGGTTCATTTTGATGTTTCGGTCTAAATAACGAGAAAGAAGTTTCAAGTTTCATTGAAAGGTATGGAAAATAACCGTTTAGCTGCCCTATAGGATAATGAAATCCAAGGCAAATAACAAATAATTTTGCCACTTTAAATAAGTTCTGAAGAACGAAACTAAAATGTACGCTCGAAATAACCTCAAATGCACTCCCAATTAAAATGACCACGGAAATATGGGCAGGGGAGAATTGTGTAGCCAAATTACTGAAGTACAATGTAGTACTTCCGATCAGTTGTCCGGGAACTGAGAAGAAGGTGGTGGCTTTTCTTATGTAACTGTTGCATTCAACAGTCTCATGCAAATTCATTTCCTCTCAGCATTATAGTTTTCCCGATTTTTGGCTTAATTTCCTAAATCTGAAATTTTCAACAATTTCATTTATTAACAAGAATCCATCAGCGCAAGACTTTGTAGGGGAAGGATGCAATATTACATTGGTTTCATCTATTGGTACAAAAAATCAGTCGTGCAATTCTGCCATATAGGAACATCATTGTCAAGCCATGCGTGTAGTGTGCATTTTACCGGGTCTTAATGTGCCGTGTTGGTAGAACATTGAGGTTCCTGGCTGATGGCCCCTATCTCACGCGGATCTGGGGGTTTGCTTGACAGACAAGCAACGCTGGCCCTGATGGAGTGATGCATTACGCACGAACAGTTCATACGGAATAGCCAAATATAGATGGCGCTATGCCCACTCATGAACGCCATAACATGACCGAAGAGATGAAATAATTGACAAGCCTACAATACGCGCCGGCGGCCTTGTCTAAAAGTTGTGCAAGTCATGCCCTGGGAACGTCACGTTTTTTTTCTAACTTCCCGCCACTTATTCCATGACTTGTGCGTTCATATGGGCTCCGTCATTGATCTCCATTAGAACGACTCAAATGGAGATCATTGATCTCCATTTGTAAAGCCCGGTTCATACTTCATGCGAATGCGAAGCGAATTTCACGTCCTGAAACATTCGCTGCGAACTTTGCCGGGGTTGAATTGTGTTCAATTTTTTTTTACGAATTCGCAGTGCGAATACTATAGGCCTATGTAATAGACCATGGTCTATGATTATGTGAGCAGATTAATTAGGCAAGACAACCGCCTCTTGACCTCTAGATTTTGACCAATCATCGGGCGCTTTCTATATCGGGTCTTCGGTCATTATCCCGTTGCAATGGATACAAAAAAGCCTGTGTCACGCGCTCTATATCCCGTTACGCGATATGCGCCCGGCTGTTGTTGTATTACAAAACACTGCATTCGATTTGACCAATCAAACCATTTAGTCCTTGTCACGATTCAGTATAGTCGATTCCGATGGGCTGGCGCGCGGCTTCAATATCTGCATGTCGCGGCGCGGCGGCGACATAATTAAGTCGCGGCCGCAAGTTACACGTTATGAAAGCGAGGCTTGAAATAGAAAGGCACCACCGTGAAAGAGAAACGCTCCGCCGTGAAAGAGAAAGTGGTACCTGACCCTAACGGGCTTCCGTACATTTAGGATAAATAAGTTATTCTACATTGCGCGCGAACCCGTCCAAGGCCGCCCTCCATTGTTCTTTATTAGGAAGACTAATGGAGATCAATGCAACCTCGTCCCCAGTGCTTACTTTATTTCCAACCGCGTTTCCAATAGTAAACCCTGGATAGGAAACTTTCTTCCTGTATCCTGATTGGATACCGCAATTGGCTAGTAATGGATTTTTATCGTGTACTTGGTGCTATATATTCACACGCAGTACGTGTTTTCGCGATCATTCGTCCACGCCTTCTCGAAAATACTAATTTCCTCTCCAATTTGCTCATATTAATATGAAAAATGATACTGCGTGTTGTCTTGATAAGATCGTAACAGTTTGATTTCAAAAATCGTGTTTTCGTAACTCACGCCGTGCTCGCGCTGCTACGAATCGACTCTGTTTTTACCCCAGACACCGTATACAAAAACAAACGCTAATGTGTAATGCATATCCAGGCACCAGACTGTTCCTCATTTGCATACGTCTGCAAAAATCTTGCACATGCAAATGATCCAATACCAGGGTGAGAGAGCAGGTAGTGGTGGGCGCGTACTGCTCGCACCCTGGGGACGAGGTTGAGATCAATGGAGCTCTCAAAAGTGGTAACAATAAATTACGCGCTTACTTTTGTTGGCGCACGCCGCCCATTCGCTGAGGCCGTCCAAAGCACGTCGGTTCAGTATTGGCCGCGCACGTCACCTATGACGTAAGCCAACTCTCGACTTTAATAATTACGGGGAAAACATTTCTGATCTATGTTTTTATTTTCGTAACGACGTATGAGACAGACCACATACATGTATATTAAAAAAAAAAAAACTGGATTGGAAACCCAAGCATAATGACAGCGTGAAGTGGCGACGCATGAATCCGCATATTTCAATTTCATTTATAATCCGGTTTGTAAGTGTGACGTCATCTCAACTTAGCCATGATGGTGTAGCATGGCACCAATGGAACCGGAAGTTAACGCAACTTGAGTGTTTATCCAATGGGCGCTCGTAATCAGTGGTGCGTGCGCGTGTATGACGAAGTCACTTACGAACCGGATAGAACACCCGCTGCGTCATTGTCTGCGCACATGCCCCCCCCCCCCCCGCTCATCAAGTCCTCTCACTTTCGCCGATGAGGGGGTACTTGCGCACGGAACATCTTTTCTGAATAAACCGGGGTACTTTATCCATATTCCCATCATCGAAGATGAACAGGAACAAGTCAAGTAGTCATATCTGATATTTTGACAAAACATTTGACAACAAAAAGTCACTTTGTTGGCGTTGCCTTGCCTCCACCAAACTACATCAGTGTTTTTTTTTAGCGGCTTCTTTGTTTATTCTGCGCCGAGGCCAAATCGACTTGTTTTAACTATAGGGATAATTTGAATGTGGATGATTATTTTGTTCGAGACATGCGCCTTGCAACCTGCCACGTCCCTAGCCACCACACGGAGCGTATATACATGTACTCCATCTAATATACTGAAGCGTCACTTCTGACGTCACTTTCACTGACGAAATTACCGAGCTCTGCAAACATTTATGTATAAAAGAAGGTTCGACAGTAAAACTCTAAAGGAAGTATAGGCATAAGTTATGAGGTAATTGAATTTGTAAAAGGGGCCCTGAGGCTTGTACATTTTGAAGACAAACAACGGCATAACTACCGTGTCGATCTTGTAATATGTGAGTTTGATTTTGGCCACTTCGCACAGACGAGGTTTGCAGGTTCAACCGATTGGGACGATCGACGGTTAACTGAGCGAAGGTAAATTCTCAACCGGCCATGGAGGCATCTACCACTGAAAATCAAAGCCCCGAGATGACAGTCGACGATTCTGGCAGAAAATCCGATTTCTATGTGTACATCGTATTGAGTACACTGGGACTAATTGGTAACGCCTTCGTCTGTCTGGTGATGCTGCGATATCGCAAAGTTTTCAAGTCCTCTACCAACAAGCTCATCCTCCATCAATCCTTTGTGGATTTCTTGGCGTCGTTCGTGTTTATTCTTCGTCGCCTACTTGTGGTATCATCGGCAGTACCCGACAATGCAATCGGTCTGATCTACTGCAAGCTCTGGTGGTCCGAGTGGCCTCAATACGGCATGTTCGTTACCTCTACCTACAACCTTGCGGCCATATCCATGGAGCGATACTTTGCGACTTGTCA
Organism: Patiria pectinifera; assembly: GCA_029964075.1. Lineage (NCBI taxonomy): Eukaryota > Metazoa > Echinodermata > Asteroidea > Valvatida > Asterinidae > Patiria > Patiria pectinifera. The sequence continues at coordinate 22,370,857 of CM057143.1, read as the reverse complement.
CTCCGTCAGCCATCGTAACATGTTCTCTTCATATCGTCTCAAGTTCGTCATGGCTGCTGCTTGGTTGTGTGGTTGGGTGCCTGAGGCTCACCTTGTACCCATCTCGCATCAAGTCAATGACGCCTGTGACGCGTTATGGCCTACTCCAACAATTCAGGCCGTCGGGGGAGTCTTCATTTTCCTCTGGGAACTTGTTATTCCGCTCTCCATCATGATCTTTGCTTACATCAGAATCATCGCGGAGCTTCACAAGCGCTCCAAAGCCAGGGAGGGCGACAATAACCAGGTTGCTCAGAGCATGCTGTCTAAAGCCAACAAGAACGTCACCAAGACCCTACTGGTTGTCACCATCTTTTTCACAGTCTGCTGGGTGCCAGCCGACGTCAACTACATCTCGTACAATCTCGGATTAAACGAGAACTCGTTGGACAGCATTTGGTATCAGGCCGCAGGCTCCATAGTCGTTGTCAACATGTGCATCAATCCGATCATTTACTGTTTCACTTACCATCTTCCTAGCTTGCTTATGAAAGCGATCGTATGTGGTAGGTGTAGGCCTCGTAATAACCAGGTTGATACCTCGTACGATGCAACAACGCGTACCGCAACGATACAGACAATACATGTAGACGAATAACATGCACGGCATGGGTGCACGATAGAGTGGAAACAGGTACGTGCATTTAGAAGGATTAGAATGGGTGCATTCGTCAATGAAAGAAATCTGTAAATAATAATCTCAAGTAATAAGTTATACCAACATTATTGTTGCTCCACCTTACAAACGACTAGTACATACTTAGTTTTAGCCATTGTGCGTGTCTAATTCCCCATAAAGATGGTGTACTATTGGTGTACTATCGAAATCCCACATATAATTTGGTTGTTCACCATCATTTGTTTTTTTACCGATACGCATTGACAAATACCTTTTTATTACAATGAACCATATTCCTAGTCCATAAATGAATGAATACGTTCAAAGGAAAACAGACAAAAATCGCCAACAGTCTTTCAGAAAAAAGACTTGATTTGCTCCCCAAACACAAAAACTTACAGAAAAAAACAATGCTTCAGACTTGACTCAAATTATTGAAATTGTATTTGTATGTGAATCCCAGCTCCTAATCTCTGGCTCTCAGCTGAAGAGCTTCAAAGCATTTAGCATTCCATGGACAGATGTACAAATGGCTTCGTTTAGTAAAACATGCGTAACTTCTGATAACATGGATCAATTTCAATCATTCTCTTTCTCACAAGAGTGGAAGAATATACTAAACTATATGCTTCATTGATGTATCAAATTTAATTGTTTTTTTAAGGGAAACAAAATAATGACTCACCCTGTGTTTGGACGTGGGCTTAAATTAAATCATCAGTGATACCTATTGTTTTACGTCTTTTCTATAAGTCACAATGAACAAACGAACTTTGACAGGTAATGTTAACTTCATGAGGATTGTTTTGTTCAAATGGTCTGAACTATAGACGGTCTTGCGTTATGCCAAACACTTTTTAGTTGATGGCAGAATTCACATACAAAATAAAGCGATTTTATAAGTCTACAAAAAACATAAAAATATGACTACCAAGCGAAGTATATAAATGTATTGATATTGATTTAAATCAGCATTATTTAAAACCTTGATATAATTATGAAATGTGGTAATCTAGGCCTACGTTATGCAATTAATTATTCTTTCAGGGTCTATCACAACATCGGTCCTAAAAGTAGACAATCTGATGGACACTTGTTTCCCGCCATGCCTGTTCACCGATTCACTCTTTTCAACCAATTGTTGGCTGCAAAAGAATACTGCTGAGTCTAAGAATTTCTATCTCCTAAAAGCAAAACACTCACCGAATTTGAAAAAATTAGATCACAAAATTCGTGTTGCCATGTATTAAAATGCACTGCCATTCACTTCAGCCTGCGCTACACGCGTAAATGCATTAATTATAATTTAATAATAAAAACAAATTGTATATCCCATTTCTGCAAGGAACCGACTGTGTTCCAAGTTTAGAATAGGCCTAATTCACCCAAACAGTCTAATGTGCATGAACTGCCATCTCCCGTCAAAATTGATCACGCGAGGGCGGTGTTTGGAAAATCGGCTGAGCAGCTTAGCCTGAATGGCAGTCAATTATCGTCTATTTCAGTCTTGAACCACGACTACTTGAACGCCTACAGTGTACGTGGGACAAACAAAGAAGACGTCGTAGAAGAAAACGTCAGTTCTGAACGTTTTCAATGCGATGGCCGAAACTATCCTCCAATCACATTTTACAACGGAAGTCACCGACGTGATGTAGGCTTTACACTCGACATCCGCAGACGACCTTACAATACAAGAGGTAAGGAAAATATCTGACAATAAAAATAGTGTGCAATTTAATAAATAAGACAAGACTGCTACAATAATTGAAGGAGAATATGACTGCATCACGCTATACATGCCTTGCATCCTGTCCGCACATAAGATTGAAGCTATACGTGGTACACACCAGGCTTATTTATCTTGTCAGTCTGAAACTTGTCGATGTCGAAGCGACTTCTTTATCTACAATGGAGGCATCTACAGTTGAAAATCAAAGCACTGATATATCAGTTGACGATTCTGGCAGAAAATCCGATTTCTATGTGTACATTGTATTGAGTGTACTGGGGCTAATTGGTAACGCCTTCGTCTGCCTGGTGATGCTGCGATATCGCAAAGTTTTCAAGTCCTCAACCAACAAGCTCATCCTCCATCAATCCTTTGTGGATTTCTTGGCGTCGTTCGTGTTTATTCTTCGTCGCCTACTTGTGGTATCATCGGCAGTACCCGACAATGCAATCGGTCTGATCTACTGCAAGCTCTGGTGGTCCGAGTGGCCTCAATACGGCATGTTCGTTACCTCTACCTACAACCTGGCGGCCATATCCATGGAGCGATACTTTGCGACTTGTCACTCCGTCAGCCATCGTAACATGTTCTCTTCGTATCGTCTCAAGTTCGTCATGGCTGCTGCTTGGTTGTGTGGTTGGGTGCCTGAGGCTCACCTTGTACCCATCTCGCATCAAATCAACGACGCCTGTGCTGTGTTATGGTCTACTTCTACAATTCAGGCCGTCGGAGGAGTCTTCATTTTCCTCTGGGAACTTGTTATTCCGCTCTCCATCATGATCTTTGCTTACATCAGAATCATCTTGGAGCTTCACAAGCGCTCCAAAGCCAGGGAGGGCGACAATAACCAGGTTGCTCAAAGCATGCTGTCTAAAGCCAACAAGAACGTCACCAAGACCCTACTGGTTGTCACCATCTTTTTCACAGTCTGCTGGGTGCCAGCCGACGTCAACTACATCTTGTTCAATCTGGGACTAAATGACAACTCTTTTGACAGCATTTGGTATCAGGCCGCAGGCTCCATAGTCGTTGTCAACATGTGCATCAATCCGTTTATTTACTGTTTCACTTACGATCGCTTTCAGAAGCAAGCTAGAAAGATGGTATGTGGTAGGTGTAGGCCTCGTAATAACCAGGTTGATACCTCGTACGATGCAACAACGCGTACCGCAACGATACAGACAATACATGTAGACGAATAAAAATGCATGCACGGCATGGGTGCACGATAGAGAGGAAACAGGTACGTGCATTTAGAAGGATTGGAACGGTACATTCGTCAATGAAAGAAATCTGTAAATAATAATCTCAAGTAATAAGTTATACCAACATTATTGTTGCACCGCCTTACAAACGACTAGTACATACTTAGTTTTAGCCATTGTGCGTGTCTATAATTCCCCATAAAGATAGTGTACTATTGTGATCGAAATCCCACATATAATTTGGCTGTTCACCATCATTTGTTTTTTTTTTACCGATACGCATTGACAAATACCTATTTATTACAATGAACCATATTCCTATTCCATAAATGAATGAATACGTCCAAAGGAAAACAGTCAAAAATCGCCACCAGCCTTTCAGAAAAAGACTTGATTTACTCCCCAAACACAAAAACTTACAGGAAAAAAACCCAATGCTTCAGACTTGACTCAAATTATTGAAATTGTATTTGTATGTGAATCCCAGCTCCTAATCTCTGGCTCTCAGCTGAAGAGCTTCAAAGCATTTAGCATTCCATGGACAGATGTACAAATGGCTTCTTTTAGTAAAACATGCGTAACTTCTGATAACATGGATCAATTTCAATCATTCTCTTTCTCACATAAGTGGAAGAAAATGCTAAATTATATACTTCATTTATGTATCAAATTTAGTGGGTTTTTTTAAAGGAAATAAAATAATGACTCACCCTGTGTTTGGACGTGGGCTTAAATTAAATCATCAGTGATACCTATTGTTTTGCGTCTTTTCTATAAGTCACAATGAACAAACGAACTTTGACAGGTAATGTTAACTTCATGAGGGAATTCTTTTTTTCAAATGGTCTGAACTATAGACGGTCTTGCGTCATGTCAAACACTTTTCAGTTGATGGCAGAATTCACATAAAAAATGAAGCGATTTTATAAGTCTACAAAAAAAAACATAAAAATATTACTACCAAGCGAAGTATATAAATGTATTGATATTGATTGAAATCAGCATTATTTCAAACCTTGATATAATTATGAGATGTGGTCATCTAGGCCTACGTTATGCAATTAATCATGCTTTCAGGGTCTATCACAACGTCGGTCCTAAAAGTAGACAATCTGATGGACACTTGTTTCCCGCCATGCCTGTTCACCGATTCACTCTTTTCAACCATTTGTTGGCTGCAAAAGAATACTGTTGAGTCTAAGAATTTCTGTCTTCTAAAAGCAAAACACTCACCGAATTTGAAAAATGAGATCACAAAATTCGTGTTGCCATGTATTAAAATGCACTGCCATTCACTTCAGCCTGCGCTACGTGCGTAAATGCATTAATTATAATTTAATAATAAAAACAAATTGTATATCCCATTTCTACAAGGAACCGACTGTGTTCCAAGTTTAGAATAGGCCTAATTCACCAAAACAGTCTACTTTGCATGAACTGCCATCTCCCGTCAAAATTGATCAGGCGAGGGCGGTGTTTAGAAATCGGCTGAGCAGCTTAGCCTGAGTGGCAGTCAATTATCGTTCATTTACGTCTTGAACCAAGACTACTTGAACGCCTACAGTGTACGTGGGACAAACAAAGAAGACGTCGTAGAAGAAAACGTCAGTTCTGAACGTTTTCAATGCGATGGCTGAAACTATCCTCCAATCACATTTTACAACGGAAGTCACCGACGTGATGTAGGCTTTACACTCGACATCCGCAGACGACCTTACTGTACCAGAGGTAAGGAAAATATCTGACAATAAAAAGTAGTGTGCAATTTAATAAATAAAACAAGACTGCTATAATTGAAGGAAAATATGACTGCATCTCGCTATACATGCCTTGCGTCCTGTTCGCACATAAGATTGAAGCTATACGTGGTACACACCAGCCTTTTTGATCTTGTCAGTCTGAAACTTGTCGATGTCGAAGCGACTTCTTTATCTACAATGGAGGCATCTACAGTTGAAAATCAGAGCACTGATAGATCAGTTAACGATTCCGGCAGAAAATCCGATTTCTATGTGTACATCGTATTGAGTGTACTGGGGCTAATTGGTAACGCCTTCGTCTGCCTGGTGATGCTGCGATATCGCAAAGTTTTCAAGTCATCTACCAACAAGCTCATCCTCCATCAATCCTTTGTGGATTTCTTGGCGTCGTTCGTGTTTATTCTTCGTCGCCTACTTGTGGTATCATCGGCAGTACCTGACAATGCAATCGGTCTGATCTACTGCAAGCTCTGGTGGTCCGAGTGGCCTCAATACGGCATGTTCGTTACCTCTACCTACAACCTGGCGGCCATATCCATGGAGCGATACTTTGCGACTTGTCACTCCGTCAGCCATCGTAACATGTTCTCTTCGTATCGTCTCAAGTTCGTCATGGCTGCTGCTTGGTTGTGTGGTTGGTTGACTGAGGCTCACCTTGTACCCAACTCGCATCAAATCAATGACGCCTGTGCTGTGTTATGGTCTACTCCTGCAGTTCAGGCCGTCGGAGGAGTCTTCATTTTCCTCTGGGAACTTGTTATTCCGCTCTCCATAATGATCTTTGCTTACATCAGAATCATCTTGGAGCTTCACAAGCGCTCCAAAGCCAGGGAGGGCGACAATAACCAGGTTGCTCAGAGCATGCTGTCTAAAGTCAACAAGAACGTCACCAAGACCCTACTGGTTGTCACCATCTTTTTCGCAGTCTGCTGGATACCAACAGACATCAACTACATCTTGTTCAATCTGGGACTAAATGACAACTCTTTTGACAGCATTTGGTATCAGGCCACAGGCTCCATAGTCCTTGTCAACGTGTGCATCAATCCGTTCATTTACTGTTTCACTTACGATCGCTTTCAGAAGCCAGCTAGGAAGATGGTATGTGGTAGGTGTAGGCCTCGTAATAACCAGGTTGATACTCGTACGATGCAACAACGCGTACCGCAACGATACAGACAATACATGTAGACGAATAACATGCACGGCATGGGTGCACGATAGAGTGGAAACAGGTACGTGCATTTAGAAGGATTGGAACGGGTACATTCGTCAATGAAAGAAATCTAATCTCAAGTAATAAGTTATACCAACATTATTGTTGCTCCACCTTACAAACGACTAATACATACTTAGTTTTAGCCATTGTGCGTGTCTATGGTGTACTATTGGTGTACTATCGAAATCCCACATCTAATTTGATTGTTCACCATCATTTGTTTTTTTACCGATACGCATTGACAAATACCTGTTTATTACAATGAACCATATTCCTAGTCCATAAATTAATGAAAAGGTCTAAAGGAAAACAGACAAAAATCGCAAACAGCCTTCAAGGGCGGATCCAGGGGGGGGCCAAAGGGGGCCATGGCCCCCCCCCCCAAAACGAAACCAATTTTTTTTTATTTTTTTTCACAAAGGCAGGCAAGCAATAGCCACACCCACCATCTTTCCAAAAAAAACAAAATTAAAGTGGATCAGAAATTGCAGACCTCACCTCACCACAGATCTAGAATCCAAACTTTTTTTTTCAGGGCCAAGCCCGCCCCCCCCCCCCCCTCGTTTTTTTTTTTCACTTTTTGGGGGACCAAAATTTTTTTTGGCTCCCCCCAAAATTGTGTTCTGGATCCGCCCTTGACAGCCTTTCAGAAAAAGACTTGATTTGCTCCCCAAACACAAAAACTTACAGAAAAAAACCCCAATGCTTCAGACTTGACTCAAATTATTGAAATTTTATTTGTATGTGAATCCCAGCTCCTAATCTCTGGCTCTCAGCTGAAGAGCTTCAAAGCATTTAGCATTCCATGGACAGATGTACAAATGGCTTCTTTTAGTAAAACATGCGTAACTTCTGATAACATGGATCAATTTCAATCATTCTCTTTCTCATATGAGTGGAAGAAAATGCTAAATTATATGCTTCATTGATGTATGAAATTTAATTGTTTTTTTTTTAAAGGAAACAAAATAATGACTCACCCTGTGATTGGACGTGGGCTTAAATTAAATCATCAGTGATACCTATTGTTTTACGTCTTTTCTATAAGTCACAATGAACAAACGAACTTGACAGGTAATGTTAACTTCATGAGGAATTTTTTTTTCAAATGGTCTGAACTATAGACGGTCTTGCGTCATGTCAAACACTTTTTAGTTGATGGCAGAATTCACATAGAAAATAAAGCGATTTTATAAGTCTTAAAAAAAACCCATAAAAATATGACTACCAAGCGAAGTATATAAATGTATTGATACAACCTCGTTCCCAGTGCTTACTTTATTTCCGCATGTTGTCTTGATAAGATCGTAACAGTTTGATTTCAAAATCGTGTGTTCTTGGTATTGATATTGATTTAAATCAGCATTATTTAAAACCTTGATATAATTATGAGATGTGGTAATCTAGGCCTACGTTATGCAATTAATTATGCTTTCAGGGTCTATCACAACATCGGTCCTAAAAGTAGACAATCTGATGGACACTTGTTTCCCGCCATGCCTGAATACCGATTCACTCTTTTCAACCATTATTTTGTTGACTGCAAAAGAATACTGCTGAGTCTTAGAATTTCTATCTTCTAAAAGCAAAACACTCACCGAATTTGAAAAATGAGATCACAAAATTCGTGTTGCCATGTATTAAAATGCCCTGCCATTCACTTCAGCCTGCGCTACGCGCGTAAATGCATTAATTATAATTTAATAATAAAAACAAATTGTATATCCCATTTCTACAAGGAACCGACTGTTTTCCAAGTGTAGAATAGGCCTAATTCACCAAAACAGTCTAATTTGCATGAACTGCCATCTCCCGTCAAAATTGATCACGGGAGGACGGTGTTTGGAAAATCGGCTGAGTAGCTTAGCCCGAGTGGCAGTCAATTGTCGTTCATTTACGTCTTGAACCAAGACTACTTGAACGCCTACAGTGTGCGTGGGACAAACAAAGAAGACGTCGTAGAAGAAAACGTCAGTTCTGAACGTTTTCAATGCGATGGCTGAAACTATCCTCCAATCACATTTTACAACGGAAGTCACCGACGTGATGTAGGCTTTACACTCGACATCCGCACACGACCTTACTGTACCAGAGGTAAGGAAATTATCTGACACTAAAAAGTAATGTGCAATTTAATAGATAAAACAAGACTGCTATAATTGAAGGAAAATATGACTGCATCACGCTATACATGCCTTGCGTCCTGTTCGCACATAAGATTGAAGCTATACGTGGTACACACCAGGCTTATTTATCTTGTCAGTCTGAAACTTGTCGATGTCGAAGCGACTTCTTTATCTACAATGGAGGCATCTACAGTTGAAAATCAAAGCACTGATATATCAGTTGACGATTCTAGCAGAAAATCCGATTTCTATGTGTACATTGTATTGAGTGTACTGGGGCTAATTGGTAACGCCTTCGTCTGCCTGGTGATGCTGCGATATCGCAAAGTTTTCAAGTCATCTACCAACAAGCTCATCCTCCATCAATCCTTTGTGGATTTCTTGGCGTCGTTCGTGTTTATTCTTCGTCGCCTACTTGTGGTATCATCGGCAGTACCCGACAATGCAATCGGTCTGATCTACTGCAACCTCTGGTGGTCCGAGTGGCCTCAATACGGCATGTTCGTTACCTCTACCTACAACCTGGCGGCCATATCCATGGAGCGATACTTTGCGACTTGTCACTCCGTCAGCCATCGTAACATGTTCTCTTCATATCGTCTCAAGTTCGTCATGGCTGCTGCTTGGTTGTGTGGTTGGGTGCCTGAGGCTCACATGGTACCCATCTCGCATCAAGTCAATGACGCATGTGCTGTGTTATGGTCTACTCCTACAATTCAGGCCGTCGGAGGAGTCTTCATTTTCCTCTGGGAACTTGTTATTCCGCTCTCCATCATGATCTTTGCTTACATCAGAATCATCTTGGAGCTTCACAAGCGCTCCAAAGCCAGGGAGGGCGACAATAACCAGGTTGCTCAGAGCATGCTGTCTAAAGCCAACAAGAACGTCACCAAGACCCTACTGGTTGTCACCATCTTTTTCACAGTCTGCTGGGTGCCAGCCGACGTCAACTACATCTTGTTCAATCTGGGACTAAATGACAACTCTTTTGACAGCATTTGGTATCAGGCCGCAGGCTCCATAGTTGTTGTCAACATGTGCATCAATCCGTTCATTTACTGTTTCACTTACGATCGCTTTCAGAAGCAAGCTAGGAAGATGGTATGTGGTAGTTGTAGGCCTCGTAATAACCAGGTTGATACCTCGTACGATGCAACAACGCGTACCGCAACGATACAGACAATACATGTAGACGAATAACATGCACGGCATGGGTGCACGATAGAGTGGAAACAGGTACGTGCATTTAAATGGTTGGAACGGACACATTCGTCAATGCGAGATAAATCTGTGAATGGGCTAATAATCTTAAGTTATAAGTTAATATATCAACATTATTGTTGCACCACCGTACAAACGGCTATAGCTATATGCATGATGTCATACTTAGTTTTAGCCATGGCACCAGATCAAAAATATAAATGCAGCGAAGATGATTTTTAAAAGATGAATTTATTAAATTAGAAAAATACTGCTTTATGAGTTGTGTACGGTATTAGTATAGTAAAATCTGTCACAAACCAATGTGGCCCATCAGGCCGGCCTTTATCTCCGGTTTCAGTGGCAGAAACGACTGAGAATATTCCCCCTAGCTTACTCCCAGCTAATGCCGGTACCCATTTATACTCCTGGGCGGAGAGAGGCAAGTTGGTGTAAACTTTGAGTAGCTTACCAAAGGACACAACGTTACGGCAAGCAGCTGGACGACACCTCCCCTGTTTAACCATATAGTAAAAATAAAACCAAATTGTTCGTATTATAAATCTCAGCCCTTTGGAATTATACTGCTCATTTAAGCCTGCGTGACAAAATGTTTAAATATTGTCTTAGTTTTCTGGTCTTAGTTTTCATCATTTATTCAGAGGTTTCACAGATTTATCGATGTGTTAATTTTGTTGACAATAATTATTACAAAACACTTGATTAGCCAACAATTGCAGGTAACTCGAATTAGGCACAATTATTTGAATTTGATGGGAATGGGAACGACATTGAAGGACTCTTTTCGACGACTAAATGCCAATACAAGTGATCATACTTTGTTCAAATGGAATTTAATGGGCTGGTATTAAAATTAACGATGTTTTTGTTTTTGAAATTTTTCTGGGCAAAAATCCTTTATTTCACATAATTATATTTGAACAAGACGAGAAATCTTTCACCTAGGCCTATAACACAAAAGTTTCCCGTGTGTTCAAGAAAAATCGAAAAAAAATTCACCGTATTTTGCGAACTTATTTCCAATCGTCCGTGCCCATCCCTGCCTTTGTGATTGTTCGGTCTAATTTGATTCGCTATGCATGCGGCATGACAAAATGGCACGCGGATCGATTTTTTTATTCAGCGAAAAACGTTCTCATTGTGTTTGACAAAAAGCTACACAAGAAACACAAATTAAATATACCTGGCTCAAACGAAATCCAAACAAGTCAAAAGGACCTTGGATTTTTTTTTAATCACTGTTTCTACAATTGGTCGGAAGGAAACACAGAAATTTGTAAGGCACAGTCTAAATCATACCCAAAAAAATAGTAATAAAAAAAGACGCTAACTTGGAAAATGGAACAAAGCAACCTGCGTCATTCAACTGTATTTTAATAATTCATCCAAAGGCACGATTGTTATTGTAATTGTTCGCCGTTGTCCTTGAAAATGGGAATCGCGCCTTCGACTATGAGAAGGTAAAAAAAAACACCAGGATGTTTCAGGTTTAAATTCTTCTATGCTGGAGTGACGTCAGTGAATTCAGACCCTGCACTTGACTTTTTGGAAAACTCGCCATCGTTTGTGTATCCAAGCGAAGTCCACTATCAATATAATTTTAAATATGGTCCCTGAAAACATTCTGTCGCCAATTATTGCTTTGTGTTATCTTGAGGGAAAGGGCCAAAAGATAACAAAAACAAGCATCCTAGGGACGGAGCCGACGCAAATATATTTCTTCCATTTCCACGACTGTACTTGAACAAACACTGCTTGGAGCGATTTTCTTTATTTTGTCCATTTGACGGTTGTGTTCTGTGCAAGAAAAACAGAGGCTAGCTTTCTTCGACAAAACAATAGTTGCGCAGACGCAACTCAAGGACAACATCAACACTCGACGACTTTTTCCTATACACAAGACATTGTTTACCATAATTATTGCACATTTGTTTTATATCACATCTTACTATAAATCACTTGGAACAAATGAAATAAGCTGTTCCCTTCGATTGAGTATTCATGTGGAATGTTTCTAAAGATCGGAGCTTTACAGTGTCGAGCAAAATAAAGTCGTGCTTTCTTTGTGGTCTACAGGCATATATACTTTCTATTAATCTTCAAGTTTAATTCCTACCATCTTATTTGCAATAATTGTGCATTCAAATCACCAAACTTCATTTTTTTCTAACTTAATTTATGCCAATTTCAACTTTTATCCGACCTGCCGTGTACAGTCCGTTGTGTGAGGTGGCGGTATGTGTGTCTATTGGGGGTCCAGGCTATAGGCCACAACCTCGTGCGGCCACTCGCTACCGTACGTCGTACCGAGAGTAAGATGTGAAACAAATTACTACAACAATTTACTTGATTAATTTTTTTCATTACAACGAGTCGGAAAACAAAGAACACAGCAACAAATTTGAAAATAATTATATTCGCCAATTGGTGAAACCGAATGACCATCTTGCTTCTGATGGCCTCGACAAAACTAAATGAACGTACCGACCATTTGAATCTGATGGAACTGCCAACTGACATTGAATGACTCTTTTCGACAACAAGAGATAATACTTAGTTTGCCGAGGCAAGACATCATACTTTGTTCCAACGGAATTAATGAACCGGTATTGTATTTGAAGGACTTTTGGGTTGACTTTTTTCCGAAAACACCGTTATTGCACATATATTCGAACAATTTAACCCTATGAAAATGATAGCAATACGTCGACAACGCCACGCTAATAAAAATAATATTGAATGTCAAGACAAAAAAAGATGGACTATTAAATTTGTAAACCCCATGAGACGACCTTACCGTACGAGAACGTACGAGATCAAAAATCTTTCATCTACAACACAAAAAAAGCGAGTGACCACCCTTAAAAATGGCTGAAAACAGCTGGAAAAAGGTGTAAAAAGGCTGAACTTTAGAAATCTCCTATACTTTTGTACACAGCAAGCAAGGAAAAAACTGAAATCCCTAAAAAAAAGAGAAGTGAAATCAGCTTTAAATCTGATATTAAACACCCCTGCATAACACACACAAAAATATCCCGTGTTTGTCCCAAAAAAATCTAATATTTAATAGTTTTCTGCAAGCCTCCGTTGCAATCGTCCGTGCGCACCCTTGGTTTCTTGACTTGCAATTTGTCAATTTTATATTGGCTAGTTTGTTATGCATGGCGGCATGACAAAGACGTCACGCGTGTCTTTTCTATTTCAGAGAAAACCTGTCAATGTATTGTTTGACAATTTCAAATAAACATAATACCTGGCTCAACAGAAATCCAAACAACTCACTTTCACTTTTTCTATAATTTGTCGGCAGGAAAGTGATCACTTTCTAACCAAATTCGAGCTCAGGCGCTGTCAAAATTATATAGAATTTTAAAGCATCTTTTGCGTTGGACCTTTAGTAAACTGCGGAAAACAAGACGGCATTCGAACCTAAAAACAAGACGCAAACTTGCAAAAAAAATGAAACAAAGCAACCTGCATCATTCAACTGTATTTTAATAATTCATCCTTGACATAGTGATCACATTCATCCTCATGTATATGATTATTTGTACATTTCTTTTTCTTGTCTGTGCGTGTCTAATTTCTCATCAAGATTGACCGTTAATATACAAAAGATCATTTTACTATCATTTCCTTTATATTCTTTTTGCACACAGATATAGTTTGCTATACTAATTAGCCTAGTAAGCTAATTAGTGAGCCTTACGCTGGCTTCCGTTCAACCACGCAGATTTTGTTTTAGATAAACATTTGGCAAAACAAACTTTGTCTGAGGCTCATGTATTTAAAACTCTGTTTTCAACAAGATTACCTCAAGAATGCATTTATACCACTTGTCAAATTAAAACGTGGAAGCACCAATATTCAACCCCATGCCTTCCACAGAACTGCATGCACCGCATTAATTAAAACCGATCACTCAAAAGTATTTAAGTCAAATAAATTCACACACATTCCATAAAAATGGGCCTGATTTTTTGCCATTTTGTAATTTACATGCAGTCATAATCACCTCACGAACAAAAAAACACCCTAACATTATCTAGCCACTGCAGATTTTAATTTCAACAGGAATGGAACTGTATGCTCATTCTTTGAAAGGAAAATCCAAATTTCATACAACACCGAAAGATTGTTGTACCTTACGGTGGATAATTTGCTTAAAGCAAAGCAATGAATTAGATTTAGTGTCTGTGAACCTGACAAGCGTTCCTTCCATTTTTGCGTAGTGAGCGGTGAAAGCAAAGGCATTAAAACGCAGTATGTATACCGAATGGTTCTAAAACATAGGGAAATGAAAGACCAAAAACTCTGAGGCGCTTTCTTACGATGCCACGCCCTTTTCTTCACAACATGCGAAATTCCGTCAAAACGTTGACTCGATCTAATTTACAAGAGTTACAGCAGTAAAAATCTATATATACTGACGATTCTATTAAAAAACTTTTCCAAAACAAAAACCTTTTTTCAGCCTACCTTTATCTTTAAGTGAATTTTCAATGTTATATTTCACTGCAATTTATGTGTAACCATAACGACAAGCTTGTAAACCGCCCTTGTAAAATTATAGGGTACATTGTTGTTATGCACTCACGTTAAATTTGCTGATCTTGTTTTTCTCAATTGGTGAAAAAGAAATACAGATTGAAATAAAGATGAACATTTAGACCTGGTTAAATAAACATTCCAATGGAGCATAAATTTATTCCTGGAGTGTTGGGTTTTGATGTACGTTTAAGTCAGTCTGGTAATTGTAATATAGCTTTAACAATTAACTTTAATTGTATTTAGCTTTAATTTATGACTGTTACTCAAATTTTATCTGGACGTAATGAATGTTTAAGTGCTTTTTCCCCTGTTAATTATTCCTTCTTAATTAATTTTTAATGTTTGTATATCTCATGTTTTTGAAAATGGCCAATTGAAAATCATCCTAGAAGTGACAATGTGACATCGCTACCATCAGTAAATAAACTTAATATTATTATCTGTATACATGTAGTTGTGAAAAAAAAAGACCGACACTTAAAATGCTGGAGTACAAATGTCAGTCCAGTATTGTACGTTATTTCAAACTCTGCGAACAATCTAAAGGTGTAGGACTGTTCAGCCTAGTTGAACTGTGAATGTCTACTTAGGTTCTCTCCGTACAAAACAAAAAAAAATGTCAGAAAAGTGCCTTTGGAAAAAGTAGCAAAAAGACAAAATCTTCATTTCTTTTTCACAAAACAGGCCTGCCATTTTATTCAAACTATCCAGTAGCAAAATGTACAATAATCATTGCACCTACATTTCAAATTGAAGAAAGATTCGAGCTATCAATCACCACCCATACTTATACTTGGAAATTATTATATATCTAACTTAAAAAGCCCAATGCAAAAAACAAACATCTTCAAGGGTTGGTAAAAACTTTGTAGCAAACCCACACTTAAATGTCTGTTAAGTATTAACTAGGTTTTTTCCCCTTCAAACAGCCCTTCTAAGCCTACACCATCTTACCATGTAAACCTTGCATTCTTAATTAAAACCACACCAAATGCCTCATCCTGGGTACAAACTTTGTCCCACAAATTTCTAAGGTAGCATCAACAGAATGTGTAGTGAATGGTTAAATGAAATACCCAGTCACATGGTGTTTTTTGTAAATAAGTGGCTATCACTTCAAACAAAAATGTGACTGCTTAATTTTCATTGTCTAGTATTTAAAATATTGTATTAGTTTATATACACCACATGACGTGGAAGCCTGACTATTTTCTCTTTTTTCTGTAGTGAAGCCTCCTATCTTTGTAAAGAAGTTGTGATGATGGTTTATAAGTAATTTAGTTCATAATTTATACAGATAACAATATGATAAATTACTAACACAAAAAATGAGTAGTCGAGTGCTCCACGGTAGATTTAGACATGTATATTCTATATACGTTTAATTGCATTGCTACTCATATTCAGATCTTGTTTATTGTTGTACTGTGATTTTCGCTTAGACAGTGACACAATTTCGATATTTTGCAAGGTTTGCATAAATGGTTTCTTTTCACATCCTACCGTAAATGTATACGCACTGGATTTATCGTTTGAGTTGTCCAATACAAAACATACCAATAGGCGGATACGAAACTAGCTGCTGAAGTGGTGACCTTGTGGTCACATGACTTCACAGTCACATGACTATATGGTCACATGATTTACATGTGTACAGGGTGGTCGTGCAGGCAGCTGATGAGATCAGTGGCGGGCAGGCCTTTGTAGCAGATGTTGTAGATGGCTGTGAACAATGGGTAACTGTGAGAAAAGAAAGCAAGGGGATCATGTGTGAATAAAATCTCAACCAAAAGAGGGGGAAGCCATTATTTTCACACAATGTTAAAGTTTGATGGACTCCGCCACCGGTAGATGGTACCTAGTAAACACTATAAAAAACTGGGTGGGGGAAGACACAATGCATTCGTGCACTCTCATGTGGTGTGGAGTATGTACATTTAATTTTACTCTAAATGTGTACAAGTGTAGAGTATTCACATGAGCGTCAAGCATCATCGATGATGCTTGCACTGGTGCCTCCCCCTCCCAACTCTCTCTTTGTAACCATTGAGGGGGTACTTTATCACAGTTTATTTGAATACCTTGTGAATTGACTTGGGAATGGAGGACTGATTGATCTATGACTTGTGAGGATTTGTAAGGACTTGTGATGGACTCAACCACATCACTGATATTTGAACAAAATCATTCTCAGAGTAAAATTCATGTCTTTGTTCATCTTACTTGGCCGTCAAATTTTTGCTGTTCAGCATGATATTGACCTCCTCAGCAGTTTGAGGTCCTTGCAGTTTCTGACCGTTCAACATCTCCTTCTCAAGCTCTTCAATACTCTAGCAATGAGGTGAAAAAAAACCAGGAGAATTTAAAAGACATTCTTTTTTATTGCAGGAATGTGTTTGATCATACAGGAATATTAAATTGATAGAGCTTTGGTGATTGATGAAATGAATTCATGCTAAGCACTCATTGAGGATGAGAGGTTGGACAATTTTGTTTTGAATTTTTGTAATTTTTGCCTCTTCAATTCTATATTTTGCTGCAATATATCGTATTGCAAAATAGGCCCAACTCATTTTGTAAATTTATCAAAATGTCCTTTTGTAGATTTGTCACAATGCTGGAGTCATGCATTTATCAGTTTTGATAGCTACACTGTCCACGTGTTAAATCTATGGTCAACAGTGGATGTTACTATCTATGTAATTTAAACAAATAGTGTATCCTGTTCTTAATGTTATGCATGGTTTAGTTACAATATTAAAAATGTCAACAGTATCATAGTTCACTGAACTTCTACAGCTTGTGTATGATTTTGTTAGGTTGTAGTCATTTAATTTTAATGCAAATGCAAGGCCTTTAATTAAGAGAAAAAAAATTATAGAGTAAAAAGATTACTTACGTTGGCCTGAACTGGGTCATGAAAATAGCAGGGAAACACAATGCAGGGTAGGAATTACCAGATGAGGTAAAGAACAAGAGGTATGAATTGTAGGGTTGGCCATGGAGACAAAGTTCTGGTGAACCCGATGGGCAAAGCATTTTTTCGCTGACTGACTGACTGAGTCACTTAGTATACATAATGTCATAATACAAATAATAATAGAAATAACAATAATAACACGGGGTGGTGCTTATATAGTGCTTTAGGCCAACGGTCTCAAAATGCTTTACAATTATTACTCCTGGTCATCAGGCCATGCATGATACCATTTCTGTCTTGCAGCAGCAGCAGCTTGAGCTCAGAGCAATCTGATCTCTACCTTCACAGGTACCCATTTATACTCCTGGGTAGGGAAAAGCAATTAAACTCAAGTGTCTTGCCCAAGAACACAAGCACCATGTTCCCCCTCAGGGTTCAAACCTACATACCAAGGTACATGAATCAAACACTGTAACCACTGAACCATGGTGCTCTTAGTCCTGAACTAAGAATTTCAGGCCCACCTCCACAAGGCAAGCCTAGTCATTTCATCACCTTTCCTGTCCTGACAAAGGCCTCAGCTACGCGTCGATTCCTTCCCCCGTAGCACGTAGTGATGAGATCAGCCACCCCACAGCTCTCAAGGAAGGTAGCAGTCTCAGTGTTGTGATAGAATGCCTGAGAGAATGCTACCATCTCCATCAATCCAAGTCGAATGATGGCTGCTTTGGTGTTATCACCCAAGCCCAGGCCATCTATGATTCCAGCTCCCACTGCCACTATATTCTGAGTCAAACAAACAAACAAAAAAACTTTCTGTGAAATCAAAATTCAGTGCAATGTATATTATTTTCATATCAGACTTTCTCATGTGAAAGATTTGAAGTGTTAATTATATGTTGAGTCTTGTACCTGGAGTACAGTGAAGCACGGCAGACCAATGCTTTAACATGTTTAAGTCCACTATTAAAGAAGAGTTTTTGAAGGATTTTTCAAGGTTGAGGGAGGTATGACCCAGCCACTATAGGGCTTGTTGCCTTATGAAAGAAAGCTAAATACAAATAACTTGCCATTGGGTTCCTACAGTGGTAGATATTGTGAAATTCTGAAAATGATTCAGGATTCCTCGCAAACATGGTTTGAGGGTCGAGTATTAAGACCATACAAGTGTCTATTTAGTGTGTGCATCTGGCTTACCGAAAGAGGAAATAATTGTAGCAATCTGTTATTGCATGTTGAACCCATAAACAATGGATAACGTGGGGTTTTCTAAAAGTAACAAAGATCTCTTCACTTGAAAAAAAGAAAGAAGAGAAATCATTGAATCAGCTATTGTACAAAGCAACTGCCCATGATGGATTATCTGAACAATAGCTAGCACAACGCTGCCACCATTGATGGGGGCCTTTGTGATACAACTGACAGCATTCCCGGATTGGTGTATATCCAAGTATTGAGAAACCATGGAATAGCGCCCTCGTGAGATCAATGTGTGAGAAGCATGACTCACCTTTAGTGCTCCACATAACTCCACTGTTGTGGCATCCTCGACGACTACGATGCGAAAGTACTGTGCTTCAAACAATTTCTTCATTATCTTCCCAGCCTCTGCATTCCTGCAACCTGCCAAACAAAAAGACACTACACTGATCAGATATTTATATTATACTTTTAACAATGCAAACTTGGCATTAGGGAGATAGAAATATTTTAATGTTGGGTTTTGTCCTCCAATGATATCATTCTATTTTTGTGTGAGTATTGCATACTCGGTGCTGTCTGAGAGCTTGCTAAATAAATTCCCAAGTTTCCTCGGGTGGAAGCTTGCCAACTGACCAACTGACAGATGGACTGACAAATGAACTAATTTGCTTATTGATTGATAAACTGACGGACAAGACTGACACATCTGATGGACCTTAAGGACCAGACCACCTGACGGACTGACCAACCAACCAACCGCCCATCCAACCAACCGACTGACCGACTGACCAATTGACCAACTGACTGACATATCGTACCAATTGTAGTTTCACAGAAGTAGCCTGCAGCAACCTCAGGAGCCAGATTAGCACCCATCAGACAGTTCACTTCAATGTTCAGGTGTTCCTTGATGACTTCTGTGATCAACTGAAGCCCTTTGTCTTTAATGATCATACCCTGTCAACACAACACGAAAACATCCGTCAGCAACACATATTACATACAAAATATTTAACTGTCAATGTCACTCAATTGATAGACAACGATGTTGATTAATACCACAAAATTCAATACCAAAAAGAGATTGTAATTTAGTATAGAAAGGACATTGTGTAAATGCCTTTAAATGTTATGCTTAATTTCATTCACTTTTATCATTTTATGGGATTTTGTGTCAGATTTAATCTGAAATTTTTCTATTCTTTAACACAAATCACATTGCTGAAGGGCACAACCCAACATTAATATATAAATTATTACCCACCCCCAAATAACTTGAATTTCATTTAACATGAATTTAAAAAGGTTCACAAAATTTTCAGTTACTGAAATGGTTTTAAGAATGGGCTGTATTTTTAGAGTGGAGATGGGAATCCATTTCATCCACACACTGCTAAGGTTACATAAAAAAAAAAATCATCCCGCACTTATTTGATTTAAAAAGCAACTTAAAAAAAAAACCTGCAATGAAGTGGACTTTTACCTTAATCAGAGAAATAGCCATTGCATCCTTCTCCATGGTATCCTTGATACCTAAGCAGATTCTTTCGACAAACTGATGAGGTAACACAAAGACGAGGATGTGTGCCCCTTTAACCGCTTCCTTTGCTTCTGGGATTGCTACCTGCAGTAAGACATGAAAGAGGAATATAATTGATCTCAAATACTTCAAGGAATCTTGAATCTTCCGTGGTAATTAGTAGCAACACAGGCAGGCAAATGCTGCACAGACTTGTGCAGATGAAATCAATGGACCAATTTGGACAGTCAAGTGACTGCACAGCTTCTGTAAAGTACACCATGATCTTAAGTCCATTGATTGTACTGCACTTTCTTATTTTGAGACTAGTAATAGTATGAAATGCAACACGTGTGAGTACCAACAGTCTTTACAAGTACATGCATGGGATACATGTAGTTCTAGAATGCTCATGAAATATAGAAAATATAGCACATCTGTGTTACATCATCAGCTTATTAGCATGGGTCACTGAAAATGAGTGTTTCCTGTGATGCGCTAGTAATGCTCACATGATACAAGTTGCATATGATCTACATTGTACATGTATGATGCTACATGTATATGTTTACAAATGTACATTAATGCACAGAGGCTAATCTGAGAATGGTATACATGTACATGTACATATACATGTACACATGTACTTTGCTTAGATATACATGTATCATCCATCTACTTAACCCATTAGTACATGTACATGTACTGCCCCAAACTGCCCCAAGATGCCCAAAAACACTATGATTGTAAGGATTCATCAGGAAGAAAATAGAGTACATGTATAGTACAATGTAAAAAAAAAATGCTGATGGATTATCCTGAAATACCATAGTCTGGCTTTTCAGAATGGGTCAAATGTCAATTTAATCTGAGTTGAATATTAAAGAGGCAAGGGGGGGGGGTGCTTCAAAGAAACAGGTATAGTCTAGGTAATTTTCAAGCATCTATAGAAGTACAGAACAATGCAGTCCATCAACTGCATGTAAAGGAAAAAGGGGAAAAAAAGTAAGGTGGGGCCTGCATGTGTTGTCATAGCTTGCTTCCCATCTTGATCTAGATTGTAATTCATAACCAAATATGATCACATTGTTAGCCACCACAGATAACATTCACAGGCTTTAAAAAAAGAAATCTCTAAATAAACATGTACACCAAAGTCCAAACTTATGGAGTTTCATGAATACAAGTGCTAGCAGGCTAGGTCATGTGCAATTTTGTTCTGAAGATCTGAACAAGATAATGAATTACTTACAATGTACATGTACATTCATCTATGTATTTCACATTTGGCATATTTTGGGCGATTATATTTGGGATTCCCATATTTTGGTAGTCTATGGAAATTGGAATAGTCGCTTGCACACAAGCGTCTGATATTCCAGCAGATTCGGCAATTAATTATGCAAAACTAGACTGTGTCTTGACCTACAGATTATGACCATTCAGCGGGTGCCTTCTATTGAGTCTCCCATAGAACACTGTTGCATTACAAAAACATGGCAACCAAACTGACCAATCAAAATCTTAGTCCACATCTCTGATCGAAATGACGTCACAGTTTTCAAAGTTGACTCCGGTTGGCTGAAGTGTGGGGTCACATAAAATGTGCATGCTGGGATATATCAGACGTTGGTAGTTTGGCTCTGCACACATGATTGTCTGATTCTCAGACTAATATTTTGGAGCCCCTCACATGAATGTTCATACATGTAGCAATCCGTTTGGGATGCAACAGGCAGGGCGCTTTTGGGCGGTACAGAGACTAAATAAGACCACACATCATAATACTTTGCTCAAGTTGTCTTTCAATCTTTACATGTACAGTATCAAAAGAAATCATGCCTAACTTAGTATAGTTTGAGGAGTTTACTTACGACATTTTCTGGGATCTTGTAACCTTTCAGGTATTTGACATTTTCATGTGTTTCGTTGATGATCTCGGTGAGTTTCTTGCCTTCAATCATCTCCTCAAACACCCACATGTTGACGACGGTGTCAAAGTCATCATATTGCTGTGCATTCTTACCAACTATCCTCGCAATGGCAGAACCCCTGCACAAAAGAAAACAAAACTACATTTTTCAACCGTTAAATCACAAACAAGAAGTCAGACATGAGTTCTAGGTTTGGACATTTTCTATTTACAACTTTTTATAGAAAGACATGAATCACTTAGAGAGAAGACAATGAGAAGAAATGACAGTTTTAGAGGTGGGAGGAAAAGTCCAGAAAATATTCTGAGGAAAACCCACGCAATCGGATCCGGGTCATAGCGGTGGAAGGCGAGGAAAGTACCGCTACGCCAACCGGACTGCCCGTAGTTGTGTCCAAAGTCTATAGTTGAGGGCATTTCCAAAGTTTTTTTCTATCAAAATTGGAAGTGTTTCTCAATCCCAAATTCATGTCTTTTCAACATTTTTGCAATGACTGACCTTCATCACATGTTATCATGTTCATTTAGTTAATAATTATGATGAAAAAAAAGAGGCGTCAGGATGCAACATTCTTTCCTAGGCCTACTTGAATATGCATCAAATAGGGCGCTGTACAATCTAACCGGTTTAATTTGTACTAGAAAGCCGGCTAAATCTAGCTGTCTATACTCTATTAAATTAGGCTAGTACACTTCCAAATTCTTAGGCGCTCGGCAGCTCTAGGCCTATCGTCAGGGCATGGAGGAATAAAAACACACCGGTCCTATTTCTACGCACTCACCTTCAATGTGTGTGTGACAACGCGCGCGGGTATGCGGGTATCGGTTGTAAGCGGTTAAGTACTCGTACCTGAGCTGCGCAGATTATTTGGAGGGTCGAGCTCGAATCGAGGATATATCATTTCGCTGAACATAAAACAACACGGATATCTTACCAGTTGCCTGAGCCAAGAATGCACACCTTCTTAGGACCCGCAGTAGACATATCTGAACAGCGATCAGTGCTTCAGCAGCAAATATAGGAACAAGAAACAATCCAGAAGTTCTTGCAAGTCGAGCAGTACGTCCATGCAGCAGTACCGGCGGCCGGTTATATGACCTTGACCTGTGAAATGTACCAACAGAGGGCGCTGGATTGCAGCGCATGCAAATCTCATGCACCTTGCAGTCATGTACGCGCACCCAGTCCGACTCTGTGGGTACGGGTCTGGCTAGAATTTGTAGGCGTAATATCATGAAAATAGGCCTATAAAGTATCACCATGACATTTTTTGCAAGAGAGGACTGTGTTTACACAAACTGCTATTGGTATGTCAGATGTTAAATATTAAAACAAAAGGATGACGTTCGCAGAACCAGAACAGAAGTTCGCACTGCCATGACTGTCAATCATGCAACTGTTCTGACTGACATGACTGAACAGCTGAAGACTTCAAATTAATGTAATTCACTGAAATTAATGAATTTTTTTTTTTATTATGAACCGGCATGATTACCTTACCGGAAAATAAAATTGGCACTCCATTAAATGTTTAACATACATGAACGTAGTTTCTGTCCAATTCCCCGAGGAAATTTTGAGATAGACCCGTGACTTGATCCTCCTTTTTCTAATTCTGCGCAGATAAGGCTTTGCAACCAAGTAGCTTAAAAATAGCAAAGCAACCACTCGTTTCCTCAACAAAACTTGTAAGTTATATTGTTGGCTTACAATCATCCACCATACGGATTAACAAAGTAAAAAGTTTATTTGACAATTGACTGGTCATGCTGGTTTTGATAATTGCCATGTGAGTGAAACGTAACACTGTCCTTCTAAAATAATTCCTACAGTGAAGAAAATGTGTGGAAATTATGTGAGTATGCACAAGAACACCACAAAGACCAGCTTGAACATTTCTTGGCCGTGTTCATCTCCAACTCTGCAAAAACTGTAAGTCCCAGTACTACATGTATTTGGTAAATTTAAGCTAGAAGATGTTCAACATAATGAATGAATGAATTAATAAAATGTCAAAGCTGTTAATGATGTCCTTACAACTTACAAGGCATCACAAGTTAACTATAAATCTTCGCTGCTCAAGTTAAGTGACTGCTATGCTACGAATTCCAAATCAATTTTATGATAGGGGCATTTCTTTATCATTGTTAGCACTTTTACCTGTGACCTATTTCACTTGCAGAGATGATCTTGTATATTTCCAAAGATATTATTAGGCCCGCACTAAAATATAGAACATAAAAATCTTGTTTTCACTATTCGAAACCTGCAGTATGTGTTGAAGTCGCCGTTGAAGTTATACATCAAAGTGTATAATGTTGTATTTAAATACTGATTTGGCAAGAAATCCTTTCATTTTTGTGTCTCCTTCAGATACCTGTTTGGCATCAGAAAGCAGGAAATGGCCCAGATCAACCAGTTGTATGGGTAAGAAAAATCTCAGATCAGCTATTGTTTTCGTTTACCATGCAAATGTTATGTTAGTAGCTAAATTATCTCCGTTTCTGTTTTTTTTTCCTTTTTTTTCAGGACTACCATGTGATTTGTATTCATTGTCCAGAGGTCAGTGACCCCCAGGTCTATGACCTTGACTCCTTGCTGCCCTTTCCATGCCCCTTGGTTGAATATCTACAGTCTGCTATACAGTCAGATGCTTCGCTGAAAGTTCAGTACCATAGGTAAATAGATTATAGGATTTTTCTTGAACCGAAAGGCCTGTCTTCCGATTGACTTCCAATTGACTGATTCACTTACTCTTACTGACTAACTGATTGACTGACTGACTGACAAACTGACTGACTGATGGATAAACTGAGCCACTGGGTATAAATATTTTCCTATTTCGGTTCAGCTTGACTTGGCCAGCATCATCTTATTTTACATGAGACATCACCACTAATTGAAATAGAATTGATATAGAGGCTTAAGGAACAGGAAAACAGGAGAAATAAAAAGACCAAGGCGATGGCATAGCTATGTCTCACCGAAGTGAGCAAACCACCTATTTTTTCTTTGTTCAGGAAATTCCGAGTTGTACCAGCTGAGTTGTTCTTGAAGACCTTTGCCTCAGATCGATCTCACATGAGGACTGCAGATGGCACATGGATGAAGCCACCACCGCCATATCACTGTATTGCAACCACAGGTAAACCGTCTCCTTCCCAAATCTCTTATAATAGTTATTTTCAATGGCTGGCTGCACATACTTGTAGATATTCTGTAGATATACCCTTTTTGGCATAATGAATACAAGCAGATAAATTAACTTTGCTTCTAATAATTTAACATGTTTTTTTTACTCATTGATTTGAATTTTCCATTCATTTCAGAAAGTACGATGAACTTGGATGATTTCATATGCATGGATCCATCTGTTGGTGTTGGTCAAGTTATGGATTTAGCAACATTCACCAAGCAATTCACATGACATCTTGCCACTATTATGTCAGAAATTCTCATTAAGGAAACTGTAGTTATTTCAAAAAGAATGCCATCAGCAAAGAACATTAAAAATTATTTTGTATCAAAGTACAAATGTATTACCTTTTAAAAGTTTTAATTCATTAGGTTTTTTTTAGAGGGAACTGCATGTAACCAATTCCTGCTGATCTATTGAGCTACAGCAGCTATGTTCTGTAGGATTTATTTTGGTCATCTGTGGTCTAAATCAGACGACTTCATTATATTCTGGGTTTTTGATGAATTCAGCACAATTTTGTTGGATTTTCCATGGTTGATGTTAGATTGAACAGGATTTGAAGAGAATACCTCAAGGTGGAGAGTTAAACTTGTACAGAGTTGTCAGTCTGTCAGACTATGTATGAATCTAGTTTGCTGTCCACACTCCACAGTGGAGTACTTGTGTATCAAATGTAAATACTTGTATGACTATTTTTACAGAAATTCTTAGAAAGAAGACAACTTAATGTCATAAGTTGTCAGGGAAACATTTTTAACGCAACTCCGAGAAAAAAATGCACTACATGATAAAATAAACATATTTGCTATTTTTCTGCCTACAAAAATTTATTGGTCAATTTCTAATCTGCGTATTAACAAGTACAAGACCACATAGTAATTACACTGTCATAAAACTCTCTACATTACAGACATGCAAATTGATATCAGTATGGTATGTTTACATTCTCCCTCAACCAATTATACTTTACCTCTAAAATCAGTGAAACTGAGAAATTAATTCATCAAACCTTACAACCTGTGGACAATTTTGGAAACCAATTCACCGTATAAAAAGATTACTTTGAATGTGATAAGTTTTTATTAAAAAACAATTGTAGTTATTTGATCAGTGAATTTACCAAGTGCCTGCTACTAAATGTAATGTCTGTCCCATTTATTTTTACAATGTGGTAATAAATATGAGTAATATGACATGCAAACAACTATGTGTGCTATTAATGTAATTGTTATACCTGTCAGGGCAAGCTGGCTGCTTAAAAAAGAAAAAATACTGACGGGCGAACAAACGATCCGGTGTAATAAACTCACATAACCCAAAATGACTAAATAAAATCTACATCTATTCCACTGCCACTGTAATAAGATGCAAAATGCCAATCCATTCGTTGTTTAACAGATTCAAGTACATTACACAAAACTACTAACATCTACCGTTTGATTTCACGGTAGAATTCAACTTTGAAAAATAAAAAGTTGTAGAACATACATTTAAAATGCTTGAGTGGTATTTGACATAAGAAGGATACAAGGAATACGACACAACATAACAGTTTTCTTGTTCATGAAATGCACGCAACATACTTGTGCAAGAAAAATATTTTCTCCGTCATTCCATAACAGTCGCCTAATCTATAAAAATAAATGAGCGCCATGTACGAATCTTTAACTTGCAGTGTTATTAGGTGCAATATATATATGTAAATATATACCTTTTATTTTCTGTCCAGTGCTCCCTAGAAAGTCGTTCAGTAAAAACCAAGGCCAGTAAATTTCCTGAAAAGGGCAGGTACCAGCCTACAGACCTAAAAAGCATTTTCCTACACAACATTTAGCATTGGACTGTCCGGGCACAAGACGGCTTCAACAAAAAACATAAGGACTATTAAAGGAAATAATATGCTATGATGAATTGACACAGCATGTGCACAATTTTATAAACTGCTCGGAAGAACTTTTGAAACTAAAAAAAAAAATCTAAAGACTGTAGCCCGTCAACAAAATGATAAATTTTAAATATTGAGTCCTTCACCATATACATGCAATTACTATTTTTTTTGGGGGGGGGGGTGTTGAAATGAACACTTCAATAGCTTGTTTTATAAACATCACGAAAAAAATTTGACTTTGAGAAATTTTCAGCAAACTGTTATACATTTAAGCAGTTTTCTTACATACTATATTCGTTTTCAAGGATAATTATTTTAAATTTCTATTAAAAACTACTTGTTGTTTTTGTACTTTTTGTTCGAGAAGTCCCTGCACCAAACAGTTTTATTTTAACATTAACTAAGTACTGAACTACCACAATAATGGAGTAACTCTGGAGTAAATAGTATTTCTAAGGCTGTGCTGCTATTAGTAAGTGAAGGGGGTGGAAGGGGTCGGGGGAGGCAACATTTAGGTGATTTTTAATGGATGAGAAGGGTGACTGCAGTTTGGCACGTGACTGCTGAGTTTAAATACATGCAGTTATTGAACAGGTGTACACACCATGCTATGTAGGTCTTGCAGATGAGTCTGGCAACAAGACCAAATCTTTAATGGTACATTGGCGCTGGACAATGCGGACAAGTATGCCTGTTTGGTTACCAGGAAGGGCACCAGGGGAGGGGCTGGATGGAGACTCCGCCCATCACGGTTGCTTCTCCTCCCCGTCTAGTCATGTGGCATCCTTAGGCATCTTGGTCTCAATATCGACCCGGCAGATTGGACATCGCTTGTTGGTACTCAGCCACTGGTCCACGCACTCGACATGAAACAGGTGCATGCAGGGCAGACGACTACAAAACCAAGGGAAAATCAAAAAGACCAATGGTAACAATAAAGCAATTGGGTATGTACAGTGGTGTTTATTATTTTGCCTTCCAATTCTACTAGCCCCTAGTTGAATCCAACTTGGAGCACTGTTTGGGACATAAAAGAAATACTCATTTCCAAGTAACTGAAAAAGCCAATAGACCTACATGGAGAACACTGTCATGTATGAGATTTGAACACACCGTATCTGAGAACTTCTGATCACATTCCACAAAAACAGGTCATGAATGCATACATCCCCAAATCACCTCTCCCACCCAACCGAACCCCCCCCCCTCCCCCATTAAAACCCCGCACACACACGCCACCCAAGAAACACACATTCCAGCTTTTTTTGTTTCCAAACTTGGAAGATTCTGACTCACCGAACGTCTTCGTTCTCATCAAAGAACGACAGACAGATGGTGCATTTCTCTTCATCATCGTCATCATCAGTGATTTTAGGTTTTGAGCAGTCGGTCTCAGATGATGATGCTCCTTCCGTGGCATTCTCTGATGAATTCTCTGACTCGGCGCAAGAGCTCTCCTCAGCAGGACGCTTTCTCTGTGAGTAAGATGACAACATGGAAACTCAAACAACTTTGCTGGTGTATGACTGAATGGGAAGATTGACAGACTGTTCTGATATACTAAAACATGATTTTGCTTGCCGTTTGGGAGCTTGACAAGCAGCAACTCAAGGTTGAACCCCGATGAACTCAGTCAAACCTTGTCAGTGACTCAGTCAGAGGACAGTAGGTTGGTCTTCTCGAACCAGTAATAAGTTGTTTTATTGTGTCAAGGTCTGAGAATGTCTCGGTCAAAAGGTTTACCTTGTGATATTTATGAGGGAAGGTATTTCTCTCAATAGTGATGCGACTAGCTCCACGGTTCACTTGGCCCATTCGCTCACTCAACTGAACCAATTCCTAAAAAGGGAAAACAAGACAATAATAATAATAATAATAGTATTTATAAAGCGCACATTTTATGTAACATATATTCAAATGCGCTGTACAACAATAAAACAATAACTGGGTATAAAAGCTAGTGTTGATTAAAATTCATTAAAACCACCAGATACATTAAAATAAGAATCAGGATCAGAAGTACATCGTTAAAAAAAATAGTGTTAGGCCTACATACAGGTTAAGTTCAATAAGAATACTTCAACGGATTAAAACACGAGAATCATTAACATTACCACAAATTCATTAAAAATACTTACTATAAAACCCGTTACAAATCAAAAGCGTTTTAAAAAAGATGCATTTTCAGCAGCGTCTTAAAATGGCTTAAGCTTGTGGCATTTCTGACATGAACTGGGAATTTATTCCACAGAGAAGGGGCAGCGTTTTGAAAGGCCTGATCACCTAAGGAAGTTCTGCTACGAGTGGTTGGGTGTTTAAGAAGAATGCAGTTGTTGGGATTAAAACTACGAAGACCATAACGAGACAGAGGTCGAACGGTGATATGCTGAGTCAAATATTCAGGACAGTCACCATGTAGAATTTTAAAAACAAGCAACATTAGACTGGTCTGATAGTCCAGCAGATAATTTTTTTAGCCATGTGGCCCCGAAGTTGGTCATAAATCTATATGTACATACCTCATACATGGGACCACGTCCCATCCTACGCATCAGTGGCACACGATAGGCACGGTAAAATGGATGAGCTGTCAGAGGAGGTAAATCAGCCATGCTGGGCTGCAAACAAAATTGTCAAATACTTTGGTAAAACTACTGTCAAGAGATTAGAATTTCCTGCACATATCGATCAGGAACAGACGATAAAATACCTCATTGATCACTGACAGCACTTTCGAGTTTTCCTCGAATTATCTACATTTTAAAAATTGCACTGTTCTGATTTCATTGAACTCTTTGCGTTTGCAGGGCGTATCTGTTCTGACTTTATTTAAGTCTCTGCGTTTGCACTCCTAATTTCCATCAACTCAAAATGGCGCCCCTAGAGACAAGTTGACATAACAGCTTGAATGTCATAACACACTGTTTCAATTCTGAAAAATTTCATACTTAGAGTGTGAGGGTTTAGTCAATGCTTTGAACACTTTGTTCAGCGATAGAGGCGGCGTCCGAATTACATGGCTACAACTTGCAATTATACATGCGGCTAAGGATGTGGCTGAAGCCAATTCCCATAGACATGTATGTTACTGCCAGCCCTAGCCAAGTGATTCACAGACATGGCTTTAGCCATCACTGGATATGGATGTTGGTAGGCATTAGGGAGGTTTCGCAAGCGAACGGATACGCTTACACTTACGTTTAGCTATCCGTATCCGTTTTTTTACTTACGTCTAGCGAGCGAGATATGCGTGTCGTCTGCACGTTTAGCGGATAGTGAGTGGCGTATGACATCATACGTGCAGACAACACGCATATCTCGCTAGCTAGACGCAAGTAAAAAACGGATACGGATAGCTAAACGCAAGTGTAAGCGTATCCGTTCGCTTGCGAAGCCTCCCTATTGTCAGTGGTTACTCACATAGTTGCCATAGAATGCTGGATGGAAGCCTCCTGTACTACGCTGTTGGGGTGGTGCCGGTGGGGCAGTGTGGTGATAATGGTGAAGGTGGTGATGTAGATGACGATGCTGAGGAGAGAAGTTGCTGTCTAGGAAAGGTGGTGGTATGGTGAGTGGCTCGCTGCTGTCACTGTAGAGATAAGAGATCAAATATATGTAATAAACTGCCGACCACAATTTGAATCGATTGAGGTGGAACCAGGATCTATAACATTTAAGGTGTAAAGAATCATTTTATTATTTTTTTTTTGGAAGCAACAAAATTGCTCAAAATCTTAAATAGAGCAGATAACATCTAACCTGTTGAAATTTTGTCTCAGTGGATACTATACATTTGGAGAAAACAGAACACCTATAGATGCCAATATTTATGGTCTCAGAAGTGGATTCCTTTCCCACGGGACCACTTTTTTGTATCCACGTTCAATGATTATTTTTTTCCAAACAGGATATTTAGTGCCAGTGCTTTTTTCACTTTGAGCAAGGCTTTTCTCAGTAAATAAGAAGATTTATTTCCCAGTAATTACCAATATTCCTATGCCAATGCAATCAATGAGATTTGACTGTTAGGGTTGGCAAAACTTACATACACGCCTCAAATTTAAGAACGTGAGCGTGCAAGGTACCACCAAATGTCTTCACCAAGATGTCAAAGTGGTCTACTGAAAATAGTCGTATTTAAGAAAGAAAATCCCACTAAAAAGAGCAAGGGTTAAACGCGGATACTTACATGTTAGGAGCAGGAACGACCACAGGCTCAATGTGTTCCACTTCCATTTGCTGGGGTTGTGGTTGAACAGGCTGCAATGCTGGCA
Source organism: Patiria pectinifera (assembly GCA_029964075.1). Taxonomy (NCBI): domain Eukaryota; kingdom Metazoa; phylum Echinodermata; class Asteroidea; order Valvatida; family Asterinidae; genus Patiria; species Patiria pectinifera. The sequence goes on along the minus strand of CM057143.1, from coordinate 22,339,448 downwards.
GTGTAGGGTGAAGATGAGCTTGGGGCAAGGCATGGGCTAAGGGGTGTGAGTGGGGCTGGGTGTAGGGGCTAGGGTGATGGAGTAGAGGGTGACCGGGTGGGTAGGTTGTGTGGGCCTGCGGAGGCTGAGCATTGTGCATTATACGCTGGCAACTTTCAGACTGCTGTTGTTGCTGCTGCTGTTGTTGTTGCTGTTGCTGCTGCTGCTGTTGTTGCTGTCGGTGATGGTGCGGTGCAGAGTAGAAATGCTCCAATTGTTCCAGAGGGTTTTCCTGCTGCTGCTGGTGCTGCTGATGTTGCTGCTGCTGCTGCTGCTGTTGGTGGTGGTAGAGACGCAGCATCTGTGCCGAATATGGCGTCACGGCGTCAAAATGGGAATCTCTCATCCTGGACGGAAAGATTAAAGAAAAAGCCAAACGTGAGAAAATGTCTGATGTGAAATCTTCAAAATTATCCTAAATGTGTATGGGAGAGATAACACACAATTGGGACTATGTTGTCACACAGCCTTTTCACACTTTGGACAATAGAGGGCGCTTTTTGTTACCTTGACATGTGCAGTCTCTGTAACTCCCTCATTCGATTCTGTTGCTGATACAGCTGCTGGTGGCGCAAGGGAACCGAGGAGCCTTGCTGAGGGAGTCGGATCTCAGCGATGGGTTGCTGGCGCTGAGTAGGGTGGTGATGGTGGGCAGGTGGAGGCTGGGGCTGGGCTTGGCCATGGGTTGGGACCTGGGGTGTGGTCTGGGTGGGGCCCTGCTGGACAGAGTCACTGGTTGGTGGGCGTCGGTGGTTGTGGGAATGATGGACATGAAGCTGGAAGGAGGATGGTCTAGATCCACCTGATTATTAAAGAGAAACAAATGTTCATTTACATTCAAGTTTCAAACTATACACGCAATTCAACTAAATTTTAAACACATATTTCTAAGACTTCATAAGACAAAGTAAGAGTGACAAAAGTTATTCCACTTCTTGTAAATATTCAACACCGCTTCCCTCAACCATAATCAATCTACCAACTATTTAAAACCCAAACTAAAGCAACTAAAACTATCTGTCAAAATTTAACCTATGTTATTGCTGGTGAAATTGTAGTACAAAGCAATGTAAATTATACAGACCTGTCTGATTGTTCAAAGCTTTCTGTGCACAATTATGTAATTTTTTTGGAAGTGATATAAAACAAAGTTGTACAGAAATTTCCAAAACCAACAATTATGTCAGGCCCGTCTTGGAGGTTGTATGTCACAATGCTTGAGTTGACCAACTTGGAAACAAGCTCCAGGTTTAATCATGTCCAAAATTGAGAAAAACAAAAATTGTAGGAAGTAAAAACACAAAAAACCAATCAGACAGTGCCTTACTTTGTTGGACTCGAACAGAGCAGCCAGACTGATGAACATGTGCATGATGATTGTGTGCACGGCATTCCTCACTGTGACCTCGCCGAACGAGTTGCCCCTGATAGCCGTGAAGATCACTGACCTGTGATGACCTCTGGGGGTCAGGGGTCACATCAGCAGATGGGGGAAGGGTCTCTTTCTTCTCCTTGGATTTGGGTCTTGGAAGTTGTTTTCCGAGGGATACAGGTTTCTTGGTCTGCAGAAAAGTGTTAGATTTTAGTTAAAATGTTTTGAGGGATCTCAGATTGGGTTCAAAGCTGTAATGTATGGTATGCACAGAGTAAAGTTTATTTAAAGTCAGTGAAGAAATTGAACAACTTGCATATGGCAGCTCAAGATTTATTGTGTTAGTTAATTTGTCAAGTTTTTGTGTCAACTTTTCAATGTGTGAAATGCTGAGTGGGAAATTGATGGGATACCCCACAATGCATTCTATAACCATACTCACCCCTGCAGAAGACTTCTGTTCCCTCGCTGGCACATCCTGATCTCTCTCACGGGCTCCGATGTGATTGTGCTCTCCGACAGAAGGGCTCCCCCTCTGGAGCTGAGTTCTTGGCGAGTGGCAAGCACAGGCAGCTCGGCCACCAGAGTAGATGCAGCCAACATGGTGCAGCAGTGGAGCACCAGGAACAGCGCCTTCGTGCATGCAAGCGCGACGAGGGTGAAGGTGTTGGTGATGGTGATGGTGGTGACGAGGTAAGTGGTAAGGTGGAGGAGGAGTAGTCGTCACTGGGGATGAGATTACAGGCTGGGGACTTAACTGACGACAGCTGGTGCACGGGGGAAGCGGCTTAGCTTGGGAAGGAGGCGGTGGTGCCTGGATGCTGGCTTCATCAGACAATGCTTCTTGGTTTGTATCAGGAACTGGCTCTAGCTCAGGAATGCTGGATGATGGGTCTTCTGTTAGAATAATTGACCATTATTGATAATCAACAAAATAGATCTGAAAAGAGTGCAATAAAAACTATGACTATAACGTCCACAAAGGTGCCCAGGTAAATTACATGTACATGTCACTGAAGTTAGCAAAGTGAGAAAATACATGTATGGATTGAGAAATTCAACATGATCTCCCAAATAGAATGTTACCGTTGTTAAAATCTTCAATAATGAAGTAAGTTAGTCAGCATCAGTGAACTCAATTTTCATGTGGTTGGGGTTCCTACACAGCTTGGGTATTTTCTCTCAAAAGCACTCAGCATTGAGAATGCTGAGTCTTTTAATGTTTAAAAGGTTTTTAAAAATTGATGCAATTTAGCCATTTGCTACAAGTCCAATTTGAAATAAACCAACAATAATAAAATGCAGAGCTTGGAAAATGACACTGGTAAAGGACAAAACAAAACATTCAAAATTACATCTCCAAGAACAAAATTCCAAACTGGTCTGCAAACAATAGTTTTTATTGGAGAAAAGGGGCCATACATGTGTCCTTTTAAACTAATATACATGTAATTACGACTCATCACAAGAATATGATTCAATATGTCCTTCAGATATGTGTTCTTCAAACAGCTGCGTACTTACCACCATCGGATTCAGTCAAATCCACAATGAGGGGTGATAGAGGGCGCTTCTTCCTTTGACCTTTGACCAACGGATGCTTAAGGCCACCACTCATCTTCCTAGGGCAAGCATTACCTGACTGAACTCCCCAGCTGATTAAAAACAAAACAAAAAACTGAATTGTGCATTCAAAATGAAGTAAAGGTCTTCTTTGTAAAAAATTTTCAAGAAAATCCAAGAAAAGATTCAGAAAAGGACAACCCAGAAATATACAATGTACCACTTGTTTTCTACAATGTGTTAGACTTAATTAAGTGTTTGAGCACAAATGGCTAATGAACTGTATTATACTGCAAAAACATTTGAATCACTGATTGTAGCTGGACATGCTGGAGGGATATATCTGAAAGTCTTCTGCATGTTTTCAACTTCAATTTACAAGCAAATTTGGCAAGATTGGTACACAAGTAGAAAGCTCTATTGATAATCTAAACTTCAAGACGCCTTCACAGACATCATTCTGTCTTCAATAAAAATGCACAAGTTTATCATCATTGAGGGAGTAAGATGTCTTGCAGACAAAACAGGGAAGACAGTAATGAATAAGACATAGACTTGGTTGACTCACCGGTCATTATTGGAACCCATGTCCACTGACACCACTTCAATGTCATCATCTGCTTCATCGTGACTCTCCTCCAGATTAAGATCGTCGTCACTCTCATTGCTATTCTCTGAATCAGAAGACTCTACCAAGTCCACTGTCTCATTGTTAGAGGGTCTCATGATGCCACTTGGGCCTGGCAAGGGATCATCATAGGGTGGGATGAAATCTAGAGCTCCTGATAACGGTAGTAGAGGATCGTCCCATGCCACATCTCTACTGATGGAAGGATTATTACCGTGGCCAGATACGTCAAATTCATCCACGCTGACCACATCGATGTCGGAGTCTGAGTAGTCTGCGCAGCTAGGGGCGGGGCCAGTGTCAGTGCTGGAGAAGGTAGGCGTGGCTGAACCGTGAGCAACTGAGAGACTGGTACCTGGACTGGCCCATGGATCCTCTTGATCCTCCAGATCTAATGAATCTCTGTCTCTGACAGTAAGGTCAATGTCTACTAGCTCAGGTTCAGCAGGATCATAGGGTAAGGCATGGTGGTCGCTGGATAATCTGCGGTGTGCTTCTGTGTCCTCCTTGGTGTTTGGAAAGAGGTGACTGCGGGCCTCGAAGGCCGAGTTCTCACTCACACTGAAGGAAGAGGAGCTGGGGCCAGAGTTGCTGTGAAGTCGTGGTTTCTTGTTAGAGAGGACGATTGGATGTTGCCTGCGGTATGGTTGGAATCCCTGTCCTTCTGAGGGTCCGGGATGCGCATCGGTGCCTTGAGGTAGCCAGGCTCCTGATGGACTGATGGAGTGACTGCTTAACCTGTCTAGATCGGAATCTCCGCTTGCTGAACTCAGCATTCCGTCACCGCTACTGTTTAGCAACTTGGGTTTGAATGGCTTATAATGTCGCATGGAGACCAAACCCGGGATGGGCTCGTCGGAGTAATCACTGTAGCTCTCGCTCTCCAGAGGAGGCACCGGCGAGTTGCCCACTGACATCATGTTGTAATCACCACTGTCTGATATGACCACAGGGGAATCTGAAGCAGCAGCAGCTGTGGCACCAAGACAAACAACCTCACTCGGCTTAGGCTGACCTTCCCTGTAACGAAGACGGCTGGAGCCCGGGTCAGAGAATATCTGGCATGCCACGGCACTCTCAGCAACCTGCTCAATTTCTCTCAGGTGTCCCTCTATGAGATGGGATGGCACAGACTGGGGCGGGTGGACTAAAGGTTCTGACATGACAGGGGAAATGTCTAGCCCTTCATCTTCATTATGAGGACTACATAGATCTAGACTATCGTCCGTTTCAAGAACACCTGTAATGGAGCAAATCATTTACGTTTATTATTGTTAATTATATTTTGAGAACAAATACATTATTCTCCACATTTTTCTCCAAAAAAAAAAGATACACTGTACACATACACATTTAGACATGAAAAATCTTTTCGCACGTTTACATGTAACATTCTCATACCCCTACTGTGTGAAAATAGGGGACATGCATATAATATGCATGTATATTTTTTTATCACAAAAAATGGACAAGTTTTAAGTACATGCACGTATGCATGGGCATCGTAAATACACATGTACATGTATGTGATGTATTCCCACGTAGACAAGTGCCCGATCCCATGCCTCTGCTTACTTAGCCTACGCAAGAATACCTGCATTCAATTTTGCGCTAACAGCAAGGAATTTTGGCTTGTGCACATGTGTACATGTACATCCAGTAACTAACGATTCTGTGCTAACGGGTTAGTACAGAATGGTGATGATCAGTGCAGATTTGTGGCTAGCAAAACTATAACATTTGGCTCATGTAAGGTATCTCACAGAGCATTCTAAGTAATTCAATATGTGAAGGGCTTCTTAAACCTCAATGAAAGATGACAAGAATGTGTTCTCACCTGCTTCAGACTCCATAACAGCGCCCTCTCTTGTCTCGCTAGTAGAGCATGGGCCCGACTGACTGCCTCGGTCTAGTACCTGGGCTTCAACGCCTCCACTATCTGGCAGACACGATGCCACCGCCATGACTGGGTTGCTAGAGTAAAACTCCATGGCGACGTCAAGATGCGTTGCTATGGAAACTTGAAAAGCTAGCTGCAATGACGCAGAATCTGATGTTGATCATCTGCAGGTTACTAAAAATAAATTGTGGATATCTTGTTTTTATTTGGCTAAACTTTGATGTTTCTTTTGATTTGTTTACTAAATTCATTTAAGTTTTCTCCTAACACGGTGTTAGTTTTAATCAATCAAAGAATATTTTTAAACACATACCTATATTTATCTGATAATCAGAGATATATTTCAAGCAGAATACCTCAACTGTTCTGTTTATTAAATCCCAGTTGTACGTGTGTCACCCCACGACTGAACACCAATTTTAAAACAGTGACACGCTTCCAAATCCAAGTCCTAGGACCTTGTCGCTGTCTTTTTTTCCTATACGTGTACATGTAGAATCTTCTCAAGATTTTGTAATCCATGTAATTATTGTCATTTTCCCTCCCTTTTTCACCTTAAAATTACTTATCCTATCCGCTTCCAAAACATTAGCCTTATTTGAGAAGCTTGGAAGAGGCAGTGCAGTTGAATTCCAAATAACATAACATTGACATGATTGACGCAGTGCTTTAATAAAAATAAAAAGGAGTCAACATTCCTCTTTATGTCAGGACATTTGTTTTATTTTGAGAGCCATGCTGATACAGTGATTCTTAAATAGTATCACTTTTCACATCCAACTAATTTTGCGTGGATGAACTCCCTTCATAATCCGGATAATGGCCTACAAGTACATGACAATACAAATGAAGTGCTGATGTACATGTACGTACACGTACAAAAACATGTTGAACGTTAATTTTAAAAGGACAAAATGTCACATACAATATGTCTATTTCCCCCAAAGAAATAACACAGTCCAAACGTACCCTTGTAGAATGAAGAATAATCACATTTCTTCCCAAAACTCAACGGTCCAACATTGCGAAATGGTCGTAATTTGTGACGAATTCTTCCGTCATCGTTGGTTGAATCACAAAATACTGTGGCGCATATTTCCTGTAGTCTGGTGACCAGAACCAAATGTTGTGCACGAAAAACGTACATGTACATGTACAGCGGTACGTGTACAGATATTTAAGAGGCGGGAACCATATCGTATATGTGAGGAATTATTATTGCCCACGCAAGTAAAAGAGGGCGCTGCGCACGAGAGGCGATCGGTACTTCATGTACTTTTCACCCGCCTAGCTCAGCACCGCCGCGCCGGCAGATCAGCGGGAGTTGAGCTCCACTTCGATTTTACAACGACTGCTAGTTTTAAATCAACTGAAAAACAACAAATACTAATCACGCTACTGCATCAGCGCCACTTTTCTACTATTTCTGTACATGTCAGTGAATTTGCAGTTTCTTCTCGTTATCCTTTCGTGTGTGTGTGTGTTGATTGGAAAAAAAATACCAAGTAGGCCTACCGGGGCCGGGTTTCTGAATATTCGGACCGTATTAAAGGGTCCATTTTTAACCACGAATCACGTTATTCCAATTATACAAGGGTTCCGTTTTAGCAGAGATATAATCAGAGATTCAAGGATATCTTGGGAGACCAGTCTCAAATTCATGCATAATTATTGGAACTCATCAGACACTTTTGTCCTTATTTTTAAATGTAAACGCCAGCACCTCAACCGCGATATAGCGGCCTCCTCGCTTTGGATCATTGTCTTTTTACAAGCGACTAAAACTAGAAAAAAATATTCGGTCAAAAAAAAACAAAAAAACACCACCACCACCAACAAAAACGTATCAGGCGGATCCCATTTTTGCCAAGATATTGTCAAAATAGAGTTCCGGCGCCTTAGCGTTTCGTGGGAGCCCCCCCCCCCCCCAGGTACAGACGACTTCGCCAATTAATAATCTTGATATTAATCGGCATAAAAATCAGCTGCTTCATCAGAATGATTTTACCGAAACCTTTTATTTTGACAATGAGGCCCGAAAGCAGTATGAAAAACAAACCGGCGGCAGAAAAACAGTGAATTTTATCGGAGAAAGGAGCCGTCGGCCGATGTAGCTTAAATGCAAAAACTTTTTCAGTCACTTTTTCTTTGCGTTCACGTAGAATTTTAAAAACATTCACAACCATTTTAAGAAACGTAATTACATGTATAGGGAAAGTAAAATTATCGCCATAGTGCTCTCAACTTTGATCCCGACTTTCATATCATGAAGGCCCGGCCTAGCCCACGACTCAATGGAATAATTGGCTACCAAAAACAAACAACACCAACGAGTGAACTGACTAAACAAAATACATACATTTATTCAGTTTAGTAATTTGACAAAAATTTACAAACTATTTAAGTATAGCATTAAGTAGATATAGCCATTAACTCTGCATGTATCTAACGCCTCAACTATATAACACGATACCCACAAAGTACTGCAACAACGTAAATAACTATTTTAAAAAGTACATTTTGGAACATGTTAAATTATGACAGTTTTTCAACAGGTGGAAGTGAAAGGGGACCTATTTGTTCAGTCTATTAATTGTTACAATTAAATCAAGCAGGTGGGTGGATAAGTCACAGACTTTGAATTTACAGAAAAAGGCACATCTTTATGAATGATTCATTACTGGTTCCTTTATTAATTTATAATGTTTTAGTTGGTGAATCTGAACTCTTTGCTGAGCAATGGCCTTTGATGAAATTAGTCCTGAAAAGTTGCCATTGCTAGCGGACACATGTAGCTCACAGTAGACAAAGAGTTGGTTGCATTTCAATCACAGAGATGAACTACATGGCATATATTGACTACATTCTTGTGACTTCATATGTTAATTAAAAATACCACTGTTATATTAATTTCAGACATAATTCTTTGGTCACACTTGACAGCCCTGTCTGAAACTGTTGAATACTCTACTCTTTAAAAATTCAAAGACAAATGAATGAAAGTGGATTTAAGTCTTTGTAAACTTACATAAGCAAATACACATCTCTGCCAGCTAAGTAGATAATTCAAATCAATGGTGCTATATTGGTTTTGTGTATGGACCAAGGTGGAATGTTTTCATATATTTTCATAGAATTTTTTGTTGTACTTTACCACTGCATTTTTGTGTGAAATTCTTATTGTTTTTGTATTATTATTATAAATTTTTGGTTGGCTTTTCCAGTGCCTTCTTGGCAATTGGATGTTGTGTATTGCTTCTTCCCGAAAATATGTTTGTTTAGCCGACACACCCTTCTAACTTAGTTCGACACCTACAAATAAGCAGCCGATCAATATTTCCAATAACTGCATACTGTATGCATTCAACAAATAAATAAATCTAACTGGAACTTAAACACGGATGTCATAAGTATCCTTTAATTTACCACTGGGCTATAAACCTTCCTGTTGTCTAAAATAACCTGAACAAAAATGTGTACAGAACTCAAAGTTCAAATGAAGAGAAAAGATCCATTACTTTCTAATGAATCCATTGAGAAATAAATGAATTACAGGATCAATTGCTCTGATTTGAACTATAGGGGACTTTTAAGATGTTTGGTGCCAGCAAACAAACTCCTTTTCAATTGTTATGTCATGTTTAAGGCAGCTAATGCGTGCATGTTTTTAAAATGATGTAAACAATTGAAAATGACCAGTGTGTTTGTTGCCGGCCACCAAGCGTTTCCCATTCTAACAATTGCAAATATTTAACCATTTTCAAATGCAATCTAAATCACCAATTGCAGTTTTCTGTAACGTGAGTCCCTTGGATTACCCTGATTAAGCTTTCATTTCATAACGGACTATATAATAGTGGCAGGTTTAAAAGACTATGAAATGACATCGTTCAACCTGATTGGCAGCTGTGTTGTAGTTGAGACCATCACAAGTCCAATCACAAGTCCGGTCACAAGTAATGGAATAAAAAATTACAACGGAAGGCTCTTGTCACAGATCATTTGAACAACTTAGCACAAGACTTAGCACAAGATGACTTAAGATGGACTTGAGAGGACTTGGCTATCCGGTTCGTTAGTGTGACGTCACTGCAGTTAAAACCACGCCCACTGCCATTAAGTAGCATTGGAACATTGGAACCGGAAGTTAACGCAACTGGAGTGTTTATCCAATGGGAGCTTGTAATCAGTGGTGCGCGCAGGTGTGTGACGTTTTTACTAACGAACCGGATAACACTGTGTCAAGGGGAGACTTGTTGCAGTCGAGTCCATCACAAGAAATCACAAGTTATCATAGTCATCACAAGCCATCACAAGTCCGTCACAGTTCTGGTCACAAGTAACAGGGGATGAACAATAACAAAGTCATGTGCTTGCGAGGATGACATGTGATGGACTTGTGACTGACTTGTGATTGACATGTGATTGACATGTGAACAACATGTGATGGACTTGTAGACTGGAGATGGATTTGATTACAACAATGGCACACAATGCTCTGAGCTGTGTCATTATCGTTTCTAGTCATCAGGTTCATATGTTCTTAGTCTTGACCGGAGTTCTTTGATCTGATCATTCTTCTTTGACAACATGGACTTGAGGTTCTTGTAGGCTCCTGTCTGACTAAACTTCTTCTCCAATTCCTAGAAGTAAAACAATGACACTTTGAGATTAAAATACACAAAAAATTCAACAATACACAAAATACGAAAAAATTACAGCAACACACACACAAAAAATCAAAAAAACAACGTCACAAGACAAAAACCTTCAAGGGCAACTTAAATCAATGGTGAGTTTCAGTTTTGAAAGAAAATTCACCAAAAACAAATTTCACAAAACAAAAAACACAACAAAGCATGAAGATTAGGAGGCAGACATGTGCACTATCAAGTTGTGGCTACTCTGCAGCATTGAAACATCCCCAAGTGTGAACATTGTGTCATCATTGGCTCTTATGAGTTTGCTAAAAAGCGCCCTCTATAGGTCCTGGGAGGAGTCCATAGAGCAAATGTAACTTAAGCCGCATCCGTATTACTTGGCTATGGCTAGCAGTATTACACAGGTCTATGGGAAGCGGCTTCAGCTGCTTTCATAGACGGGTGTAATTGTCAGCCGCAGCCAAGTAATTAACCGACAGGAGTAACACATACATCTATGGGCAGTGGCTTTAGCTGCTTCCATAGACGTATAAGCCAAATAATTGAGACGCAGTCATACCTTCTCAGTCATCTCCAGCTGTTCTTGCATCTCCAATAGCTTGTGTTTGGTTTGAACCAAGTCACCTTCAAGAGTGCCGGCCTTCTGGGAACTCAGCTGCAGATTCTGCAAAGCAATCAGTGAAAAGTCCTTTGGTTTTCAACCTACATTTGAAGCCCCTGGAGGGTTTAGGGTCAGCAAAGAATTATGTTAAGGCAAACGAGTCTATAACTACACGGTAACTGCCTGATGCTGGTGTGTCATCATAGCTATTACACACTGTGAGTACTCTGAGTAGGATGGCCTTTTCAAAAGATTTATGAGCAATAAAATCATTGGGCAATTAAACTGCAGCTTTGTTCAGATTTGTATAGAGAGATCTGTTTTTCTTAAACTTTTCTTAATCTATGGTCTTAGAATGTTTGCTACAAGAGAGTTGTAATAATCGAGTCATCACTAGTCAATTGAAAGTCAATTGCAAGTAAATCACAACTCAATCAAGTGACATGCTATTTAAATGAACTACATGCATGTTGTCATTACTTCTCCCCTGTTTCTTGTGACTGACTTGTGATTGCCTTGTGCTTTACATGATTAAAACTCTGCCTCAGCGACAGTCTCGAGTTGTCTTACCTTCTCCATTTGAGACTTGACAGCCGACATCTGATTCTCCAGCTCAGACAAATCTCCCGAGTCCTTGACTGGCTTGCGTGATCTAAGATTGCCCAACTCATCCTGAGTACTGTGTAGATCAGCCGCCATGCGAGAACGTTCTTCTAGTGCACCGGTGGCCTAAACAGTCGGAACAAATTACTAATACATTAATGTATTACATACAACATCAAATTTCAACTGATTATGCAAGGTTTTTTTCTGGCACATAAACATTAGGTGCACCTTCAAATGTACATTACTTATTCCAGATAAATCAATTTGTCTTCAAGACTTAAAACTGATCATTCCCTTTGCTATGCAAAACATCATCAAAATATACTCATTTATATCACGGTCTGATTTTCAGTAATAGTAGTTAACCAGTAAATGTACAAATTTTGTATTTTTGGGGCGGACGGAATAAAAAGAGGAAAGAAAAAAAGAATCAAGTTTGGAATGCCACCAAAACCTTTATCTCATTCATAAAATTCTGTCAGTCTTAACAAACTAGCCCAAATGACCCTCGTGGCATGTTATGTAAATCAGGTGATGATATTTTAACAAATGCATGTTGTGGTGAGTATTTAGACTGAATTATTGCTTCTCTGACACTCACCCTGGCTTCAACTTGCTTGAGTCGTTCCTTCATCTTCTTATTTTCCTCACTCAACCTCGCTATCTCAGCATGCAGGAGTTGTTCTCCCTCCCCGGCCATCGGATCAAGACGTTTCATCTCAAATGTGGGCTTCCCTGTCATCTATATCATCATAAAAAAAAGGCTAATTTGATAAAGGTTTATTACATATAAAATTGCTAATCTTGCTTTCTGACTCTTGTTTCATTGTCTTGATTTATGAAAAAAATACAATTGAAATAAATAATCAATAAAAAAAAATTAAACTATTTAAGCACACTAACAACATTCCAATAATAAAAACCAATCAGAATATTTAAACTTTACATACCGAATCAATCATTTTTGTTGTTTTTTTTCCCAGTGAAAGTAATATTTTAAACTTAGACACTGTGTAAAAAAAGCAGTACAAGTGTATACAGCCTTTGATGTAAGAGATAAATATATTATTAGCGGAGAGTACTAGTCTCCAATTAAAATGTTTACTAAATAAAAAGCAAGAGTACTCACAGCTTTTCCAGAGAATTGGCTTTCCTCAAAATCTGCGATCATTTCTATGAGCTCTCTGGAACAAAAAATATTATTTTTGTTAACAGGGGAATAAAGTATGACACTCGATATAAAAAGGCAATTTGTCAAAGCACTAGATGTTGCAAACCACTACATTGAGTCCATTGTTTGTTTCAATTTAGTTGTGATTTTTATGTCAGCCAAAAAACAAGAGCAGTTTTAGAAACATCTAACATTTGATCATTTTGTCAAAAAGTGTCAGTGCCAACATTCAGTGCAAGTGAGATGTTCACTTTCAAAAATCTGTTTCCAAACAAGAACTGCAGCAAATTATTGTTCACTTTCAAAAATCTGTTTCCAAACAAGAACTGCAGCAAATTATTTCTGCACTTATAATGTAATAGCATATTTTAAAATTGAACAAGAAATTTAACCCATAGATTATTAAAGCACAAACACAGTAAGGCATGCCCAGAATACTAGGGTTAGTGGAGCCATGAAATAAGGTCCTGCCTTCCTAACTTTGCAATACCTGTTTTCCAGTTCAGATATGTCAGCTATCAGTTTGAGGTGCCATTTCTCAGCTTGCTGGAAGAGCTGCCGCAGCAGCAGGACGTTGGTGTGAGCAGTGTTGATCAATTCAGACTCGACCTCTCCCCTGACTACAGCCTCTAAGCCGTCCAGCATGTCAGTGACTTCATCTGCAGTGAATGTATCCTCAGTCAATCTATAATGAGACAAGAATCCTATCAAAAAGGTGATGCTGTATGTGAGTTGTGGTTAGCTTATGTGAGAATGAATGACTGATTTCGACTGCCAAGTCAACAAAATAATGGTCAGCATTGAAGTCCTTTTTCAAAGTCTGTCAAAGTCTACTAGCCAGGTGTTGCAGTATGAATTAAGCCTAGAAAACTAGACAGCATTGTCTAAATATGCAGGTTTTTGTATGGGCCTTTGGATACAAAAGTATCAGCAGAAGAGTTGAGAAAATGGAAGAATCCATCCACCTTCTTGGAAAATCCACCCTTGGGGGGAAAAGGGACTCCTTTCTTTTTAAAAAAAAAGCCAGGCTAGAAATATATTTTTTTTTACTTGGTTTTACACTTCAGGTCTGTTTCACAATGCTTGAGATTTACCTGCTATCTTTCAGGTCTTGGAAACATCCCTCAACTCCACGGAGATTCTGACTGCGTTTATAGCGACTGAATCGCATATAATTGACCAATGACTCCTGATGATGGTCGTTCACTCCTAACTGACTGGCCTGGTTATATGAAGACAAAACACAAAGAAGCTTCAGATCCAGATAGTTAATGCTGATGCCAATAGACCGGTTAACGGTTAACGTGCCATCTTGGCCTGGGAACAATAGTGACGCAAAGTGCAGCGCTAGCGCTCGCGAGTGTCACATGGACGGCTCGTCAGCTCAATTTGCTATGCACTATGAATTGCGCCAAGATTGTGCCAATTAAACTGTGAACGGGTTCCATTATTAAACGAACAAAACGAAGCCACCCCCCCAAAAAAAAATAACAAAGAAAACAACAAAGAAAACAAAACAACAAAACCAACTGAAAAAAACCCACGAATGAATCGTTTCTTGCTGCAAAAAGAAAAACACAACCAACCTGCCAACATGCAGTGTGGGGATTGTGAACCATGGAGCTACAAAAAAGGGACTCATCTCTGTCTTTTGATTCATAATTTTTTTGGTCATTTCAAAATTAATTTTAATTGGTAGCCTAGTTTAAGCTAGCCTACTCCCATAACAAATTGTGATCAGTGACTGACAGCTCAACCTGCATGACCTGACATCTGATCAAATCATTCGAAGAGAGACTGGAACAAATAAATATGGATGCGATTGTCAAAAATGTTCATTACATACAAATTTAATCACCACCGCCACACTGACCAATGAGGAATTATACCCCCCCCCCCACCATCAATGATGCTTGCATTTAAAACGTTATCACTTCATCATGATGAATGTTCCCAAAATGACAATGACATTCGACATGATACAACTGATTTAATTCACTGATTTAGGCAATCCACAACGTCAAATGCATAATACATTTTAATTAACGCTAACAAATGCGGCACTACTGACAAACCATGATTGGAAATAGTGTTTTTCTAGCTTCGAATTCAGCCAACGAATCAACAAGAATTTCGCCAAATGGTTTACACTGCAACTATGCCTACGATACGAGAAGTTTGGCTCCTAGACGTTGTTGTATTCTTTCACGCATCAGGTGGTCAACGTACCCGTGCTAATAAAAGTGACTAATCGATAGAGGGCGCTGTGTCATAAAAGCGGTCTGCTATTTCGAGTTCACCTCGAAACAAAAATAATATCCAATTATTTCCAATTCGAATATACAGCCGCCAAAAACTATCGGATTGAGAAGATATGTTAAAAAAATTTGATATGCCTCTTCCCGAGGACTAAGACAAAAATTGAAAATGAATAAAATATGAAAACCCTTTTGCTAAATTACCTCAAGAATTGGTGAAGACTTGCTCTACAAGCAGGTCATCGGTCCTTCCGTCGGTCCTCCTCCCTGCTTCCGGTTCCTTGGGAATCAGAATTCGATCGTAACTTCGTCCAGAATGACATCTCATCCTGCAGACCGTCATCTCTGCCAGAAGATTATAGAAGGAACATGTCATGTAAGAAAGTGTGTGCGGGACAATTATGCGCCTGTAGCTAATTTTTTAATTTGCGGATTTGTGAAGTTGTTATAGTGATTATCATTTCACATTAAATTATTTTCCTCTAGATTTATCGTATTTTTTTTTTTTTTAGTAAGATATCATCAATTAATCGCAGACACAACAAGCAGAACAACTTGAAACATCCTGAGACATTTTTTTCGAAAGGAAAATAACGGTTTTTGTTACCTGGGAAATCAGTAATGGGATGCCCGACAAGCAGGGTCGTCAGTCATCCGTTGTTCCTCCTCCCTGCTTCCGGCTCCTCCAAGTCATCAGCTCCTGACGTGAGCACTCTAGCTTGTTGGTCCTTCTTATCAAATTGCAAGTTGCTGAAAAGAAAAGAAGTCTTCCTAGCGGAGCTAGGTTATGTTACTTCAATGTACAGTGGTTTCCTGTTCAAATTGTGACCGGTACTGTGTTATAAAGAGAAAGAAAATGTATATTAATGGTCCTTACCTGACCACTATAAAGATACAATCATAGAAAAAAGTTAACTTAATTTAGGTCTACGCTACTTAGATCTCTAGGCCCCATGGGGTCCATGGGAGACCAGTGGATTCCACTGAAATGGGGGCCAGTTGAAATAAGAAATAAATACAAACGGTGAAGATAATCCAATAAGTGGCCCTTACCTGACCGCTGTAAAGGATTCAACCGTTGAGAATAAAGTTTAGTTTATTTATTATAAACAGATAATTTGGTCTACTGGCGCGAAGATGATAATTCCAGTAGGGACACAGCAACGCGCATCGGTTCAAAGGGAAACAACATTCACAGCAGAGATTTTCATGTCGCAAAATAATCGTGGAATCGTTGAAGCCACCATTCTGATTACGTTACGTGTCTTAGTCAAGGAACCTGTAAAATCTGCACATAGGGCCCAATACATGTAGAGCAAGTTTTAAACAATAAATCTCGAAGATCTACAGACAATTAAAGTAGATTTTCAAACATGGCCCTATAGAGTATTTTACTTCATGAACCACGGTAAAGTTACATCAGGTGAGGAATACACAGAGTATATACAAAAAAAACTAAGATCCAACATAAGAGCTTTTGTAAGCTTCAAAATGGTTATTGATATTTAACACATATCCCTAAAGTATTTTTACACACTATGATTCGCACTCAAGACAGGATGAATGCAAATGCACTGGTTTTTAAGAAAATTCACATTTGGCTATTGGAGAAATTTCCACAGAACGGAGGAGTATAAGATCTCTACACTGCACCACATGGCCCTAAAATTATTTTAAACACAATAAACACAATAAACACAAAGTAAGACATGTTCACATGGCCCTGGAATCCTGTAAATAATCCGTCATACAAGAACAGAAGATAACGCAAGAAAAATTGGGTTTGGGGCAGAAACCTCTACAAAACGGCGATAAAAGTTTTACACACTTTTACAAAATAATTTTGTGCAATAATCTAGACCGATTTTTTTACAAAAACAAAGTAAGACATGTTCACATGGCCCTGGTTCGGCAGAAATCTCTACAAAACGGCGATAAAAGTTTTACACACATGGCCCTAAGATTTGCTTTACAATGAGAATCAATGTAGAACGACAGGAAAATGTATACTAGACGCGACTGGAATTTCAAAAAGTTTGATTCGTACACATGGCCCTAAAATTATCTAACACGAATTGTTACAAACGGAAAGAAATATTCCGTACAAACATGACACTGTACATCTCACAATCATTATCTTTAAATGTCAAGCAGGTGACATTATTGTGCAATATTAAACAAAAATGTGCCGATGTTGCAAATTGGAAGAGGCAGAACGATTTACTGCACATGGCCCACCATGATTTCGAAATAAAAATCCTTCCGAAATAACAGGTGCTACTTATTTTTAAGTACTTGAGCTGTGTACATAATCGTCTTCCAACAACTATCCTCGTGTAATTTTTTCGCGCTCGAACTCAAAACGAAGTCGTAGTCTTTCTTGCATTCTGAACTCGAACTCGTGAATAAATTTGTTCAAATTTCAGCCCGAACACGAACAATGTAAAATCTGCACATGACCCTATATACACGTTGAGCATATTTTAAACAATAGATCTCCAAGAAAAAATTGTTGTCACATAGACAAGTAAAGTAGATTTTTAAACATGGCCCTATAGAGTATTTCACTTCATGAACCACAGCGAAGTTACAACTGGTGAAGAATACACAAAGTATAAACCTATATAAAAGAAAAGTTAGATTTAACACAATGATTCGCACTCAAAACGGAATGAATGCACACACAGGTTTCAAGAAAATACACGTCCGGCTATTGGAGAAACGTATACAGAACGGAGGAATATAAGATCTCGATGTACATTGCACCACATGGCCCTAAAATAATTTTGCGTGATAAATTAGAAAGGTTTTTATACAAAAACAAAGTAAGACATGTTTACATGGCCCTGGTTCGGCAGAAATCTCCACCAAACGGCGATAACAATTTTACACACATGGCCCTAAGATTTGCAAAGAGAATCAATGTAGAACGACGAGAAAATGCATACTAGACGCGACTGGAATTTCAAAAAGTTTGATTCGTACACATGGCCCTAAAATTATCTAACACGAATTGTTACAAACGGAAAGAAATATTCCGTACAAACATGACACAATACATCTCATAATCATTGTCTTTAAAATATCAAGCAGGAGACGTTATTGCGCAAGATTAAACCAAACTGTGCAGATGTTGCAAACTTGGAGGAGGCAGAACGATTTACTACACATGGCCCCACCATGATTTCGAAATCAAAATCCTTCCGAGATAACAGGTGCTACGTGGTTTTAAGTACTTGTACTCGTGTACATAATCGTCTACCAACAACTTGTACTCGTGTAATTTATTTCGCACTCGAACTCTAAACGAAGTCGTAATCTTTCTTGCAGTCCGAACTTGAACTCGTGAATAAATTTGTTCACATTTCAGCCCGAACACGAACAATGTTATATCTGCACATGGCCCTATATAAATAATGAGCCTTTTTTAAACAATAGATATCCATGAAAATTGTTGTCACACAGACAAGTAAAGTAGATTTTTAAACAAGGCCCTATAGAGTATTTCACCTCATGAACCACAGGGAAGTTACAACTGGTGAAGAATACACAAAGTATAAACCTATATAAAAGAAAACTTAGATTTAACACACAAATTCGCACTCAAAACGGGATGAATGCACACACAGGTTTCAAGAAAATACACGTCCGGCTATGGGAGAAATTTATACAGAACGGAGGAATATTATAAGATCTCTACATTGCACCATGGCCCTAAAACAATTTTGCATAATAATCTAGAACGATTTTTACAAAAACAAAGTAAGTAAGACATGTTCACATGGCCGTGGAATCCTGTAAATACTCTGTCATATAAGTACAGAATACAACTCAAGTTCGGCAGAAATCTCTACAAAAACGGCGATAAAAGTTTTGCACACATGGCCTTATAGGATTTGTTTTACAATGAGAATCAATGTAAGGACGAGAAAATGCAAAATAGACGCGACTTGAATTTCAAAACGTTTGATTCGTACACATGGCCCGAAATATCTAACACAAATTGTTACAAACGGAAAGAAATATTCCGTACAAACATGACACAGTTCATCTCACAATCATTGCCTTGAAAATGTCAAGCAGGATACATTATTGTGCAAGATTAAACCAAAAGACGTTGCAAATTGGAAGAGAAGCAGAACGATTTACTACACATAAAATACTTCCTATATATAGCAGGTGCTACGTGGTTTAGCAGTTTTAAGTACTTGCACTCGTGTACATAATCGTCTTCCAACTTGTAGGCCTACTCGTGTACTCAAATTCAAAACGAACTCGAACTCGTATATATAAAATGTGTTTCCACCTTAGCCGAACACCAACTTTGTTCGCACTCGAACTCAAACACGAACTCGTAATCGTTAACGAACGATACATTTGTTATTTTAATCCGATATACCTAGCAGGTTGAGTCTACCGTCTTATTTTCTTCCTATACACATATCGGGGAATTTAATGATTGACAATCTTTTTTCCCCTTCAGATTCCACGTTGCTGCTGCTAGCATTTTTCCTCATTTATTTGCTTCCCTTGAGGATGTCACCTTTAATTTACTATATGGGGTCTTTTTAAAAGTCATTTTTCAATCGAACGGAGATCAATTAAAAAGATTAGGCCTACTACACGTGGCCCAATCGTAATTTCGCGTAATAATTCTTCCGCAGTTGAAGTACTCGTACTCATGTGAATGTTTCGTCTGCTAACGTTACTTGGACCCGTTTAACTTTGTTCGCACTCGAACTCAACACAAACTCGTAATCGTGAACGAACGATACATTTATTGTTTTAATCCATACCCGAAGGTCCATCGTCTTATTTTCTTCCTGTACACAAATCGGACAAATGTTTGACGAAATTTAATGATTGACACTAACTTTGTTTGCACTCGAACTCAACCCGAACTCGCAAACGATACATTTCCTGTTTTAATATACCCGCAAGTCGATATCCATCATCTTATCGAACAAAACGGTGTGTTTTTTTTTCGATTTCACGGTTCCGCTCCTAGAATTTCTCCTCAAGAATTTATTTTACCGTGGTAGATTTTTGCCTTTTAATTTATACATGTTGTCTTTTTTCCAAAGTCATTTTTAATCGAACCGAGAGCGCGCTACTACTCATTTCAAAATCACAAACAATAATGTAATGTCCATAAGACACATTTCGACAAGTATCAGAGACTATTTCATGTCGCAAAATAATCGCGGAATCGTTGAAACCATCATTCTGATTACGTTTCACGACCGTTACATGTTACTAGGAATCTGTTAGATCTGCACATGGCCCTATGTACATGTATTAGATCTCCAAGACAATTGTTGTCACACATACAAATAAAGTTAAGTTACAACAGGGAGGAATATGTACACATTATATACAAGAACACTTCGATCCAACATTAGTGCTTTTTTAAGCTTCAAAATATCTATTGATACTTAATATATGTCCCTTGAGTATTTTACACAATGATTCGCACTCAAGACGGGATGATCTGAATGCACAAACAGTTTTCAAAAAAATACACATTCGGCTATTGGAGAAATTTATTCAGAACCGAGGAATATAAGATCTTTTCACTGCACCACATGGCCCTAAAATCATTTTGCATAATAATTTAGTATTTCATGTCGCAAAATAATCGCGGAATCGTTGAAACCATCATTCTGATTACGTTTCACGACCGTTACATGTTTCTAGGAATCTGTTAGATCTGCACATGGCCCTTTGTACATGTAGAGCATTAGATCTCCAAGACAATTGTTGTCACACATACAAATAAAGTAGATTTTTAACAAGGCCCTTTAGGGTATGTCACTTAGATCCAACATTAGTGTTTGAAAACATGCATTCTGAGCCCGGTGTTATTTACTTGGGTCAATATTGGTCAAGACCTCCATTGGTTTGTACACAGTAGGCCAGGAGGTGAGGAAGAAGATTTTGACCATTGGTGACCTCTTAAATAGCAGGAGGGTCAAGCTTCAAAACATTTATTGATACTTAATACATGTCCCTAGAGTATTTTACACACTGATTCGCACTCAAGACGGGATGATCTGAATGCACACACAGTTTTCAAAAAATAAACATTCGGCTATTGGAGAAATTTATTCAGAACGGAGGAATATAAGATCGCTACACTGCACCACATGGCCCTAAATTATTTTGCATAATAATCTAGAAAGTTTTTTTTACAAAAACAAAGTAAGACATGTTCACATGGCCCTGGAATCCTGTAAATAATATGTCACATTAAACTACACAAAATAACGAAAGAAAAATTGGGCTTGGGGCAGAAACCAAATGATTGACACCAACTTTGTTTGCACTCGAACTCAACCTGAACTCGTAATCGTTAACGAACGATACATTATTTTAATATACCCGCAGGTCGATATCCATCGCCTTATCGAACAAAACGTGTTTTTTTTTTTTTTCGATTTCACGGTTCCGCTCCTAGAATTTCTCAAGGATTTATTTTACCGTGGCAGATTTTTGCCTTTAAACTTATACATGTTATTTTTTTTTTCAAAGTCATTTTCAATCGAACCGAGAGCGCGCTACTACTCATTTCGAAATCACAAACAATAATGTAATGTCCTTAGGACACATGACGACAAGGATCAGAGACTATTTCATGTCGCAAAATATTCGTGGAATCGTTGAAACCTTATCATTCTGATTATACGTTTCACGACCGTTACATGTTTCTAGGAATCGTAAGATATGGCCCTATATACACGTTATGTAAAACATTATTTTTTTAAAGCATTTTTTTTTCAAAAACAAAGCAAAACATGTTCACATGGCCCTGGAATCCTGTAAATAATCTGTCAATTTCAATCGAACGGAGATCAATTTAACAGATTACTACACATGGCCCAATCGTAATTTCGCGTAATAATTCTTCCGCAGTTTAAGTACTCGTTTTACTTTGTTCGCACTCGAACTCAACACGAACTCGTAATCGTGAACGAACTATAATACAGTGATTTGTTTTAATCCATACCCGCAGGTCCATCTTCTTATTTTCTCCCTATACACTAATTGACAAAAGATTGACAAAATTTAATGATTGATACTAACTTAGTTCGCACTCGAACTCAACACGAACAAAATCGTAAACGAACGATACATTTCCTGTTTTAAAATACCCGCAGGTCGATATCCATCGTCTTATCGAACAAAACGTGTTTTTTTTTCGATTTCACGGTTCCGCTCCTACAGTTTCTCCTAAATGATTTATTTTACCCTTGCGGATTTTTGCCTTTTATTTTATACATGTTTTCTTTTTCAAAGTCATTTTCAATCAAAACGAAAGCGCGCTAGTGCTCATTTCGAATGCATAATTATTTACGGAATTGTGCATTACTGACATTTACTTTGCTCATCCAAGCGGCGAGATTTTTTATTCCTTTCCCATCTGGTGCTTGGTATTGTGTCTTAATTAAGAATCGTGCGGAGAGGTTCCTTGGAAAAAAAAACATTATCTTTAACTCTCTTTGTCTTCTTTACAAAACATTGTCTCTTGCTGGTTTTACAACTTTATACATCAGTAATTCTATATTATATTCATTAACAGTATCGTCTTTCTCAATAGAAGCACCCATCAAGGGTGTCGCATTTCTCAATAGTAGCACCCATCAAGGGTGAGGTCTTTCTCAATAGTAGCACCCATCAAGGGTGAGGTCTTTCTCAATAGTAGCACCCATCAAGGGTGGGGTCTTTCTCAATAGAAGCACCCATCAAGGGTGTCGATTTCTCAATAGTAGCACCCATCAAGGGTGAGGGCTTTCTCAGTAGTAGCACCCATCAAGGGTGTCGTTCTTCTCAATAATAACACCCATCAAGGATGTCGTCCTTCTCAAGAGTAGCACTAAGGATGTCGTATTTCTCAATGGTAGCACCCATCAAGGGTCAGATTATTCTCAAAAGTAGCACCCATCAAGGGTGTCGTGTTAATCAATCGTAGCACCCATCAAGGGTGTCGTGTTATTCATTAGAGTACATGTAGTAGCACCCATCAAGGGTGAGGTCTTTCTTGATAGTAGCACCCATCAAGGGTGTCGTCCTTCTCAAATGTAGCACCCATCAAGGGTCAGGTTCTTCTCAATAGTAGCACCCATCAAGGGTGTCGGCGTGTTTACACCCATCAAGGGTGTCGTTCTTCTCACTAGTAGCACCCATCAAGGGTGTCATCATTCTAAAATGTAGCACCCATCAAGGGTCTCAGTCATAATACTTTAACGGCATTCCAATGGACATTATCCAACAACAGTTTACATAATTATTTCGCAAAAGTTTTAAAGGAATGCATAATGAACATCTTTACACCATTAATTCTTCAAGGTAGTTCCTTTGTCTTTATACAAAAATAATCAGCAAACTTATGGTTGTGATGTGGCAAAGCTCAGAGCAATGCCATTGATTTATGTTGATATAACATCTCTGAGAGTCCGTCTTCATCGCTGATTCTTCAGTTTGTATTGTTCAAATAAAACCCAAAACATTAAAACATGCATTGTTAGGAAGACGTTGGTAAAAATTAATAACGTTCGTTCCCTGCCCAATTCCCAAAGTTCCTAATTGTATTGCAAGCTGCTATTTCCTCGCGCTTTGCAGCACGCTAAAGCTCCCTAAACTTTATTTATTTATTATTATTATTATTATTTAATTATCACCTGCTATTTGTACGCTTTTATGTTTATAGTTTATTTTACTACATATAGCTTTGCCTTAATCTTTTTCTTGAAAAAGGAAAACCTCATCGAGTTTATCTGAACTTAAGATTTAAAACTTCTGATACACATTTTCATATAACTTTCCAGTTAATGTATTATTAGAAAAGTTGTTTTATGTTTTGTTTTTTTTTATTCAGTAAAAGATATTTATTTTTACAATAATAATATTTTAAAGAGCTCCGTATGTGTTGATAAAATCCATTCATTTTTTATCACGGAGGGTAGACATCTATCATCCGTTTTTAATGAAATAATTAACTGATTTGGAATCGGGAAAGATAAACATAAAGATATCGTCAACCAGTGATTAATCATCTCTGGATGACGATATCCTACATGATATCATCAACCCGAGAAATATTTTACTTTCTCGAGAAGATAACATCTCACCCAAAAGATATAGTCAACCCGAGAAATATTATGTTTTCTCGAGGACGACATCTCACCTAAAAGATATCACCAATCCGTGATGAAATATTATCTCGGAAAGACGATATCTAACCTACAAGACATCATCCACCCGAGATATACTTTATCTCGAGAAGATGACATCTGACCAACACGATATCTTCAACCCGAGAAATGTTTTCTTTCTTGGGAAGAGGATATTTCGCCTACAAGATATCATCGACCAGAGATTTTTTTCTCTAGAAGACAATATCTCACCCCATACAAACAAGATATCACCAACCCGTGATGACACATATCTCGGGAAGACGATGTCTTATTTACAAGATATCATCAACCCGGGAGATATATTTTTCTCGGGAAGACGGCATCTCACCTACAAGATATCACCAACCCGTGAACAATTTCTCGGGAAGATGATATCATACGTATAATTATAACATCGCGAAAACTACCCAAATGATGTCCTCCTATTTTATAAATGACGGATGTTCATCAACCCATGTAACCGTAGAGCTCAGTAATGTGTGTCTACTTATTTCAAAAACCAAAATTGATATTAAAAATAAGTTGTCTGATATTGATAACGTTGTATATTTTCCCATAAGAATGGACTCCCTCGATACAGATTTTCAATTGACTACCGTTAATTATTTTTTTTAAGGATCAAGCTACGATTTGCCTAATGATTTTTATTGTGCCTCGAAAAGGTAATGTTTATAAATTTTTAATTGTTTTGTTAATATATTTTTATAAGTTAATTTTTACACCATGGTTGTGCCAGGTCAAGCTCCCTTACGCTGCTGCTGGTGTGCTCGGCTGCCTACGCGCGATGTGCCTATACCCCACCCACCCCGCCTTAATCCTACGCCATTAACCCTACGCCTTAACCTGAATCGTAATCGTTCATTTAATACAATCATAACTTTGCCTTATTTGCCTTCTTCCAAACGTCGAATTTTGCTGGTCTCGATCTCAACAGGAGGTCCTCTCCAATTCGTATGAGCTCCAAATGATTCCGTTGGCCATCTTTTAAAATCTAAATGTATACAATCATAATCAAAATAATTCAGCTCTAAATAGATGTTTTTCTTCTGCTGTCCTCTTGAACTTATAGTTGCATTTATAATCTACAAGTTACCCTGAAGCTAATGGTGTAAAGTTCATTATTTTGAGCAATTTATACAAATTTTGGATCCGTAGATACATTGTCCATAAAATTGATTTTGGTCCATTGGAATGCCGCCCTATATACTCTAAATAGTGTGCTTGCATTAAATAATTTCAGGTCAATGATAAAATCCGTTGGCTCCGTTGTTAACTCCTCGAGTTCATGGTGTTGATGTTTTTCGTTTCATCTTTAAATAATCAAACTATTTGTTCTGGTATGAAAGGTTTAAACCAGTAATTTAATACAATTATAACAAAAAGGCAAACCAAATTCCAAGGAACCCTCCGAACATGTTTACTCCAACTTTTGAGTAAACCCCTAAAAGCCCCTGCCTTAGCTTGCTGGGATGTCTTTGAAAGTTTAGCAAAGACGGTGCACCTGGCCGCATACCGCGCGCGCGGCCTTTCAACTTTTCGACCAATAAGAATCATCGGAATCTATGAACACGCCCACACTACGCCGGCCACGAGCGGCTCACGTGCCATCTCCACCGCTGCACTCACTCTCGATTTTGCTTTTGTAACAATCCGTGAAATGCGCAATGCACCAAAAGGCGTGTACATGTATATGTTTGGACAAACAAAATTTGGCAGGTATTCAGATGCAAATTACTCTAAATCCAGAGGGCTTTCGCTCACAGGAATGGAATTTCAACGTACAATATTCAGCAATGCAAAAGACAAACTCGCTGTACAGCAGACTCAGAATGGACGCCATTTTGTTGGCAACAAACACATTGTGAGGTGCTTATTCTAATATCTAGATATATTTTAAAAATGAGATGCTAATTAAAGAGAAGAATTGCACAGTCTTATCGCACAATATTCAACAATGCAAATACAACCTCATGAACAAAATGCAATATTACGCTTATTGTAAATAACATTAAAACTGTTTTCATTAAATCAGATTTAAGGACCAAAGAGAGGAATTTCTCTGGCTACACTTGACTACTTCGAAGTGAGATTAAAAATAAAAATGCCGGCAGAAATATCAGGTGCCATATTGCTCAAAATGCAGAATATTCAGACGTTTTTTTCTCTTTTGGTTCTGTGTGACAGGAGAAGATACATTTTCACTCACCATGCTCACCTCGATAGTTCCTTAATTAAAGTTGGACTTACCCCGACGAACTCCCAAAGCTTGACTTCAGTATATTCCATAAACGTCATTGAGATCATTCCACACAATTATGAGTTCACAAACATTACATGTGTCCATACTGTCCAGTTCAGCACAAAATGAGCATTCAAAGGAATGCAGTTGCGAAGTCCAGTTCAGTTCTGTAAAACAAAAGTTATGACAAGTTCTGTAGGCCTACAGCAAAGTTCATGTCAGTTTTCAGTATGGTAGTCGACAACGCAACATGTGTCTGCGTCGAAATGTTGCCGTGACCTCGAACACGAGGCCGCTTTCCTGGTCGAATTGCAAGACTCCAAGCGTCAAAAATTGATGTTTTATCGCGCACATGAAGACTCCAGGGTATGATGTACAAGTTTCCGCGTTGATGGCTTGAAGCTAGACGGCCGACTCGGAGGTTAAAAACTCAACTTTTGCTTGTGAAATTTGAGGCAATTTTTTGGTGATTGACCAAAAATAGCGGGAAGACATTACGTGCTGGCCCAGTGTCCGTTGACCCCGTTCTCGGTAATTTTCCATGGTGTAATGATATGGAGGTGAAAAGTGTCATTTTTATATCGCTGGCTGTTGCTCCGTATACTGGGGTTGGAGTATACTCAGTATGTATTTCTCCGCACAATAATTTTCTCCGCTTTGACCTATTTAAACATAATATCAAAAATTTCATCGTGAATGAAAATTGTCAATTGTCAATTAAAGAAAAAGAAACAAATATGAAGGAATAATCTTCATTTCCAGATGGAGTAGCATCAGTTTCGGGAAAAAAATGCCCTATTTTTTTTTTAAAGACGGGAGGGCATTTTGAGGAAGTATCCGTGACGTAGCGCGCGTGGCTCGCGTGGCCTCTTTCTCATTGGTCAGCAATATGTTGGTGACGTCTTCTCGTCAGTCTAGCCCATTTGATTGGACGAAGGCGTCTGGTAAAAAAAAATGAGCAGACGAAAATGTTATACATTGGTACCGCACAGGGTGACGTTTTAGCCGATTTTCGGCTAGATGTGACGGAAATCCCGAATCTAGCAGAAAATCCAGCATATAAGGAAAGTTTTAACAGATTTCTAACACAATTCTGTAAAATCGGTAATCCTATTAAAAAAAATAGCAGATTTTGTTTTGAAGATGCTTCAGTTACTTGAAATAAACCCTTGATTTGAACTCACTGTGGGAAAATAACCTTTTATCTTAATTATCCTGATGATATTTTCGTTTATAATCTCAAAGTTTTATAACAACTACGTTTTATAATAACAAAATGAAGAACACAGGTATGAATGTAAAACAAATTGTATGATATGTAAAAAATATAAGGCATTATAACAACGGGAGAAAATAACTCAATGGCAGAAAAAAACTATTTTAATACCGACTAAACAATACAAGGTTGCCATCCATAAAGGTTTATGAAAATAGGCCTCATTAAATTAAGTAATTAGCACCAAAATGAAAGACATATCTGAAAAATAATCAAGACACAGATGCATGATTCTTTTCAAACATAATCCCAAACACTTATTTTTTTCTGATTTGTGCTTAAATGCCACACTAATGCAGGGCGCCCCCTTTCGAAGGTATTGTTGCCAGAAATGAATGGGGTGTAACATCAGTTTAAAGGTGGCGCAGGCTGAGCGGCCGCTGGCCCAGACGCCTGTTTTCTAGCATTTTGGAAACGAAGATAGGTTCCTTGCTCTAAGTTTTATATAAAAGAAGCCAAAAAAATATAATAATAATAATAATAATAAAAGATAAAATAATAAACATTGGCATCACCAACTTATGCACAAAACTAAAAACTAAAAATTGCAAAATACCATCATAACTCAGGCTAAAAGAACCATGTGATTCAAATTTGACTTAAATGGGATTTTTCCCACCCATTATATTTATCATGACATTTTTTAAAGCAGAAATTTAGCCATTTTTAATGCATGTAAAATGAGGTAAAGATAAAGTTGTGTAAGTCGCTGTAGTATTTTTGTTTCACTTTAAAGTATTTACTGAACAGTCTGAACATCTTTCAAGGATTTTTCACCGAGGTTCATTTTCAGTAAACAAGATTGAATAATGTACCGTTTACTGCTTATGTTTTTGCAATCGTCGATAAACCATAAAATAAATAAATAATCTATGAACAGATTAAAGCGCTTGGTGAAGTTTATTACATCCGGGCAATTGCAGTCGTGGTTTCTTCATCCAAGATGGCTGCGCAAGGTGAGCATGTTTCCCGCAAAATTTTGGCAACCTGATGTTTCATCTTTTCGTCGTGAATTCCTCGTTTTTAACAATTTTGTTTTGTAGATGAGAATGACTGAGAAGTATTTTATCCACGTACACGATCTTTTTGTCTTTTAATTGTTTGGAAGTCGCCAGAATATAGTTGGAACGAATTGTAAAGGTGGTGGTGCCTCGGCGCTGGATTCTGTCATTTTCCAGGCCATGTGTTTGCATGATACGGTCATGACGATGCGTGCACGCCGTTTGCGCTTGCGAGCATCACGTGCCGCGCGGGGAGAGTTATTTATGCACGAATTATGACCTAATTATGACCTTCTTGATTATGCAAATGATTTTGTTCTATCATCAGGATCATCATTTTTACCTACACATTATTGTAATTTATTTCCATTTATTCCGGTTTTTGCCTTCCATCCCCATAATTGTCTTGTTTCTTTCAAGTTTCATGTTTGTCGTGTTAATAATCCATTTGTAATGTATAATCATGCTAATTATCGGGGTCCATCATGTGTCCATACCCACAAGTTAAGCTTTCTTATGGATTCCGCATCTCTATTAATTGTATTTATTATCTGCCTATCACCTTGTAGTTGTACTTCATTATGAGATGAAATAAAGTCAAGTTCAAGTTCAAAGTGAAACCACGTAGGGCCTAAACCAGTATTCACATTCATGACATTACTCAGAACTAGTAGTAGTACAGTAGTAGGCCTGTTGTGCGGTTTCTTGTGATTTGCACAATGAATGCGCGCATGCACATTCATATTTGCACAACTGGCATGACTGGATCCTTATTCCGTGCTTTTCAGGGCGATACATGCGCGAAATTAAAAAAAATGTTTTTTTTTTTTAATGTTTTTTGCAGACGATCGAATATAACTTATAAGTTATAAGCTTTATGTGGCCTCTGGGCTCTCATATATTTTGCACTATATTTATTCGGGCACCATTCGCAGACAGTGTTGTAATTGTGCGTCTTGCAGCCAGACTGAGGGAGTGATGGACGTGTATTTGGAACATGTAAACGCTTAGCGTAATATGTAAGGGAGCAGACTTTTGACCAGCTTGGCAGATCATGCACGATGTCA
This sequence comes from Patiria pectinifera, assembly GCA_029964075.1. NCBI lineage: Eukaryota > Metazoa > Echinodermata > Asteroidea > Valvatida > Asterinidae > Patiria > Patiria pectinifera. Next base: position 22,309,872 of record CM057143.1, on the reverse strand, counting down.
ATATCGCTGTAGTGTATGGTCCGATGTTACTGTTTTCTCAGATTTTTGTCTTGACTGTCCAAATTTCCTGAAGAACGTTCGTGCAGCGTTGGTCAAGATTGTAAGTGGGTGCAGAATTCTCAAGCCTTATGGCCTTACTAGGGTCAATTCAAGCTCTTCCCTGAAGAATATTTTTGAGAGTTTTAAGGGGATCGAAGAGTCATCTTCAACATCATAGTCAGCCGACATTTGAAGAAAAAAGATTTGCGTCGACGCACCACTTTTGGGGCAAGCTCCATACCAGAAACCGGAGCCTTTTTTTTTGCTTAAGAGACACAATAGTAGTGGAAAGAATTCTGATTTTTGGGAAAACAAAAGCCTAAGATGGTGCCTAAGATTAACTATACTATTACTAAATACTTTTTTCCTGATTACTTCATATCATTAGGCAAGAAGAAGAAGGTTAAGGGAAAGACATTGAATCTCAATGAATTCCTGTCTGATGGGACCAGCAATGCGCCGGGTACCAGCTATGTCATGGCCAATAAGTCATGGGCGGAGCAGACAGACGAGGCAGAAGGTAGGAAACCCAACTGGGTAACGCCTGACCGTTGGGCAATTATGGTAACATCCAATCAGCTGATCAATTAAGCCTTGCCCCATGGTGTGTTGACCAATCACAGCTTTGCTTTATATTTGCCATGCATGCATAAAATACTAATATGTGCACGCACGTATGATGTGTGCTGGTGAAACATGCAATGTGACATTGGAGAGGCACACGTTGTTCCCAAGTGCGCAGTGGTGCAGGTCCTAGGTCCCTTTGGCTAGGATCCATCCTCAATGTAAAAATACTCCAAAATCATCCGTTATTTCTTGCATTTGTTCAGTGGAAGGGTGACCACTGCCCCAATCCTTCAAGATCCTCCAGTCCATTGTAATACAATGAGTAACTGCTGATGATATCCAGAAGCAGTGCAGATGATATCTACATGTAGTATAATCCAGGCATAGTTTATGCATTGCTAAGCATAAACAACACAAGGTGCAGCTTAAGACCTTGACACACTGCATGATGCATCATCCAAAATCAACTGGCACTAAAATGGTGTACAGCCTGAATCCTCCAAAACCCTCTGGTTGATTTTTGATGATTGAGAAGGGTTAGAGTGAATAAAGTGCTCGTTTACAGGCCTGGGCCATTGACAAAGGTATGATGTGTTCAGCTTAGGAAGTTGCTGAGGCCTTTAACCCTAACCGCCCTGAATCCTCCAAAATCCTTTTTGCAAATTGGAGGAATTTGCAGGATTGAGGTTACATGGCAAAAGTGCGTTGCTGATTTCGGAGTACGCACTGTGTCAAGGTCTTGGGCCGGACCTTGTGTTGTTTATGCCCAGCCGTGCATAAATTTAGTCCTTGATTATACTTGAAATCCTCCGCACTGCTCCAGGATGTCACTGCCTCTGCCTCAGCCTATTGACAGACATAGCCGTGGAATTTTGCAGGATTCAGGCAGTGGTCATCCCTCCATGGGCCATTTTCAAGAAATAACGGAGGAATTTGCAGGATTGAGGCTATATGCTATTTTTCCATGAGGCCAATTGGAGGATTTTGCAGGATTGAGGCTGTATGCTATTTTTCCATGAGGCCAGTTGGAGTATTTTGCAGGATTGAGGCTACATCCTAGCAAAAAGGCCTAGGGAGTTAGGGTTAATGAACTGATTTGAAAGAGAGAAGCAAAGAGTGTTGTGGTATAGATGCTTGTGGTTCTATCAAGCAGAATGTCTTCTGATATCCGTAACTGATAATATCCAATTGACTTCTTTTTTGTACAGACACAGTCATGCCATTTATGGATACTAAACCACTGCCCAACCGAGCTGCCTTACCGACAGCCCCTCGCAGTGCCCAACCGTCTGAGATTGACCGCTCCAAACTGCCTGATAAGCCACCCTACACTGTCTATCTGGGCAATATTCCCTTCGATGCCGACGAAATGGACATCACCACTTTCCTGGTCAATTGCAATGTAAGTGAAATTGTTTGATGGTTTGAGAGCAAGACAAGTTTGCAGTCCAGTCCGTCTCATTTCAATTGTAAAGTCTAATCACAAGGAAGGTGACATGTCATTATGTAGTGGAGGAGGCTGATGTGTGAATTCCATTGTCGAGTCTTCATTTCAACAGATATGTGACTTGACTTGTGAAGACTTGTGATGGACTCGACTTTAACATTGATTGACAGTGCTGCCAAGTGACAAACATTTATTTCTAATCATCAGGTTCACAGTTTCTTAGTTGCGACCACATTTCTTTGATCTGATCATTTTATCCTTGACATCATTGACCTGACGACAACTCTGATAGAAGGTTCAAATTTTTGTTGTGGACTTAACTTATATTAGTATTCATATTTATTAATAAGCTTGGTGATTCCTTTATTGATTGTTTATGAATAATTTTTTTGTTCTCGCCAATGTGGTGCCCGAACCCCATTATTAATTTTTCCAATGGAAATGATGATTTTGCTGCAAGCTAAGTAACTGATTTTCAAGAACCAAATGATATATTCTGCTTCAAATATTTTCAATTGGTAGTAATGCATTCAAACTTTGCATAATAAAAACAGTGTTTTTGAAACACCTGTTAGAGTTCAGATTTTGGGCATAACTTCATTTTTGCATAATTGCTCGCAAATTGCAAGAAAAGAGTTTGATTTGTAGATAGACCAGCTTCAAACTCTAATCATTTTAACTGATTTGAATGATTGATTAATTGATTTGAATGATTAATTGATTGATTGGCTTTCAGGTGAGTCAGGTGCGCTTGCCCAAGGAGGGGGACAGGCTGAAAGGTTTTGGATATGCTGAGGTGGACGACATGGAATCGCTCATGACTGCTTTGGCACTCAATGACCAGGTAACATCAAATGCTAGGCTACAATCGTTTTTCTGATCAAATCAGATTCTACGCTAAATGACAGAACAGCTTAGTCACATTTGCAATCATGCGAGACGTAGGTTTAATCCCAACTCCCGAGGCATATTTCACAAGGAACCCTCATATATTCTCAAAAATCCACAACTCTCTCAAAACCTGATGACACATTCTTTGAAGGCTTATCTTATGACATGTAAATGAACAATGGTTGGCTCGCTCTGGGCTGTACTGAACCTCCCAGTTGATTTTGAAGGATATTAATTTGGCGGCTAGGTTTTTATTCATATAATTATTTCAATGAATTTCGCCTGAAAATTTGAGTTGCCAACATGGTTAAGAAAGAAGCAATTGGTTTTTTAACATCAAATGGGAGGTGATGGACCGAAAAGCATTTTCCGGATGGGACAGGATCTTTTTCTACAGAACTAAGAATTGTCCAGCATGTCAGTAATTGCATCTTTCCCTTGTTCCCAGACGATACGAACAAGACGTATTCGAGTGGATCTTGCCGGCCAGAATCATCAAGGTAAGAAATCCTTCCAAATGCCTCAATAAGCTCAACAGAAATTGGAAGGGTTTGGAAAGATGAGGGTTAAGAAGCCCCAAACTACCCTGCCTGTTACTCCCTGTCCGATCCCAAACCACATTGCTAGTTATTTCCTGAATCGCCCTAATCTGCCCCAGCCCTGTATGGTTTTATGCATTCATCAGGGTATAAATACAATGTAATACATGTAATACAGGTGCTCATGTTTTATATATATATTTTCCCAGGATCTTTGTTGATATTTGTTTTAACTTGACATTTTTTTTCTCAGATGGAAAAGACGATCGTACAAACAGTGACTGGAGAGTAAGAAGCAGCGATGGTGGGTCATCCTTTGGACGAGGTATGGCTTTCAAAAATCCATGCTCTTGGGTGTTTTCATTCATTTTATTTTTTGAAATCTTAAATCAAATGGCAGTGTGAACTGCTCAGATTAAAGAGAACTAGCCCATGTGCTTTATGTAAGGTGACAAATCTGTGAGGATAGCGTGATTTAGCTGTTCTCAAGAGTGACATGACTGAGCTAGTCCTTTGTCATTTACAGGAGAGGATCGGCGAGGCAATAGATACTCAGACCGTTACCAGGACAGGTCAAGTTATGATAGATATGGCGATGCCGACAGAGGCTACGGCTTTGACAGAAGGACAAACGGTGGTAACATCGATTTTCCACTCTGTTTGGTTGGCCAGTAGATCGGTTAGATGGTTTGCTGGCATGTGACCCAAACACGACAGTCTGTCTATCTTGATTGCTAGTAGTTTTTGTTGTGGGCAAAACCCTGTCGTGTCAAGAACACAGAAATAGTTGTCATGTTTCGTTACCTTGCATAAATGTTGGTCGTGACATTTTTGTTATTTTCTACCTGCCTGTCGAGAAAGTCAGGATTTGCAGAATGTTGATATTAATGTTGCAGTCACTGAATGGTTTACATTAATCTTTCAATTTCCTTGACAGGGTCCTATGGTGGAAAAAGAAACGATGGTAAGCATTTGAACTTTGCTCAGGAAAACATTGTTTGAACTCTCTGCAGAAGAATTTCAGATAATTAGGTGAAAGAATTGGATGAATCATTTAACAACTTTTAGTTGCAAATGACATGCAAGGCAGTATCTCAATGGCGTACATAACGTCATGTCATGTCACATGTTCCTTACAGATTTTGGTAGCAGCGGCGGTAGCAGTGAAGATAATTGGAGACGTGCACCTGCTGAACCTTCCAGCGGTGCATTTGAGAATCGCAGTAGGGGTGGGGGCTTCGGTGGCGATAGGGATCGTGGATTCGGCAACGATAGGGGTTTTGGCAGTGATCGCGACAGGGGTTTTGGTGGGGATCGTGACAGGGGTTTTGGTGGGGATCGCGACAGGGGTTTTGGTGGGGATCGCGACAGGGGTTTTGGTGGGGATCGCGACAGGGGTTTTGGCGGTGATCGAGACAGAGGCTTTGGCGGTGATCGAGACAGAGGCTTTGGCGGTGATAGGGACCGCAGTTATGGTGGTGACAGGGACCGCAGTTATGGTGGTGACAGGGACCGCAGTTATGGTGGTGACAGAGATCAAGGCTTCGGTGGTGATCGTGACTGGGGCGACAGAGGCAGTAGATCACGAGGATTTGAAAACTTTTCTGAACCTCGAGACAGGAGCTTTGGTGACAGGGATCGTGGATTCAGGGATAGAGATTACGGTAAGTGTCTCAAAACCTCAGATTAACAAATAAACACGCTCTCAACCAATAAGAAGTAAAGCTCAGGAATTTTGCTGCACACTAAGCAGATCTGTCAGGTTTTATTCTAAGTTGCTTTCTTCTTGTTTCCTTGTTTTAGGAGAGCGGGATGGCAGGAGGCCTTATGGGGGCGGGGGCTTCTCAAGAGGAGCCGATCAAGATGGTCCCCCAGAAAGCGGCCATGAACAAGGTATGACGTTCAAGTATACGGTGCAGTGCTGTGGTTGAGTCTATCACCAGTCCAGTCAAAAGTAAATCACAAGTTTTGTCGCAAGTTCCTTGGGATGAAGAATACCAAAGGAATGCTTGTGTCACAGCTCATTTGAATAGTGTGTGATTTGACTTGAGACTGGAGGACTTGTGAGGACATCCATTATATCATTTCATTTGCATGCTTTACCATTCACACATAGACATGGCACACAAGTACCAACTCAACTGTGAACATAAAGACAGAGTTGAGGGAGACTGCTTAGACCCATTACCACTGTATGCATGTTCATGCGAAACGCTACAGGATTGTGCACATTCTGAATAAGCTTAGTAGAGCATTCTTAGCGCAATATGCATGCGCACCAGTATGCGTATGCAGTGTGTCCCTAGGACTCCTGAACGCTCCATCCACTATTCATGCATGGCGTCCATTATAGGAGTTTTCAATCCCTGCTACATCGCAGGTGGTTTTAGTTTGTGCACAGATGTAACGGGATTATGTACATTCAGAACAAAATGAGCCAGGCATTCTTCACGCACTTCACATGCGAACCAGTATGCACACACGGCGTGTCCTTTTCACCAGGGCTCTTGAAAGTGATCACCAAGCTGTGTTCATTCTTGGAGTCCATTGAAGGAGTCTTCAAGTGCTGCTACATCTCAAGTGTTTTAAGCGTATGCACAGTGGTTTGTGGGTATCACGGTTAAAGAAATCCCTGCGTCACCACCAAACTTGTGTGTCAACCATTTCATTTTCTAGTAGTGTTGGCTAAAAATTTTGCTGAAGAACCTAAATATTTTCCACCTTGCAGAAGGTCCACGGGAACGCAAGAAGCTTGTCTTAACCAAGAGATCTGATCATCCAGGCGAAACACCGGCACCTTCAAGTAAGCCCTCCTCATCGATATTTGGTGCGGCAAAACCTGTGGACACTGCAGCCCGCGAGCGGGCAATTGAAGAGAGAATAGAGCGAGAGAGACGACTGGAGGAACAAGAGAAGATGAAATCGGAGAAGGATAAAGAGACCTTTGTCAGGAGGGAAAGGTAGCAAACAAGATTTAACTCAAGAAAAAACATTTCCAGAGACGTTTTTTTTTTCTCCAGATACACGCTTATGCTTTTGCCCCGAGCCTTAATGACTTCTTTAGGTGATTCCTTGCACATGTTTCCATACCAATTAGATTCAAATCTGATTTACCATTGACAAGAAATGTCAAATTCCAAAGGATGTTATAAAATTTGGGATTTTCAACAGAAAAAGGTGCCAGAATGGCACCTTTGCAGCCAAAGAGGCCTATTTGAGTGGCACAGCATTGCACTCCAGCATACATGGCCCCATCTAAATTACCTGGCTATGACTAGCAGTAGCACACATGTCAATGGGAAGTGACTTCAGCCACATCCATAGTCAAGTAAGTTAGATGCGGCCTACTACTGTTAACGAACATAGAGGTCAGAGAATGACCTATTGCAACTGCATTTTTCTCTCAAACTAATGAGTATTCATGATGTGTGCTTGCCCCACCCCCAGACCAGAGCGCCCTCGACGAGAGAGTGAAGGAGAAGGCAGAACAAGACACAGCAGCTCCAGCTCAGGCAAAGGAGGACCCAGGCCAAGTAAGACAAGCAATCACTCAGTTCAGACTGGCGTCTGTGAGTCGCTCCAAACCAAATCATTTCACAATTTTCAGTTAACTAATGGAAACAATTGACGTTTGAGACACTTAGGAGTGGCTACTTTGAGAAATCTAATGTTGCAGTTGTTTGGAAGACTCTGGAGTCTAGTCAGTGGACCATAAATACATAAAGCCTCTCTGAAGCCAAAAGCTATTTGGGTTAACCTAAGTCACTTCTAATCTTGTCTGGTTCGGCCTTACTCTGGAGTGCCAGTCTACAGCAGGTGTAACACTAGGACATTGAAGGAGGGGATTCACAGTGAAGAACAACACCAAGTATTTGCATCAGAGAGGAAACGTTCAGCTTTACAGACAACTTCCAGTGAAAACGTCCAGCAGAATATCATCCATCATTTATTATTGACATGTGGTGCCACATAAACACAAATGCATTCAGAATCCTCAATTTTTGAAATCATCAGTATTTGGAAAGTAGCTCACACCTTCAGAAAAAAAAGGGGAATCTTATTTGTTCCTTCACTCGAACTGCAAAAAAAAACACGTACCTTTGAGGACATCTATGATGCATTCTGTCAAATCTACCCAAAAGTTTTATCACTTGTATCTCTTTTTCTCAAATCATTGATCATTAATCGTTTAGAACCCCCTGGGATGAGTGGAAAATCGTAGTAAATTGTAAAGGATTCATGACTGTTAGGCTTGAAGACAGTATGTCAATTTTATTTGCTGAAAATTATACAAAAATGTGTTTTGACTGCAGTTATCGCAAGAAGAGAGAGTGAGCGATCAAATGAGGATGACTCAGCGTTCCACAAAGAAGAGCCGCTGTCTCCCACCTCCCCAACCGCTCCCAAATCACCCAAGACCCCAATCTCACCAAGGGAGGAAGTCAGCCTGCAGAACGCCATCCCAGCGCCCCCACCCAAGGAGAATGCGTGGGCCAAACGCAGCGAGACTGTCACGTCGCCTCCACCCAGTTCGGTGTCATCGCAGTCACATACATCACCACCTTCTAGAGAGGCTGACGGGAGTAGGCATCGAGGGGAAGGGAGGCAGGAGACAGGTGGATCCGAGTCCGGGAGGCAGTACAGAGAAGCAGGCCCGCCTAAGGAGAATGCTTGGAAACGAGATGGGAAACCAGCCGCAGGGGGCCGGGGAGAACAAGGAGGTTACAGTAAGAAACCAGGTAGAGATGCAAAGAGTATAACACTGATGCATTATGGGCTCCATGCACGAACAACAGAGGGCGCTGTTTTACCACTTCCGAGAGACCAGTGGGCGGGGCACGCATGCACGTACTAGTTTGCGCCTGTATTGCACAAAGTACGTACAATTATTTTATGCTGAATGCGCGCAAAGCCATAGCATTTTCCTGTGAGCGTCAGGCGTCATTGGCGATGCATTCCAATGCCAGGGATCTCCCCCAACTCGCTCCTTCATACCGTCGAGGGTTTACATGTGCACGGAGCCCAAAGCCAGTATATCTCTGTTCATCTTTAACAATTCCTCTTGATTGAATATTCCCTCTCAACAAATATCTGCCAAAAAAAAGGATATGCTTTTCTCAGCACTCCATCGTACCAAAAATTTCATCATATAAGATTATCAGCACTCTTTTTGGTCTTTCAAAAATATCGTTTTCATGGCGTGCTAATAGTACTGTTTGAAACAGGAGAGAGATACTCCCAATTGAAATGTAAAACTTGTGTAATCCTGTGAGTTATCCCAGGTTATCATAACGTTTGTAATACTAGGCAATTAGTTTGTCAGTAACTTACAAAAGGGTAACAGGTTTTAGGGATAAGAAACAGTAGTTCCATCAATGACTCTGTCTCCTACAATCACTCTCCCCCCACCCTCACCATTCGCTGCATCCAGGTGATCATGGGGGCCCAGGAGCCGGTAGAGGTGACCCACAAGCACACCCTGCGAGGGACAACAGACGCAAGGAAGAACGACCGGTCAAAAAAACACCTGCAGAAATGCCCAAATATGAGAAGCCTCCACCACCCGTAGGTATCGTAGTCACGTCACTCTTTACGTCAGGGTGATGTTTAATATTTATCACAAGTTTTCCCTCCTCTAAAATTTCACAATGGGCTCAGAGCGCGAACAAGAGAGGGCGCTGTTTTTACCACTTTTGAGAGCTCCGTGGACAGGACACACCTCGTGTGCGTACTGGTTTGCGTGCGTATAACGTGAAGTGTTAACCATTTATTTTGTTGTGAATGTGCACAAAGCCATGGCGTCTTTGCGTGAGCATCAGGCATCGTCGGCAATGTGTTAGAATGTCTCTCCCAGTGGTCTCCCCCAACTCTCCCTTTCTTACCGTTGAGGGGGTACTTGTGTGTGGAGCCAATACAGCACTGTATGAACTATGCATTGTTAGAGCTGGGGACAAACATATTACATGCTTACCTCAGGCATGCAACTGGGACAAACATATTACATGCTTACCTCAGGCATGCAACTTTTCCTGAGATCCGCTGATTTTCCTTGCTTTTTACTTCTGGTGAATGCCATTACAAATTGAAATATACTGGAGAAAGTCTTGTGTGGTTTGGACTTTCCTCTTTTGTTCTAAATTCCCAGTTACATGCCTGTTACTTGAGTTGGTATCAAATCACTGACCTGCTAGTAATCTTAGGGCAGTTTTACGGGAAAGGTTGCACAAAAAGTCTCACATGGAACCAAAAATGAACATTGTTTGAGGGACGATGTATACACGTATTTTCAAAGATTCACTTATCCTTACAAACCATAAAGTTAAACTTTTTCCGCGATAGCCTTGAAATTTTATTTTCTGTGACCCGAGCTGTTCTGACTTTTTAGCCTCGAGCCTTGCGCATCTTTTGATACCAAAAACATAAAATTCGGACCACGGGTTGCTGCGCATCAAAAAAGTTTCTGACGCTATGCGCTGTGAAAACTGAATTTCCCCATGTACGTAGTATACACGCATAGCATAATTACCATTCATGCATATGAATAATTAATTAGCCATAATTCCAAAACGTTTTGACCTATAGTCATGAAACTTGGGTATGTGCATGAATAGTTGTTCTATGCATGTACCGAGTTTCATATTTTTTCATCACTCGATGGCCGAGAACTTAGCCCTAGCCCCCGAGAGATGGTCAAAATAGCCCGGCCCATTTTGGGTTAAAAGGTCATTGAAAGGTCATTTAGGATTAAAAGGTCATTGATTGGTTTGTTTGATCTTGACAAGCTAGGAATTGAAAAACCAACTAAAATGTTCTTCTGGCCTTCCATAGAATGAAGCAATAAAATAAGGAGTATTTTTTCCCTTCAATAGAACTGCAACCAACCTAATATCTATACATTGTACATTTTGTTCCCTCCATAGAACTGGAGACATCCCAGTATGTTCAATTGTTGCCTTCCAGTAAATGAAGTCAACCTTATTTGTTTCATTTTGCCCTCCATAAAATTGACACCAACCTAATATGTTCTTTTTTACTTGCCATAGAATTGGAGTCAACCTAATAAGTTCTCCAGCTTGATGACAGAAGACGACCCCCAAGGCTCTGACTAACCTAGCTTGGGACTCGCCTCCATGCTCCTCATATCAAGGCAGTGTATCGATAGACCCTTTAGTACAGGCTAGCCTCTATTACCGCACACTGCTCCCATTTGAATGGTATTGTGAGCAATTTCAACATATCAAATATGCTTCAGAAAAGATCTTTTTAGAGTAAAACCATAATTCTAAATAAGAAAAGAACTGGGAGAAATGAGAGAAATGTGCTGCTGGTACAAGTCACTAAAACCTGAAGTAAATGAATTATAAAAACTTAATCACTTCATATACATGTACATGTATTTTCCTATTTATTTTGTTCAAATGATATCTCGATTGATAGTGTGGAAATAAGGTGGGATTTATTTTTGAGTTTTCATTTTGTCTTTTTTTTTTCTCTTCAAAACAGTTCATTATGTTTTCAGTTATTTCAACCGGGGGAATTTTAAATTTGGTATGAGGTCTTATAAAATGCTTAGTATTCTTAACTGCTCTGTTCCAATAATGTTTGTTCTAAAAAATTGCGATGAAGTATTTTGAGTGGTAAAACCTTGGAGAGAAAGCCGTTTGACATCCTTGCGAATAAGGTGCTTGATTTTTTGTTGTCTGTGTGGTTGGTTTGTCCCTTAATTACTACTTCAACTGAAGTTGTAAACTTTTGTTTCCTGATGAATAAGAAACAGTCTATTTTCAAGTTGATTCGTTTTTATCACCGGGTAACTTGGCAGCTGTTACGTTTAACCAATTTGTAATTTGTATGGTGTATCTTAAATATCTGTTTATGGCAGGAATACAAATTGCCAAAATTTCAAAGAAGAAAACGCAACTAAAGGAATTGTGCTGTTTGTAATCCGTTTTTTGAAAAGTAACATTTGATGACAACAAAATTGAATTACATGTTTAACACAAATTTAAAAAAAAATGTTAGAATTATGAAATTAAATGTATTTTTCGAGGAAATCACGTAATTTTTCTTTTCTTCAACAGAAATTTGCTGCCAGAAACTGGTTTTTATTTCTTAGTTTACAGAGAATTCTTAAAAGGAGTAAATGACAATAGACTCATTGGCATAGGACACATCTTTATTTTGTAAAGTAACAAACATTAAAACTAATGCCAATTTCCATTGCATCGATGTTAATTCGTGAACCACTTGTAAATGTACATTTGTAATAATTAAACAATTAAAGAGGTGTACTTTTATATTAAAAGCGTAGAAATGTTTGGCCCGTAATGGTAGATTATGTTAAGCGTCTAGGGAATTTTGCCACATGAAACTGGTTTATTCTGAGGCCAAATACATACATGTAACGGGAAACATAAAATCGTCCTCTGTGTATCAAATGACGTACAACGTTAGTGTGTAGTGTAGAATCGACAGGTTTTTTTTTTCCAGCTCCATTCTTAACTAGTAATAAATCGTAAAGGTGTTTAAATTATGGTGTTATTTGAATTGATTCTACTCTTGGTGTTTTCTGACACGTACTTAAAAAATTGCACTTACTGATGCTCATAAAAATCGATCTTGAATTCTAAAATCGTTCACCATCCATGTGCTGACTCGTTTGACCTCAGTCGCACAAGTCAGTAATACATGTACATGTACATGCATAAAATACATGTAAGCTAAAATCAGTCTTATCTAGCGTTATTCGATTGGCTGGAGCAACATTTTCCGTCTGTCGGCGGGCCCGGAACGGCCGTAGGAGATCAAATAGGGGATGCATAGCCCCCCCCCCTGTATTTTCGATGAATTTTCAAGCAGCCTTTTTCCGGCTCATATTTTAAAGGAAAAACAAAATCTTGATACATTTTGTACTAATGGAAAAATGACCAAACCCGTTAGCCCGCGTTCGGGATATTGCCTCCCCCCCCCCTCCGTCCCCTGCAAATTGGGCCCTAGTTGCACCCTAAGTTTGATTACTACACCCCTTCCCTATGGACACGCACTTCTTTCCCCCTCACGTTGAGATAATTACTTGTCTTCTATCATGATGACATTTGTTTGACGAACCGATAAATACAAAAGCCTTAACGGAGTTAAAGGTCCTGGCTGTTTTATTCTTCATTCTTGTAATGAAAATGCAAGATCGGTTTCCTGTGAAATTTATTGATCACATAAAAAAAACTTCGATGCCAAATATTGTATACAGCTGCGTTTGTTCGGGAGAAAAAACAAACAATTATAAGACTTAAAAAATGACGTTTTGGTTTACTCGACACAATAGTATAAACTCAAGAAAAATTGTTCAAGGACATTGATTCACTTTCTTCAAAATCCTCATAATTACAGCTTGTATTTGCATCGTGATTAATTCTTTGGATCAAAACATCTGCTATATTTATAGATATATTTACATACATAGCTTCAGAGGTGTCATTATATTTCTTTTTTTCCTCCTCTGTTTCATAAATCATTGTACAAGCAGAACATAAACATGTATACGTTGGAGTAACGAACAAAAATTAAATTCTTCCATTCCAATTTTTCATTTGGAATTGGGGGCAATATTTCTTTTCTAATGAAAAATATCAAATGACACAATTTGATCACTAATTGAATATGAACTAGCGCTGCTTTAGTACAGTAAACAATTAAATTATTATTATATCGCATTCACACATATCTTATCTTTAGCTAAAACATTCATTTCTTATTCAAAGAAAATGTTTTTCAAATAAAGGAAATACCAATGTGCTGAATAAAATAACTCAATTTTTCTTATAGTTACGTATTAAATGCAAAACCATGTTTTTTGCAGGTACCCTGTATATCATTATTAAACACTTTTCTATTTGTTCATTTCTGTTTGGCTCATACATTGATTCAAAACAGACATGAAACTGAACAAACCCAAACCCAACAAAACATTTACCAGACTAAACAAGAACAAGTGAATAAACTCTCAAAAATGGTTCATGATGTAATCACTGAGGCATGTTATTTTTAGGCATCATTTGGGTGGGCATTTGCATGGACATTTGGGCAGGCATGATTGGTCGTTGCTGGGTCAGGAGCTGCTTGAGAGAGTTAGCCTCTTGTCTCAATGTAGCCAGCTGGGCGCGCAAGATGTCATTCTCCTTCTGGAGAAAGTTGGCGCGCATGGACACCTGGTCTTCTCGTCGCTTGCGAGAATCTCGCGATCTTTTGGCCGCCATGTTGTTACGGGTCCGGCGCTCAAAGTATTTATCGTCTTTTTCGTTATCCGCCACAGGCTTTTTGGAGTTCCGTCTCTTAGTGGTCGAAGCTGCACACTGAGTTGGCACTGGAAAAAAAAATGAAGCAAGAAATGTAGATGAAAAATGAGAATCACCCCCCCCTTCATAATGGCACAATAGTTTTTGTAATTATGATGAAAATGAAGTTGGTTTGTATCGAATTCAATTGACAAGTCCCTCTCAAGTCATTTAGTTCCAGGTCAAGTGACAAGTTAATCGAAACTCCGAAAAGGGCCCTCTTGCGATCGACTTAATTATTATGCGAGATGTGACTCAGTAGAAGGGAGATTTCAATTTGGTTTCATCTTGACTTACTATTGCTCATCATATCGATGTTGTTGTTATCGGTGATACCTGGTGGTGAGACACCCTGTACCATCATCTGATGATCCGGCGACACCATCTCTTGTTGGCCGTTAGGTCCCGGGGATTGGATTACCATCTGCGGTACCGGCATGGAGGCTCCCTGGGGGCTGTTCAGCTGGATGAAGTGCGGCGCGAGACTCATGTTCAGATTGGAAGCCTGATTGTTGGGCATCATTCCAGCTGACATGTTTATGGACGGTAAGGTGGCCGAGGCAGCACCCGCCGGCATGCTGTAGACGTTCTCGGGAGAGGAAGCCGATGTCGTCAATAAGTGGCTAGAGTTTGGCGTTTGTAGTTGAGAGGTGGGTGTCAGGGTATGCATAGTGGATGGATCACCGTGTCCAATCGAGACCGGGGTTCCCATGCTTGAAGGAGGCATCAGGTTGACTAGACTTGACTTGTCTTCGTCTCTAGACTCACCGTCATCAGTCGGGGAGGCGTCTGAAAGAAAAACAAGGAACAGAAGGTGTGACTAAGATTTGTGCCTCATATAGCTTCACTTTGTTTTGACGTCTTGTGAGCAAAGGCAAGCGAAATGTATGCACTAATCGAACTGCCACAATAAGACGTCATTTATGTGATGGTCCAGGAAACATAGTATGAGAGGGGCAGAGATAAACTTGCATTGAGAGGCAAATTCAAGTAGCACAAGCTGACGACATTTTGTTGGTTATGGGGAGAATAACAGAAGGGTATCGGTTTCACTGGGGGGGGGGGGAACGGTGACATTTTCCGGCCTTTAAAATTTCAATAATGTTAGCTTTATAATTAATTTCATTATTCAAAGTCAAAGCCTGCTCACCAGACGGAGGAGGCGACATCATCCTCTGGCCGGTGTTCTGCGCATGCGCAGCTTGTACGGCATGCAGCAGTTGCTGCTGCTGCTGTTGCAACTGCTGTTGGTGTTGGACAGCGAGCTGCAACGCCGACAGGCCGCCCATGTCATTAGCAGCCTGCAATGCTTGACCAAGCAGGGACGAGTGGGTGACTTGCATGGGCAGCAAGGGTGGTAGGGAAGACATGTTCATCGAGGCGGGTGGGTGTGGATGGACGGCGCCGCCTGACACAGAGGTTATTATCGGCACGGATGGGGCGGCACCGGCCGGTGCCATGTTCACCTCCGCTATGCGCCCCATCTCCTGGGCCTGGGCCTGGGCCTGGGCCTGGGCCTGGGCTTGGTAAGCAGCTGCAACTGCTGCAGCTACTGCTTTTGCGTATTGCTGCTGGGTTCCTGGTTGTTGTTGCTCATGCTGTTGTTGTTGTTGTTGTTGTTGTTGTTGTTGTTGTTGTTGTTGCTGCTGCTGCTGCTGCTGTTGTTGTTGTTGTTGTTGTTGTTGCTGCTGTTGCTGCTGTTGTTGCGATGACTGCGACTGCATAGTGATAGGAGAGGTTGCGGTCTGATTGGTGTTTGACACCGAGCCGTTTGGATCCATTTCTTCCACTGGCAGTGTAAGCTCCCTGTAAAATCCTGTCGACTGGGAACACTCCTCCGAGTCTAAATACAGGGGCAAAACAAATTTAAAACCTTCAAGAATCAAGTAAAGGGCCACGCAAATCCCTAAAAAAAAATTACAGCTCCCTCTGTTATTTTTTTTCTTTTCGAGAGAAATGATTATTCCTTAAACGTTATTAAAAAAAGCTGGGAATGAGGGAATTGAAATAAGGGAGCATCTTTCGTAACAAATGGATATATCCTTAACAGTTATTAATTACCAATGTGTCAACTTCTTTCAAAGATCTTGATTAATAACACCACTGATTTTTGTTTTCTAATGGCAACATACGACCAATAACATGCCGACTGATGCATGGAAGTGAAGCAATCATCACCCATCTGAAAATCCCCGCCCAACAAAAAGAAATTTGCGAAGGAAATGCGCCTCGTAATAATGATCACAACAAAATGTTGAAAACAAAATGTGTTCTGTAAAATGCACTGCTTCTTAAATGGAGTTGCCGCCCGTCCTTAATGAAAACCTATCTGTTGACTAAAGATGACATTTTGCGAAATACTGGGAATTCCCGATCATCCAAAACAAAGGTTTAATAGCAATGAATTTATTGATGGATTGAGTTCAACGGTGTCGCCAAACATTTTGGATAATTCAACAGTGTGCAAAATAAAGTTATAATCATAAAGTGGATTTTAATTTTTATAAAACATTACTACATGTACAATGATTAAAAAAGGGAAATAATCTAACTTTTTGCTGCAGCAAAAATTGGCTCGAAAATTCATGGTGTCGGACACACTCAAACAAACGGATATTTGGTGTACTTTCTAAATACATTTTCAGTTAAAAGTAACAGCTGAACTGTTGAATATTGTTAGAAATATATTTCAATAAAAGGCATGTAAACCTTTCACCGTTCATTTTGTGGCATTTAACATTTTGGAATTGTTGGCATGGATGTTGATATTTCCGTGGAATTGCCCATACATTTATTCTAAATATCATGGCGCATCTGGACTACGATCAAAGCCTTCGCGCCACGCGCGTGGCGGCCTTCGGACAAAATGTATTCCTTGCTCCATGGAACAACTGACCCGTGGCCAATTCATAAATGGGCCAGACGAATAAACACTTAAGAAAATCTTAACTACAGACGGTTGCCAGACAAAATGCACGCTTATTGAGAGTAGAACCTCCCACGCAGGCAAATCATCCAAACTGAAGTCGGCAAAACAAAATGTAGTATATAATTACAAAGTTATCTCTACATATTTCAGAATAAAGCGGATCAGGAGCGGGTCTGATCTTAGTATGAAAGGTAATTGGAAGCCGCCCCCCAAAAAAATAAATAAATAAATAAATACGTAAATAGTTATGGCAAAACGAAGAACCCAAAATTAAAATACATGACGAAAGTATACAAACTACAAACATAATTTTAAAAAACTGGTAACGGCATACCTCCCTAACTCAAGATTTCCTGTAATAAAACACAATGTTTTTTCAAACTTTTTTTAGCCAGTCAAATTCTGCATTCTCAAAAATAAAGTTGGCATAATCCAACAAAAAACCACCAAATTCGATGGAGAAAAAAAAGTTGAGTCCAAAAGTTCGATCACGAACCACGCTAGGTCACGATTCTTACATAAGAATAATACTCTTAGTCTGGGCATATATACTCCATGGTTTGAGGTTTGGCAAAGAGCATGCAGTGGAAAACACTTTATCCAATACTATTCTGTTTTTTTTGTTTCAGTAAAACAAAACCTAAAATGCTACCACTAGTTTTCTTTGTTTCAGTAAAACAAAACCTAAAATGCTACCACTAGTACCAGCACCAAATGCATACAGTAAAACATACACAGAAGAACACCGTACGTTATCAAAATATGCAGTACAGGATACAAAACCATACTTATATCAGAATCGTCTTGAAATTCTCTCTGTGTTTAGCCAACTATTTTTGTTAACTCAAAACATTTTAAACAAAACTGAAATATACACATATGGAAAGGCCGTACGATCCAAACGCCATGATGCCTTATCCATAGAGGAAGCTTTATCTTTTGTGTTACGCAAGGCGTTTCAGACAAAGTTTCCCCATTCAACGAATTTTCTCCTTTCCGAATTGCTAATCCATGAATTTTGACAAGAGACAAAACCGTATGAACCCCCTGGGCTTACATAACACTGTTACGCCCATCGACCTCCCTCTAATAACATCTCAGGGATGAACCAAAAGGGATTCGATATGTGTTAGGCAACATTACGCAAGATGGCGACCATTGTTTGTCATGGGTTTATTGAACACAGCAGTTATTCAAGGCGAAGCCTGTAAGCTGGGCCGGCATGGTGGCCGTGGTTATAAGGAGAGAAAATTACGACAAATTACGTAATGAAACTGCTGAAATAGCATCCACAACCAGACAACACAACACTTGCAAGACACGAGGTCAGAATCCAGCATGTGCTCCGATGATGATGTTGGGGAGAGTTTCAGTCTCTGCGCCAGTCCCGACCGAGAAACAACCGGGGGAAATCTGGGTGTGTTCTCGGGGAGAAATGGGAACAACGGCCGGTGAGCATCGACCGACCGTGTTTCCTCGTCATAGTGTGCCTATTATTAAGTCTCGTGTGAAATATGAGGGCAGTTTTCGCCAATGGATAATATCTTGGATTAATGATCTGTGGATGGACGGACAAAACTCCGCAGATTTCATCACTAAGCACGATTTAGCAAGCTCAAAACTTTGTTCCCTCGCTCAACAAGGTGTTTATGAAACAAGGTATCACTATTCTGGGTTTATTTCTTCATTTCCTTGAGAGGTTTTTTTCCACTGATCATTCTTTCTTCCAAGTTCCATCCAGCGAGTTGACTCTTCACCATTCCTTGACTTACCTGGCGATGTTGAAAGTCGATTATTTCTCTTTGCAAAGGAACTGATGTGTGGAATGGTCGGAGAATCCTGCTCTTCACCAAACTGAGAATAAGTCTCGTAATTCGGGCTCTTCTCACTCATTTTCTGGGTTGGCGATGGCGGGTTTAGAGCTAGCGTGTTCATGCACAACACTATGGGACGGGGGCTTACATTTTCACATAGCCTGAATGTTGCGCGGTGTGGGCTATTGGAAGCAGTCGTACATGCACATTACATTGGGCGTGCAGCAACGTAACGGGGCGCTGGACCCGCAGGACCGGACACTGCATATGCATGACGGATTACATACAATGCAACGCTAAGCCTACGCGTCATTACGTATTCATAAGGAAAGATTATGCAAGACTGACCACAACTATGTTATCAGGCCACACACGGACTTATTAAACACGGGAAGGTGATAAACCTGGGGTTTAGGGATGTAATTCCGATTTATAACGTCATGATTTTTGGACATGGAAATGGTCATATTTTTGAGGCCAAAAGTTGTCCTCTAAAAGAAGTTCCTGCTCCATGGTGATGGTTAAATAATATTAATGGAGGAAGGACCCGTACCCATGGCTGAAGTATGCAAATGAATCATCCAAGGACTTCTGTGAAGCCGTGGCTGAGCAGCACGCCAGAATAATGAGAAAAGCCAGACACATCAAGGACATAGGTCTGGTCATTATGGTCTGAGCATATGGTCTGAGCGGGGAGGCTGAGGCATAAAGTCGTACTGTACTACTGACCAGTGCAGTATAGCCTATATGGCCTCGCCGCACACGCAGTGTCGTATACAAAATAATGGAATATTAATTCCTGCTCGCTTAAAATCGTGTAAACTTCCTGTTTATAATTATTAAAATATTTTTTGATGTGGTGGGAAAGGAAGTGCATGAAACTCCAAACATAGAAAAATACTCGGACACTCCTTGCGAAGCTCTAGATCTTGTCTCTCTTCTAGTTATACCATGTGTTCTTATTATTCCTCCATGGTTATACCATAATAGCAACCAATCTGCCCCAATCACGTCTCCAGCATGGAGAAATGAATCAAGTGGATGTCAACATGTCAATAATTTCCTTCTCTGTCTCATACTTTCTTCTTTATTTCTTGCTTGCAGCACAGAATATGCACAGAGTAAGAAACGCATAATACAACAAACGCATTGTTATTAAACGGCGTCTTATTATTTTAAATGGCGGTGTACAAAATGTGATGATATCCCGGATACATTCCTATTCATGCTAACCTATTATACAAATAATCCCTTTTGAATGAGAAATCAAACACTTGAAAACTTCCGCCCATGTTTGGTTATAATTAGTTATAATTGAAATAATTATTATTTTACAAATTTCGAAAGTCAAGACATGTCAGAAATTCAACACAACCTCAAAACTGGAAGTTACTAATTATGTTTTGATGCCAGAATGAAGCAGTCTACACATACTTCCGTACGTGTTCTACATAATTATTTTGCATTTACAGACAATTATAAACGTATACAGAAGTATCCTGGTTATAAGGGGTGAGTTAAAAAAAAGCGGAACCCAAACCCCCAAAGAGAAATTACATATTAAAAAAAATAAGTAGCACCAAAAAAAATAATGACTGGAAAGCCAATTTCATAAGCTACTTTTAGATGAAAAAAATACTGAAATTGCTCAATCCGTTCAAAGAATATCACCATTTAAACGCAATGACCCTAAAACCTGTGTCGTCCCCCCCCAAAAGTACACAATATCTTTATTAACAACCCTGGTTAGGCAAACAATATTATTTATAAAATCCACTTAAAAAAAAAGACAGGCCTTCAAAAGGACTTTGTTGCATATTTTTAACTTTTAAACTGAGGTTTAATCGATGATTGAAGACAATTGTGACGGCGATTCTTGAAATCGCATTTTTGGCGAAAGAGGTTTTAGGGTCATTGTGATATTCTTTGAACGGATTGAGCAATTGCAGTATTTTTTTTCATTTAAAAGTAGCTTATGAAATTAGCTTTCCAGTCATTATTTTTGGTGCTACATTTTTTTTTTTATAATATGAAATATAGTTGAGGGGTTTGAGTTCCGCTTTTTTGACACCCCCTGTATATAGTAATTTTCAGTTGCTTGAAACATGGCTTTGACATTTTAACAAATAATTGAATTTAGGGAGGAGGTTTAACGGTGAGCGATATTTGTACGAATTCTAGATTTCACCAATATCACAAAGACACGGTCCCATGGTTTTATATTTAACAATTCAGTTCATTAAACTGAGGCGATTCTTTGAAATTCTTCTTGTAACTTGTTCGGCGGACATAAAAATGACAACAACAGTCGTCGGTTCCATTTTTTGTGGCTATTCCTGAGTTTTGTGAGGTAATAGCTTGGAGCTGTTTGGTCCAATGGAATATTCCTGCGCATTAATTCTCTTGTCTCTTCATGCGTACTCTACATTAGATAAAATCAACATGGCAGCTGTAGTGTTACAGTTCTCATCTGCATCAAACGCCTTCAATAAACTTACAAAATACATGTAGCAGTGTTTCCCCTGCGCTAATGAACTAATCGAGGTGGTAACAATTCAAATTGATGATTGAAACAAAATGTACGTAGTCTGCAAACTGAAAAGAATGCAGCTATCACAAAAATACCCGTTAATTCTATCTACACATCTAAATTGTGAATTCTTGATACATACAGATCAAGGAAAATGCTCATAAGTTACACAAAATGTAAATTTTTCGATAAGTATTTCCTTTATTGTAAATCTTCACAGCGAGGTGGTGATATTGGCAAAACTTGAGCGAGGTAGTCACTGAAAGTAGGGAGGTGGACTGCCTCACGTTTGAATGGGCAGGGGAAACACTGACGTGTACTATGAGCAAAATATATACATGTACATGTATACAAAATACATGTAGTCAAAATCCATTGTACATTGCAAAAGGCTATACATGTAGGTGGAAATGGCAAAAAAGACAATTGTTTTCTTAATGCTTTTTAATAGTAGGCAGAAATGCAGGTAATCATTCCAGCGTATATACATTATTTTTTTGATCGCTTACTTTTTTTCCACGGATTAACTGAAATGTACTAGTCTCAATTCCATCCGTAAAATATGATTACATTTTCAAAAAAAATTGTTCCCAACATTGGGACAAATCCCGGATCCAAATGGCAGACTGGATTGGGTTTCGGAGGGTGTAAAATTTGAAAATACTTGTGCAAAGAATTCTTTAAATTAATTTTCTTGGCTAGAAATCTCCGGAAAGATCGAATTGCTTTATATCGAATTAAACTAAATACCACGGATTGTTGTCTTTGTTTTCAAAGTTATAATCATATGGTATCGTACGTGATGGGTATACAATCACTTAAAAAATCGGGCCGATTGTGCCAAATTTCAGAAGTACGGCCTAAAATATTTTTGCATAACCGGTTTTCGGTGGTTTCATATCATTTTATTCAACAGCGACAACCTCGTATTGATTGCCATGGTCTTGACTCCGCCTCCCTTTGCTATCGAGGTTGCTATTCTCCTCCCTGCTCCACAGGTTGGAGCACAGCTCCGTAGTCTTCTGCACTGCGCACGCTCCCTAACCCTTGACCTCGGTCCAGGTGACTGTACTGATCATTAGAATCAGCGGCAGTTGCTCCAAGGGCGTTGTAATCGTTGCATTCGTCAGGAATTGTCTTTGGTGATTTGGCCAAGGCGCGATCGAGATGGCTGTATTCTTCAGTCGGGTCGATGAACTCATCGGAAGCTCCCCGCCGCGCATGCGGATTGGACATGGCGTAGGTAGCGCCACCAACGTTGAAGTGTTGAGGAGGAGATTGGAAAGCCATTGCGTAGGAGTTGTCATGGTGATGTTTTCCCTCACGCTCAGTGTACTCTTCCTTGACATCTTGAGAATAAATAGAGAATGGATGTCTGTCAGATGTATTTTTCTTATGTTTAACTGTCAAGAAATGACACTGGAATGTCAAGTAATAACATTCGTTGAACGTGAAGGAATGACATTGGAATATCAAGGGAAGGCATCAGAATGTCACTGACATTCATTTGGTATGAACTGATTATTTCTCAGACAACTGAACGACTCAATCGGGCTTTAAACTATAAAGAGAAACATATGTTGTTACCTTTTGCATTTTCATAATGCACCTCAGGCGAAATGGGGAGATTGTCATCAGTCCTGCGGACAGTTACACACATATAAACGTGTATGGTTTAAAAAAAGTAATTTTGATGCCAAACATCAGATTTCCTTGAAAATATATTTTATTTTGGAAGGACGGCAAGGAAGAAAATATCTTTTTTTCCCCAAAATATCTCAACATCTTTAAACACCTTGAAACTGCCCCAAGTGCGTATGTTTCCTGTGATAGAGCTGTATACATATTCTGGGTCCGATGTCACACCACGGAGCATATCATGGCAGGCCCACTACGCTTTGTGTTTCCTTCACAATATTTCGTCAAAGTAATCCATTAGTGATATAGCAGGATGACATGCACCAGCGAAACCGATCACTGATAGACTAGACCTTTCTGTTATTTGTAACCATTACGCGCCATTTTTTATGGTCCACCGCAAGCGCACGTGGTTGGCAACATATTTTTCCAAAAAGTCCTCCTAAAACCCTCCTTACATAAGAAAAAGGCATGTTTAGGAATTGTTTGGTAATTAATTTTGAATTTTTAACACTAATTTTTTTAATGTAAGTAGGCATAACTGTTCTTAGTGACAACCACATGTCGGCGACAGAAAGGTCTATATCAAAGCCTATTACCTTTTTTTCTTGGCTTGTTTGCGCCTGCGTCGGATGAAGAGCAGTGAAACAATCAACACGCATACAAAGATACCCGCTATCACTCCACCAATCACGGCGCCCGTTACAGAAGAGCTTAGGCCTCCAGGATCATCTGGCTCTGAACCAAGCGTTGGTGTTGGTAGGCCTGCTTCCTTTACTGAAATAGAATTAAATAAAAGAAGAAATGAATAGCTAAAGTTGAATTATCTCATTAATCCAAACATCCTGGCCGCGTGAACATTTGTTTTATAAAATAGGAGGAATGAATGTGATAAGACAAATTATTACATTGTATAATGTTATTAGTGAACAGGTGCATCTGAGCTAATAAACTGTATTTTTTTCATTTCAAATTGTAATGCCAATCAAGATGTTTCCAAATCTGAATGAATAAGATCTTGTGATATTGCTGCACTTACCGATGCAAGTTCCATTGATTGGGTTGCACGTCTCAATTTGCTCATCACAGCTGCAGTTGTGTCGACAATTGCTTCCGTAGTAACCGTCCGGACACTCTACAGAACAACTGTATTGAAGCAAAGATACATTATGTACTTAACAAAATCTATTTTCAAGCCATCACGACAATAACAAAAATATATCGTGGGTTAAGGTCCAGTGAAGATGCTTTTGGAACATCCGGATCGAAGTATTCGTGGCAAATTTCCTCCTGCCGAGCACGCAAGTCAGACAGCAAACTATTAAAATGTTGGTACAGAAACAAAAAGTGACTCATCAGAGAAATACATGCATGTGAAAAGAGGCGAAGGGTTGGCACAGAAACACATGACATAAGAGAGTTTTACGGACGCACAGACAAAAAAATGACCCTACAATGTTGGTACAGAAACAAAAAGTGACTCATCAGAGAAATACATGCATGTGAAAAGAGGCGAAGGGTTGGCACAGAAACACATGACATAAGAGAGTTTTACGGACGCACAGACAAAAAAATGACCCTACAATGTTGGTACAGAAACAAAAAGTGACTCATCAGAGAAATACATGCATGTGAAAAGAGGCGAAGGGTTGGCACAGAAACACATGACATAAGAGAGTTTTACGGACGCACAGACAAAAAAAATGACCCTACTTCATTCCGTAGAGCCCAGGTGGGCATAGACAGCTGCCATCAATACGGTTGCACTCCAAAGCGTTGTCAGGACATTCGCACGACTTGGTGCAGTTGCGTCCGTACTTCAATGGTCCGCAGCTGTTACTGCAGTTCATGCCCATCCAGCCAGCTGGACAGTCACAGTGTCCAGTCAGGACATCACAAGTGGCGTTGTTCTCACACTGGCATTGCTGGTCGCAGTCCACACCAAACTTACCATCAGGACACCTGCCATTGAGGGGAAAAGGTCAATAAGAAATGAAAGTTCAACAGATTTGATAATTCGATCGGTATGTTGAGTGTTTTGTGCATGTGTGTAGTTTTATAATAAAAAAAGGGAATAAAGGAGGGATATTTTGGAGTGTATAAACATATGAAAAGGGGATATGCATCATAATGCAGTCTCTCATTACAAACCGTCTACGGTAATCGATTGACGTAAATTTGCATTAATGGTGTCCCCGAAAGAACATGGTCCTTATTCACTTTAAAATCGAGATGTCGTGGATTCCCAACTCCTTACTTTTGGGAGATGTCCATTCAGGGCAACTGTAATCGAAGAGAAGGCTTCACATCAAAATGGTCCGCCTCCATCGATGTTTTTGCTCGGCACATTTTTTTTGTGGTTGTGCCCAACGTATTTTTTTTATGATCTGATGAATTTGGAAGTTTTCAATCTATGTGACAATTCACACCAGATGATTGGCTTTACCGTAATTAAACACAATTCTCACCCGGAGAAGAAATTGCAGATACCCCCCGAATCATTCCTCCAGCCTGGCGGACACTCACAGACATTGGTGGTGATGTTGCATCTTTGGCCGTTGATGCATTCACCGCCACAGTCGGGACACACATCACTGTCACTTGCTGCAAGAGTGCAGTTTCTATCGTCGAGTTGTTCACTGACACATCCATATATCCGATCGCATTTGTATTCCTCACCGCACGAACATGTCTCTGCACAGTGTATGCCGTAGTGTCCCGTCTCGCATTCTTTTGGGAATAAATAAGTTTATAATTATTGTATTAATGTATGTAAAGTTGTAATCAATAATATGCGCGGTGTGACCGATCAGAAATTGTCAGGACGGTCATTCAATCCCCTGAGTCTTCCAGACTTGGGTCACGTGACAAGCTTTCCAAAATGAGCCATGTCAAATATTTTACAATATCAATTGCATCTGACTTCACTGTAATCATTATCTTGAGTCAAGCTTGTCTGGTTTCAGACAATGACCTCTTGATCCGTCCTGTATCATAGCTGATTGAGGGCGCTATTATGCAGTTCTGATTTCAGTTCGCTTTTGTCTACCCCGTAAAGCTAGCCAATCGCTTTCATCAATTTGCTCATATCCCCGCCACACTATTATTGCACGGGCGTTGGATAGATTTCTGCGTGCACACGGAATGTAAGCGCACCATTGCAATCACGACGCTACAAGTTATACCCACAATGCTTTGCGTATCCTGCAACAATATCTCAGAGTGAAAGGATCATCGGCCACATTGGTGATTTTGAATTCAAGCTTTCGTTTTAAGTGAATAAAAACGGGGAGTAATAAAACTTTGAATAAAGTCCTAGGAGGAAATATACCTGTGCAAGTTGCTCCTTGCATTGTCCATCCGGGACAGCACTCGCAGGTCTTTTGCTTCACCAATCTATATTTAGTGTACTGTCTGGAGAAAAAAAATAAAACACACACACAGGAAATGTTCACTTGAAAATTCAATTACACGTATTTTATAATAATGTGGTGCTTGTACTTTATACCAAAGGTCTTAAACTGCACTTCGTTACCCCTGTTCATCAGGCCATGAGACCAGTTTTTGCTGCAGCTCGAGATCAATGCAATCTGGTCTCTACCCTCACAGGTACTCGTACTCCTGGGTGGAGAGGCAATTGCGCTTCAAAGAATAAAAGCGCCATATTCCCAGTCAGGGTTCAAACCATGGTTCAAACCCACGTAGGGCCTACGTACCGCACCACGGCACTCATGAATCCAACACCGTGACCACGGCGCCCCACAAGGCCCAGAGACAGTCACAGCATTTAAAACATTCCCGGGGGAATGTATTGTATGTATGCACACATCATGACATACAACATACGAGCGTGTACTACCATTCCTCGCTACCAAGTTTGCATTCACCTAATGATCTTAAAGCTGTTCCTCTATAACAAAAATACAGTGCGCAATTTGATTTAAATCTATTCGCACTGGGGGTTATTGAGGTGGATAGACTACCAGGTACTAGTGTTTGGTGAAAGGTGAAAACATTTCTTCCCAAGATAAAATAATTGAGCAAATTGTAAAACTTGATGCTTACCGACGACAGAGGAAAAGGCACCACCAAGGTCTTCTTGTGGTCGTCGTTCGAACTGACACATATTCGATATACCTTCAAGAAATGACAGAATAGGCGAATTTCAAATTGAAAATGGATTGGAAACCGAGACTCAGTGCTACGCCATTGTATGACATGGGCCGTATTCACGAGTCGGCCATTTTGAATTGAAAGCGAGGTAAAATCTTCATTTCTGGAACATGGGAAGAAATGAAAGCAAGAAAATTACTAAGTATTTAAGCCAGATTAAAAAAAAATTGAAAGTAAAATAAGGCTGCATAAATAGTCTGGCACCATTCCATTCAACAGTTAAAAAAAATAAAAATAGGCCTATTAAGGAACTTCACGCGAATTCAAGCCAACAACCATGAATCTTCTACTCAAGTATCGAAAGTAAAACCAGCATGAACTTGCTTGTTCCTGGATCCTGTTGACTCTTCTCTTGCTACTTTTTATTTGAATAGTATCCGGGTTTTAAATACACATAATGCCGGTGCCGAAAGGGCATTACGGTCATGACACCCTTGCAAGCACATCATCACATGGCGCAACTGATACGGATATAATTTCAAGGCAAATGTTTTTTTTCGGGGCAAAGGGCCAAACCTTAGATTGTCGAATTAAAAGGGACTTTCCCCAAAGTATACATCAATTTTAGAGGAAAACCAATGCGGCAACAGTTAAACCATGTCACAACATAATTATAACAAGCTCAGCTGAGAAAAAAGGGGGAAATGATTAAACGATTAAACATCAGGCATCATTTTCTTTTGAAATATTGAAACAGTGAGCGTAGGAGGAAAAACTCCTTCATGACTATTCCAAACAGCGGCGTAGCCAGTGTTCTCACCATACCGGGTAGAGTTGGTAGGGGTGGGGTTGTTGCTGGATGTTACAGTGGGGGAGGAGCAATTTATGTAGCATCCGTGCTGAAAAGTAGACAGGTTTTTTTTCCATCAGTCTCCCGGCTTCCGTAAAATCAAAAAGTGTGTACATGTACAGGGTTCATTATGGGGTAGAACACACAATAGAACAATAGACCCCATAAGGGAAACGCTATGGAGTTTGAGATTTCAATAGAATACAGGAAAACAAAAGAAGAGAAACAAAGGTCTTTTCCATAAGTATCTGTGGGTAAGACTGTGTGTGTTTATGGTGTAAATCAAGGACATACAAAGTCATGTGGAGCACCATTGAGTAATTGAGGACAGGAGTATAACGAAAAGATCGATGACGAGAAACAATAGAACATCCTCCATTTACACCATTAGCAAACCTGATGGTTTGCATGTGAGTTTGTTTCTGCATTGTTTTTATAGAGAGCAATAGGGTCCCCAATTCCCAAAGGTCCCCAATTTGGATTCGTGTAAAAAAAAACATATTGGAGGTCTTCCTAAAAAAAGTTAGAGTACAAACAAAAGAGGGACACCCTTCAAAGCGGACCCCTATCGGACATAAGCTCTCCATGGCGGCACAAATAAAGACGTTCGCGCGACGGCAAAAAGGGTCACTCGTGAAAAAAAGGCCGCTCGTGAAAAAGTATAACAAAATAGCGGTGGGGCTGAAGTTTTTTATATAGGGGGCTTGTGCCCTCCCCCTCCTGGCTACGCCACTGGTTCCAAGGTTTCGATCTTCGAATCCGGAACACGAGTCTCAGCAGCCGCAATATGCCCAGAACATCGTAATCAATCGACTTACCAGCATCGGTGTTGCGCACTGTCACAAACATTTTCACGGTCGTCACGGAGTTGCGATAAGGACCCACGACACAGGAACACCAACAAAATCAGAGTCAGGAATAAGAAAGTGTGTTTGGTCATTGTTATCATCTCTGTGATGAGACGCATGCCCTCTCTGATAAATGGATGAGAGGACCGTACTCAGTTGTTGCCGTGAAGTAGTAGGATCACAACAACAAGGAGCTTACTGAACGATGAGTCGAGCAGATACGGCAGAACTGCGTCGTTTGTTCCCACCAGTGCGCTCTCAGTCTCAACTGTCCTTCTTTTCTATGCGCGATGTTGTTTTGTGGCATGAAAACCGCAAACTGTGGTAAATATTAACTAACAAGGAAACGCAGTGTTTTTTCACCCGGCAAGTTTCATTTCTGTCGTATTAATTCTGTTTTCACGGATCTTCCTTAACTAAGTTCCTTGTGTACACAGTGCCAAACAGGTGCATTCAGCACATAGGTCCCGGTCATAGCGTGAAGGTCTGCGCATGATCTCACTGAATGCATGTAATGTTACACAGCTACTGCGGAGTTCATCATGTACAGAAAGGCAGGCGCATTGGACCGTATCCGGTTGTGACGATCAAAGACGATGCGCGGATGCGTTGTTGAACCCCAGATTATTTGGGGGTGGGGTGGGCATGGGGTGGGGGTTGGATGGGTGAGATGTTGACGTTCCCACCCAGAAACCAACTGTCATAGACCCCAATGATAAATGCCCCCACTTCAGAAATTCAGGAAAAACTCTCCAAGGTGTTCGAGACATACATCCAATTAAAGCTTATTTCATCATCTTTCATTCATTGTCTTTTCAATTTTCGGGGGGGGGGTATAACTGATGACTTTTAGGAGAAATTTCCATTCGAAGATGATCACCCTTAAAATCGTTCTAAACTAAGCCCATCGGCATTTTGAAAAACGATGCCTACACTCCATAGCAAAATAGAGTGCTTTTAGGGACCCAGTTTCCGAGCCAAATACTGCAAGAGGCTCAAGGTCCCGTGCACAGCTTGGCCGGCATGCAAATCGTGATTTGGCCGACGTAGGCATTTTGGGCCCATTACTGGTCTGCAACCCTATGCATCTATATATTCGCAGGTCTCGCAAATTGTAAGAAGTTCAGGTTTACGTTTGTTGAAGAGTCCAATACTGTACCTTCATAATGACCTTCCTCCATGATTCAGACTTTGTAATGTTATGGTAACACACTCAACATTTTCATTGCAAATGCCACCTTCACGTTTTATTGCATTATGATTTATTGCCAAAACTGTACAATCAGCCTTCGCCTGTGTACTATACGGTAAGTTTTTCAACTCAGTTTTCCCACAAATGCGACTGCCTCACGAAATGCCAATTTAACAGACCAACGGGAAAATTTACAGACAGTTATACATGCCATGATACATAATTATGGACGCGACGTCAATCGTGCATGGGGACGGGGGACACCCACCCCAACATTTTAAAGCGGGGAATATCCATTGGTCCCCCTCCCCCACTTTTTCTTCCCCAAATAAAAATTATAGCCTACTATAATATTCTTTTGCTCAGAACAGCTGATTCAATGGCTCCAAACTCGAAAATGATTTTAAAAAGATGATCTTTTGTTCAAACAAACATTGCCTCAGATAGCGCCACAGAAATTGCTTTTCTATAACTGCATGTCTTCTCAACTAAATCCCCATTTACATTTAACTCCCCACATTTTCAACCCCAACATAAATACGCCCTACCCGATCTATGATCGGGTAAATCAGCTTGTTATGATATAGACTCATCACAACCGGTTACACGTGACCTCGCTTTTCTGGAGCTTACGCTGGACATGTGTTAGAGCGCCATCAACGACTAAGAGTTGAACAGTAAATTCACGCTCCGTGTCATAAAACAAGATTATTGATTGCTCAGATAGGAAAGGCTTTGCCAAAATACCTCCTGAATATACTTCATACAATAATGACGTGCGGATGATGAATCTTTTATTTATTAAAAGCAAACAAAAAATCACGTACTGGGTTTTTCTTTTCTTTTTTGAGAAACTAACGATAAAAGAATTGAACGGATGATATCTGTTTTATTTGGAGAAATCTGTTTTATTTGGAAATGCGTGTGGGATGTATTATCAATAAAGCCAAACACAAATAAACATGTTTTTTTTCTGTTCAATAAAAGGTACTTACTCATAATAAAAAAAGATGTACCATTAAATGTATTTTACGACAAATATTTTTCATAAATCGCTTAGAAAACTATACCATTTTAAACATGCATAATTGCATCAAACCTATACATGGTTAAGCCACACAAAGAAATAGTCGGTCTCTGGTCAGACCGAAGTTCCGGAATTGATGCGGCCACGCGGTTTTTTTTCAAGCTTGTATTGTACAGACAAGGTACTATTTTGCTTTTTTGTGACCTCATTATACATTGGTGTCCTCCATAATTTGCCTTGGTGCCCTTTATCATTTGCCTTGGTGCAATTTCCCCATTCCTTGGTGCTCCTTGTTACAAACATTTGAGGAGGCGCGGCAATAGAGGGCGCTGATGTAGCTTCCGTGTTAATTGAAAAAAGGTTGACGCGCATGATTAAAATCGACGCGCGCGCTGACCAGAGACCGAGTATTTTTTTTTTGCCTTACTTATATTTATCTATGTTTTCTCTATCAATACATGGCGAAATGCATCGGTTAAACAACCAATTTGGAGTTCGTTCATCCATGATTGATAACGGGCAACTGAAAGCAATAAAATAACTCCCAGACATTCCGAGTGAGCCAAATATACATATAATTTTAATGAACTTTTTTGCAGCAAGTGCAGTGGGTGTAGTTAGTAGACCTGGGGCCTGCAGTGTCGCTGCACCAGATCAGTTTCATTTCCTTCGGGCAAAGGACAAAATTAAAAACAAAATTGTAGCGTGTGATCGGTTACATCAGTTTCTGGAGACAAAATGAAATTGTTGGGACAAAACGAAACAAGCAGTTGTTGTTGATAATGTAGGCTACAGTAGCAGCGAAAAAAAAATAGGATAACGGCTTGAGAAATAGTCCCTTGGAATTTTAACCGGAATAATTCATTCAGCATTTTTATTATGAGGCTGGAAATAGGTCACATCGTTATATAATTTTATCCGTCTTGTCTATTTTCTTATTATGTTGCAAAAAAGAGCTCAGGCCTGGGAGATAACATCTGTCTGATAATTGCATTTATTTTTTATTGTTTTATAATTGTTGATCTGTCCTACTCGTTTTGTCTGTTTTCTCTTGTAAACGACAGCTGCTTCTGTTTCTCTATTTGCATAAATTATTTGCTGACGCCTACAGCAGTTTAATTAAGTAAACTCGAACAGATGCTGCTAAATGGCACACATTCCGCTTCCTGTTTCCAGATGTTACATTATTTTTTTTCTGATATTCTTATTTTTGTGTGTGTCAGTCTTCTTCGGCACCAACGTTAATTTCCATTATTAATTAGGGAGTAAGACTTGAAAGTCTTTACAACTTTTAGTGGGTTTTTGACATATTGTACGACGATGTGTAACTAAGATAGAAATGACCAGATAGCGTCTTCAGTATATAGTGCTACAACAGAGATATCCGAGTGTTGCGGTTTCAATCACACCGTCTAAACTGACCAGTTCATTACAATGTGAATGTTAATAGGCAACACTGGTAGATTGAACTTGTAGGATTGTAGGCTCAAATAGCGGTTTTTAATGCACGAACCCCTACTGTACACATGTACATGTATGCGAGTTCATGGGTGTGGCGTTCTTATATGCCTCGATGATCCACGCAAAGATATTGAGCCATTGTGAATAGGAACAAGTATACTGATAACATCACTTGACCTTAGTCCTTGTGATTTCAGCAGCCCATCTCATGGACACAGTACTGGCAATAATATCTCTCTACATCTCTGATTCGATCACGAAGAAGAGTGCTTTTGCCTGAATGGTAACATCGATAAAAAGTGTCGATCTTGCCGTGCGTAATTTTAAGATACAATATGCATTTTCTCAGAAGCCATGCGATAAGATTCGCGGGGAACCAAGCGGACATGTAGAGCCGACCGGGACACCAATGACTTTTAAGTGATGCTACACTGGCAGGTTTCGGCCACATGTCCTTAGCCAGTCTGACAGTAAGCTCTGAACCACGTGGAAAACTCAAACAGGATAATTAACGATGTGATTACTTAATAAGAAGCTAGTATAATACGTCATAGCATGGCTTTATATGTTACAGAAGATAATTTATGCGACAATCATAATTAACTTTACCTGTATTGTCAAATTTATATGAGCATTTAGCTCTGAAGTATGTGAAAAACTCAAAATAAAAAATATTCGCGGGGTGTTTTCATACTGAGAATCTAGACATGCAGGCTATTATTTTCATTCCGTTGTGTCCACTTCACCCGCAGGTTTGCTCCAAGCGGAAACACAACCCTAATCACTGGCAGTCCCTCCCGCAGCATCTTGCCGGAAGACATCTCACTGAGATTGCATCAACCGACGGCCACCTGGCTAGAGACGAAATCACGCGAAGATTAAGACTACAGACAATCAATAAAACGGACTCCATCGACGGGTTATCGGGGAACGAGAGGTCGACGTAGCGGCGTGGATGATTACTCAGTCGCTACGGACACGCTCACCAAACGCGTGTATGTTTAAGGCACTCGTGCACACACGAGTCCTATATGTCCTATATGAAATCTATATAAACTCCTGTAAACTAGTCCGGGACCATTTGTTTTTACCTCACCCGTAGAACGGTTCATTTGGCTTCTTCATGAGATGTAGGCCCTTGAGTTGGGGTACAAATACAGGTTCATTTTATACATCAAATCTTATCACATTAACACAAAGGGTATATGCCTCTACCCGTTGACTTAGAAGGGATATGCTTCCAAAGCATCAGCCAGAGATGTAGCCGAAAACTGTAGAGCAAGCCCACCTCACTGAAGCCCCACACGTAAACATGCATGACTGTGGATTGTTTTAAATGCGGGATACGAATTATTATGCGGGTCGGGAAAATAAACTTTTATAGCTAATATATTTATCACCATTTTGTGTGACTATTTCACCCAAACGCATTATATAATTATGCCTTAACTTAACATATTGATGTGCCAGATAAAATAACCACGCACAATTACAAAGCACCTTTTTTCCGCGCTGCATTTTGCCGCACTGTGACTATAAGTGAGACATGCGCGCTACATTCGATTGGACTGTACTGCAGCAGGCCACATTTCACACCAAGTACTATCAGTGAGAGGACGCGGCAAGCGAGGCGGCTGCACGAGGTACAGTGCTTCAGATTCAATAATGTTTCATCAATAAAAGGACTGAGTATCCAGGTAAATAGTATCGTGTTGTCAAGTCCGTGACATTTTAGCTTTGTTGCTGGCTGGGGGCCATCGGAGCTAGCCGCTACGTCCCTGTGCCACTACACCGTGAGTTCACAAGCGATAAGCCACGTACGTCTCCAATCATTGCACATCTTCGGTCCGGTCATTATTTTTCTTCGAGCAGTGTTCACATTTTGTAAGTACAATGTATATTGGTATACAAACTTCAAATTTACTTTGTAGTAGTCGACTGCTTTTAAATCGTGCATCGTTGGTTTTTAATACATTGGTAAGATTTCACGATGAGACTGCAATTAAATAAAAGCAAACTGACTGCAATCATTTTTTTTTTCATCGATGCTAGTCGTACTTTGATGTCAGTTTGAAACAATGGTATGATTTTCAGTCACTTGTGCAGTTGCCGAAAATGCTCACTTGTTGAACCATAGCACCTGCAAACACGGACATGTCAGGATGCAAGTAATTATGATAATTAATTCTCATGTCTAGTTACTTACGCCGGTACTAAGCGCAAATGACAGTGGCGTGTTATTGACGTACACCGTGAAAGCAAATTTACAGACTGCACTACCTTAATGAGTCAGGCAGGCGGTACCGCCGGGTACGTGCGCTCAAACCCCTCGCATTAACCGTCTCATTGTGTACACATCTCATATTGAACACAGATATTCTTTTGTGGAACTTGGAATCTTTGAACTTGAATGTCTATGTGATACCACGAATCGATATCTTGAGTTTTTGTCTCATAATTATTTGCTTTATTAATATGGAGCATGTAATAAAGCAACCATCCTAGCGCACCAAAACGTCCCCCTTTAGAAAACTTTCTGTAGAGCAGAGAAGAAAGGAAATAATTTATTCATCTTAAGTCGCTTTTATAAGTCATGGGTATGTGGGTGTTATCACTGAGAAAATCAGAGGCTTCAACTGAAAATTTCCACTTATTCCCGCTGTTAACAAGTGACCAAAAGGAAACTTTGTAAAGCCTCTCCGTTTAAGTTTGAGACAATTTAATAGACCACAAAAGAAACGGGACTAGGCCCGCTACTGATCGTGAACTCTTAAGTGAGAGAAATCGAGTTGTTAGTACCTTGTGTCCTCTCTGATCCTACGCACTGCAACGAGCTTACTGCATTTACCAGAATTTCCTGTTGTATCTCCTGATTCCTTTTTCACTCAATGAAAATTTGTTTCTAGTAAAAATTGAAGGAAAATTGATGCTGAAACTTACCTTTCAGATCTGAGTCATTTTCATGAAATTATTACATGAGTAGTTTTCTTATTTTGATTTTTCCCCCAATAATAGCAACCCCAAAGCTCATTGAGAATAATGCGCAATATCTGCATAAACCCCCAGGCAATACCTTTTCCGACTCCAATGAATTTGAAGGTTGCATAATGAATGCCGCAAGGCTTATATTTGCAATCATCTCTCTACGCATCAAACCAATATAAGCTGCATACAAAACACGGTCGATGATGTCCTACCATAGAGGAATAAGACGGGATGGCCCGGCAGTTACAGGAGGATTGTGGTCCTCCTTGATCTTCTTATCCCGTGGGAGAAAGCCAGAACTGAA
The DNA here is from genome assembly GCA_029964075.1 of Patiria pectinifera. Lineage (NCBI taxonomy): Eukaryota > Metazoa > Echinodermata > Asteroidea > Valvatida > Asterinidae > Patiria > Patiria pectinifera. The sequence goes on along the minus strand of CM057143.1, from coordinate 22,274,367 downwards.
AAACAAATTTAATTCAATTTATCATGGAATTTGATTACTGAGAAACAGACTTTTGGTTTTCGTCAATTGGAACTAGAAGGAGGGTGGGTGAGGAACTGGAAAAGAGAACTGAGATATTCACAGAGTGAAGCATTATGCGTTGATGAGACCAACGATGGGAATATGAGCATATTATTAAAGAGGGAAAGGTTGAGGATTGACTTTCATGCATTAGTGATGCTTGTTTTCTTGTATAACATGTTGTTTTCCCCTTGTGAATGTTAATGAGGTAGCGGGACCAGTGGGAGTAAATTATTCACGGAATGAATGGATGAATAACTCATATACCGCCTACGACTGCTTTGTGTGCCGGCTATAATGGGAAAGTACTGAAAGAGAAACAGCATGGCGAAGAGAAGGGCGCTCTTAGGAGTGTTGTCTTTCCGAAGCAGACTCCTGAAGGCATCGGGTTCAGGTGGGGGATTCAGGCGGGGGATTCAGGTGGGTGAGTCAGGTCGGGAGTCAGGTTGGGGGTCAGGTGGGTGAGTCAGGTGGGGGAGTCAGGTCGGGAGTCAGGTTGGGGGTCAGGTGGGGGAGTCAGGTGAGGGATTCAGGTAGGGGGGTGTCAGGTGGGTGAGTCAGGTTGGGGAGTCAGGTCGGGAGTCAGGTTGGGGGAGTCAGGTGGGAGTCAGGTGGGGGAATCAGGCAGGTTGGGGAGTCAGGTGGGGAAGTCAGGAGGGGGAGTCAGGCAGGTCGGGGAGTCAGTGGCCCGGGAGTCAGGTCGGGGAGTCAGGTTTGGGAGTCAGGTTGGGGAGGTTGGGGAGTCAGGTGGGGGAGTCAGGCAGGTCGGGGAGTCAGGTCGGAGAATGTGGTCGGGGAGTCAGGTCGGGGAGTCAGGTTGGGGAGTTTAGCGGTACTTCCTTCGCCTTCCACAGCTATGATCCGGGTTCGATTCCCGCCTGGGCCAATGTTGATTGGGTTTTCAGTCTACTTGATTCCATGGGTTTTTCCTCAGAATTTTTTTTCTGGCGTTTTCCTCCCACATCTAAAACTGCAATTTCTGCACATTGTTTTTTTTTTTGTTTTTTTTTAAACTGAATGCATGGAGTACAAGGAAGTTAAAATAAGAACTAAATAAATGAATAAACACATTTGCTAATTCTGCCGGTTTAATTTAAGGTGAATTTGCACTCTTTCATCATTTTGACAATATATGAAGATTCAGGATTTTGCCCCAACTCTTGAAAAAAATCCTCTACACCATGTACGACTGGGACGCCGAAGAACTCCGGAGCACTACGTCATTACTCAACGCACATTAATTGTACCATAGTGCTCTATGATTGCACATGTCATGTATTTAACATTTTTTTCAGGACCCAATGACGTGTACTGTAAAGTGCAGTCCATACATCATCTTGGCATGCCAATTCATCTATATGCCAATTACAAGAATTTTCACGCAAGTACATATTAATACATGTACACATTTACAAGTGAATGCTAATCAGAAGCTACATGTACATGTACATGTACATGTAGGAAAAGCTACATCCGGTATGCAGTGAATCACTGCGGTGATCCCGGCACTGTAGTTCTCTATGCATGTTTACGTAGGCCTGTAGCAGGGTATAACAACATACCAGATTATCCCGTCAATAACGTGTGGCCTGTGCGCCAAATATACGAGTATCGCCACTACCCAGGCCATGCCCAGTAGTTGAGCACCGACTGCTCGCACAGCATAGAGACAAGAATGGATCGGTAGTGGTATAACACAGTGACTGATGTGACCCAAATCTTTGTGGAGACCCCAATGATACCCATGGCCAGACAGCAACAGAATGTAGTGAACAGTAAGTACTCCTACTATGCGATATGAATGAGTGATCATAATAATAATAAGCTAAAGATTCTTCCAACCATGACAAGAAAACAAACGTTGGTTCAAACATGGAGCTATAAAAAGATAGCTCCATGGTTCAAACGCAAGGTTCAGGGATCGTTCGTTGCACCATGGAGCTATATGGTTGCACCTTGTACACTTCTCACGACCCGGCTATTGTATACTCGAGTGGTAGACCATAACACACGTACAATGCGGAATAGTCAGTATCGATTTCCATTAGTTTTTGGTCAATCTTCTCGGTACTTCATGTGAAGTATTACACACTAGTGTTCCATATGAAATGACCATAGTACATGTACATGTACATGTACAACAATGGAGGGATTCCTCCGTGGTATGGTACAAGTAGCTCGGTAACTTAGAATGTGATGTTGTGTAGTCAAAGAAGTTCTAACGCGAAAAATCATTCGAAATACGAATAGTGTTCTGATAGTCATTCAACCGACAGTGGACAGTAGAACCGCGGATGCGAAGCCATATAATGGTTTGACTTTGACCATGGAGAAACGACACCTCAGTTACGGGACATTTTTGGCTTGGTGGGACCATGGAGCTATAATTAAAGGCTCCATGGTGGAACCATGGTGGAACCATGGTGGAACCATGGTGGAACCATGGTGGAACCATGGTGGAACCATGGTGGAACCATGGTGGAACCATGGTGGAACCATGGTGGAACCATGGTGGAACCATGGTGGAACCATGGTGGAACCATGGTGGAACCATGGTGGAACCATGGTGGAACCATGGTGGAACCACGGTGGACGATCGGGGACGTCATGTTTGTGGAATTACATGTACTTGTACCATTGTGCCAAGCGATGGTGATAATACAGGGATTAGGGGCCATTGGTGTCACACTCCATACTTGGTCGACCTTCATGTCAGGGTCTGCTTGCAGCAGGTCATACGGGAGCAATGTGTATTCTCTGTCTATTTCTGCAGAATATTTAGAGTTAGAACGTAAGAAATATTCATTACGCAAACTTGAATTGTTTATTTAAAAGACAGTGGTTACAATACAACATTACTTAATTCTACCACAAATTGAGCCACAAGTGCAGAGAACATGCCTAACATTCAGCCCAACTTTTCTCGTTATTCCCGAAACCAACCAAATGCTCAAATGTTCATAATGGGACAATTACTTATTATAGGTCTTGGCTGTTTCGAAAAGTGTGAATATTAAAGAAAATGATTTAAGCGGAGCCATGAGACTAGACTGGCACATGCCCAACACTTTGAGATGATGCCCCATGTATGAGTCTGGTTGCATATTAAACTTACATGAAACTGTACACAAAGGGGACTTTGTACTAGATGGTTCTAGTAAATGCATACACATGTAGTTGTGCAGTAGTAGTACTGAAGAAGTTTTGGACCTAACCAGTTTCTAGTGCCAGACGTTTTTCTTTCACATCAGTGACGTCATTTGTTTTTCACGGATGTTTCCAAATTTGCGCATAGGTCTAGGCTAATTCACATCTTGAGAGTCCCACGTGATTCGTGCTGGTCCCAGAGAGCCAGTCTAGTATCCTATGTGCATCTCCCTGACTGATTGACTGGTTGTTAGTTGTGAATTACCCGTCTAACACTGTCTTACACTGGTAGACCAGCTTTGGAACTTGCCTATTAATGTTCGTGACGTAGAGCATCTACACTGTACACCACAATGTGCGTTAGTCCGGCGCCGCTTGTTTCATACTTCCGTTATAACAATGTGCCGGAATTAAGTCACGTCTCCATGCCAACGGCGAAAGTGGATTTCTCGTTTCCTTCGTGTTACTACTTTACTGGAAATTCAACAAAGATTTTAGCCATACTGAATCAATTTAATAGATATGTGCGCTCTTTGGCATTAGCTTAATAGCTTGCCTTGTCTTTTTCGACTCTCTCTCTCTCCGTTAAGAATTGGTGATTTTCAACCAAGTGATCCCCTCAATTATAAGGTCCACTATTCTGGTATATACACCACCGTCACAGTCTGAACTCACGAGTGATTATTATAGCTTGGAGGATGGCCATCTTATTCCACCAGAGACCCTCGAGCTGTCACTCAAACGAGCATCAAAGCCAGCGGCAATTCGCCTGTCCTTCATCAAATCTGGCCTTTTTTTCCCCATCAAAAAATAATGTTACGGAATATCTCGTTACGTGTTCCTTAGGCAGCTGGGTACTCACCTCTGAAATCGGATCTTGAATAAAGAGCAGTGTGCCTCTCCAGGGGGAAGGGACTCGTTTCCTGTATAAGCGAATTGAGTGTCTTGAATGTTTTCATGTTTTCTGCTGAAACATGCACAGTAAAAAAAAATTCTCATCAGGTTAATGTAGTAGCAAATATAATACTATCAACTCAAATTGTTATCAACATTTTACAATTTTAAAAATATCGTGAGTTGATTTTTCCTAAACTCGTTAAGCAAACGAAATTAAACGAAATTAAAAAAAAAAAAATTTTTTTAGTGCACCATAAGAGTGTTTTGTGTCTTTTGACTCATCTGCTAATGCGAATCTTCATATTATGTGCATATAAGCGGGAGGGGGGGGGGGGATGTCATATTGATCTGACGCTGCTTGAGCATAAACATCTCAAATGTATTTTTTGTTTCAATTTAATTGTCTTTGTGTCTGTTTCACTATTGGTTCAGAACATGGAAGGCCAGTCATGGACCAAACGTGTTTTAGGTCCTTGAATATTATGCTTAAAAATTTGAAAATAAAATCAATAATCTGTGATTTGACGTCACAGGAACAGCACCCCAATAAATAGTTTACAAGAAGGCTCTTCAAAACGCTTTAATCAAAATAGGATGTACGACTATACTCCCAACGCACGGGTATCTGCAGAATTATCTTAAAATGGAATATTCACTTCATCAAGGGTATTATCTTTGCGGCGAGGCTCTGCACTTCCTGTCAATGCTGTCTGCAGTACAGTGATTTTGATTAAAAATAAAGATGCTTCCGATTCAGAATAATATTATGCAGACTCTTTGGAGACATGCCAAAATATTAATTCCAACATGACATTGATCTGTAACTCGATGGAACTCTATTTTCCAACATGTCATCTATCTGCAGTTTGATTGAACTCACTGAGCCATTACACCCACAAGTCAGTTAGCGTCGGTTCATGAAAGCAGCCTCAATTGCATAATCTGTCATTCATAAATAATACGCATGGGAATACATTCGGATGAATAGTATTCTGTTGGAAACGCGTTATTACCAACGGACGCGAAACGGAGCAGTGCCACGCTTGACGGAGATTTCAGATACAGGAAAAACGGTTTGCGTAAATTTAGACAGACTTTTGTGTTCACATCATGGTCAGGAAAGGTGTAGGGAACTCTTTTTTGATGTTCAGTGGTAGAGGCTATTGTAATATCCAACATAATTAGAATGCGAATGAGTCAAATTTTATGACGGATTCCAGCACGACGTTTGTTGTGTGCTCATTCAACTACGTCTTGTTGTTGCTAGAACTGTTCTTGTACTGCATAGCAGTTTCTTGAAAGCAAGACATTTTGCACAGACTATAGATTAGCGTGTTTGCTTTTGAAAAGAGGCTTATGTCGACGGCTCGGTGAAAGTAACACGAAAAGGTAAACAAAAACGCCGAATGACAAAAAGGCGAGCCAACATTGGCAGTTGAAAGGCTTCGCAGTTCACTGAAGCAATCAGGTTCTTTATACCAAAATATCCAAAGTTAGAGTTGTGTGAATCATGTTGTGCTTGTTTTTTCCCCAAATTGTAGGACAAATGACATCACTGGATCTTTGGCTTGCATTGTTTTTAACTGAAAGTATTTCAGAAAGGACAATGAAAAATGTAACCTCTGCCCCCCCCCCTTTAAAAAAAAAATAAATTACCAGTGATATCCTTTTGGCTTCACGGTGTAGATTGTGTTTAAGTATCACATTGTTTCCTTCGGCTATAATGTTATACAGGTATATTTTAATGTGTTCTTCTTTTACGCCTTTAATGTTGTCGTTGCAGTTTACATTATGTGAAATTATTCGATATGGAGTTGTATATAGCTGTTATTTTGTTCGTTTGAAACATCTGGAAAAGAATCCCTTGCAGGAAACTACAGACTCTTTTCCCTACGTTTGTGTTATTGCTCTTTATTTGGAAGTCTCTGGTTTTGCAAAGACGTCATATCTCGCGTAGAGTACCTCCCTATAGAGACTTCATGCTACAAATTACACTCCCAAGAACAAAGTAGATATTCCATCCTTTCGGTCCATAGGAGCAAACTTACCTCGCATGAATTCGCGTTACCATGGAAACCTACATATATCAGAGGAAACTCATGCGTGAGACTCAACGCAGATGTCATGCACAGGATAACAATCTTCGATAAAGTGGCATGATAGTTGTTGGACTGGTCGAGTGTATACATTCATTGTGCTTAAGGCGGGTCTGCTTAAGAAGGAATAAAGTGTCATCTTTATTCCAATAATTTATATATCGTCAGAGCAAATTTGCTTAACGATTGGCAATGAGTGTGATGTCTTGAGTTTGCTGAGTCAGTTTTCGTGATATGAGATAAGAAATATGCGCCAAAGCTGAAAATAGATTTAAGACGACGATTATGATGGAAAGGAGTTTCTCATTAAAATCATTATTAAATGCATTGTTCCGATTTAAAAACGTAAACAAACGAACTAATAATGTTTACATAAACATGTAGTACAGTGATACCTGCTGATCATTGCTTCGTCAGTTAAATTTCCATATTAAATTTGCTTGGGCAGAGGCATCAAATTTATTGTAATTGACGTCCGGCCCAGGAGACTTTCAGGGCATGAAGATCATTAATATGAACTGACATAGCTTTATTTCCTTTGTGATTGACTCTGTAATGATGCGCGAAGTTAAATAAATATACAAGTCGAGCAGCCAAGAGTGGTGCGTAGCGCGTTGGATAAAACTATGAGTCAAATTATTTGTTTTATCACCAGTCACCAAAGTATGTATTTATTATCTTGATTCCTCACGTTGCCGGCTGGGTCGGAGAGGTGGCATGTTTCCTGATGTGCCATTTTTAATACATGTAATATCCACATAGGCCTACAGACCCGTTATCAACTCCACACCGTCCATGCTAATCGTGTTGACGTACTGCCATAACGGACTCTGCTGTGTGAAGCAAGCTAGGCCAGACAATCTCCACGCTGTTCGACTTCGACCCTCCTGCCTCGTCTTTCCTCCCGCCTCGTCTTTCCTCTCTTGCTTAATTGAATCGGATAATTTGCCTGCCAATGCGTGTAGTGTTGTTAGCGCAATTTGCGTCTACGCCCGTACCTCATAACTTAAAGGGCATTTCAACTGCAGTCTTGCTCGTTGTGACAAAGTCATCACAAATATTCATTGGTGTTCCCTCTTAAACGTTCATTACATTTTTTTTCTCACAAATTCTCGGACGCAACGATTTTAGAATTATTTTAATTGAAGGAATTAGGGACCTACATTGGCTTAGCTTAGCACAACACCCAATAACCTTTTAAATACGTCTCCTGACCCAAACTTTCAATTTCGTTCAAATAAAACACATAGACCATGCCTTCAATTCAAATACTGCGATGTAAATTTAACACTGATTTGTCTATTATACAGTGTCAAAGTTTTATATCAATGGTTCTATATAGATACCACTGGTGCGAAATTTAACACCGCTATTTTTGTAGCTTGCATGACAGCCATCTTGGATCTGCAGTGTTTTTGTTTTGTGTATTAATTTTCTACATGTGAAATTGGGCATTCGTTATGAATCAAAACAACGAAAACTTCTTAATTATCGTTTTCTGTTCCTCCACGCTTAACTTAGTGCGTCATGGGCTCCATGTTAGCTTTGCGCATCTTTAAAATCGACAAAATCAGATTCCATGTCCATAATTGCACGGACCGGAAAATATCATGCCGTCTCAACTCCAATATCTGAAATCGCTTCCATACCATAATGTTTATGATGTTGGCCATTCATAACATGCATGTTATTTCTGTGAGTGTTATATTATAGGGATGCTATTTTCCTGTCATATTCAGTGATAGCAATTGGAGCGACGGACTGTGGACCCAGGGGAAATTAGGTTACCATGGCGATTTGACACGCCATTTTGGATGGATGTGTTAGTGATATTTTAAGTTCAGTTCGGAGTTCTTATTTCAAGTGACTTTTGTTTTGAATTTCAGGTCTCATTTTGAGAAATTAATTCAAAGGTAAGTTTGTTTAACTTCAAATGAAAAGGTGAAAGACATAATGAAAGTCTTTTCATTGAAGGCTATACATCCAATTTCTATTAAAATTTGTATTTCAATTACCATTCAATTCAGTGCTGCAATTCACAATAGCAACCGAAAGTACATAAAGTGGTTTCGATTTATTCTCCATTACTGCTGGTTGAAATAGAATTATGAAGAGGAACCATGTCCCTAGATATAATCTTAGAACAATCAAAAGGAAAGACAGTAAATTAATGATGTGATGTAATCACTAATGATATTTTTACATCATGTTCAGAAGCATGTCCTTAACGTTTTGTTTCTGTGAGGAACTTGCCGCACGATTCTCCATGTCACGTAGTCTCATTTCCTGTCGTTCCTTTTTTTCTGGAGGCCCTGGTAATATTGTCAGATCTGATTGGGCGGGCACAGAAAATAGCCGGGTCTCATGCGAGGCAGTCGTCGTTAGAAGTAATAAATTAGTCGTTATTGAAACATGTACCCACACTATACCATCGGTTTGACTCGGGTGTCACTCTGACGACCAAGCGGCACTTTTTCTTTTCCCGCCGACGTGACTCGCGGAGCAATTACCGATACAGTAAGAGTCTTTTAGTTGGCATGGCAACGATCCCTATTCATTTCGAGAAGACGCTTGATGGATCCGGCAAATGGCGTTAAAATTTAACCCGGGATACATATTTTGCGCTTTGGGTGGAAATTGTGGGCCTACAACTTGTGCATTGAAAATGTACGTGGTACTAACAGCGTGGTTGTGTGTAGGCGTATTTTGATGGTTCGTTCTTAGAGTACAGACCAATTCGGGCAATTATATTACGAAGGCCCCCTTCTATGGCGAAAGCATTGTGTTATGGCTGTTAAGATAATCCGTCACGTGACAGTTGCTTTGTACTCTGGCGTGCATAATGTTTCTCCATTAAAGGGGGCCTCGTGAATGTACAGTTATAGAGGAATCAGTTTCACACTCGTTTTTTTTCCGTAGCCGGTTTTTTTCACATCGAGGTTAATTATTGGTAGGCAATCATGATAGGCGATACTATAGTTACAATGTTTGCTGCCCATATACGCGTGTTCTAGTGTGCCTCTGTCGTCAACTCACTTACTTCATTGGTTCAGCTGCGATCCAGACGCAGCACATTCGGCTCCGATATTTGCATATGAGAAGCAGCTCTTGTACTGTGCTGCTTTTAAAAAGTAGCGGTGCAGTTTGCGGTCTGAATACAGAATTATTTATGGTTGGGCCCCGAGGGAGAGGAACACTCTAGATTACGAAGATACAAGAAACTGAGTCATTTATCTCAAAAACGCGACGTCAAATTTCCTTAAATATGGGTCGACATATTGAGATAATGTGTCCTTCCAGGGGGGAAATAGTTACTTATTCAAGATCGTTCGTTTGAACGTGACATCTTACAAAAACTAAAAAGCTAATAATTCATTTCGCAAATCGACTGACAAAGAATCAGATAAATAGTATCGAGTCGCCTTGGTACACCAGTAGTAAATATTTTTGTTTAAAATAAAAAATGATTTCATCGGATGTCCTTTTTAGTTCAGGTTTGTTGTCTTAAATGGATTAACTACCTGCATAATTATGTTGACCAATCGCTTGGAATAAGCGTACATAGCAACATTAAACAACGATACTGTTACTTTCTCAGTCTGTATACAATGTAGAAAAGACCATTAGTTATAATGAGCAACCAGAATGCCTACCAGGCATAAACAGCAACAACTACATGAAAATGTCAATGATATGAATCTATAATTAAAGCAGAATTCGATTACAAATGAAAAGTAGGTTGACAAACAGCGTTGGTAAGCGTGTCCATTAACGCTGAGCTTTTAGTAAAGGCTTCGGTGCATGGTCAGAAAAGGGATGGTGAACGTGGTGAGTCTCCTGATGTGGGTGTTAATGTTGATGGTATAGTCTGTGGTGAAAATGGTGATATTGCTGAGATGATGGTGTAAACGAAGATGATATTTATGATGATGAAAATGATGACGATGTAGGAAATGAAGACAATGACAGAGTAGCATTAAACGCCTCATTTGATGAGGATATTAAATCATTAATTATATGGGGTTCTGATCAAAACAGGATAAAATGTATGGAAAATCCATTAGTTGTATCTTGTGTAATGGGTCACCCTATATGAAAAGAATGGCGGTCTGTGGTATGTGCTTCATTGAATGACTCACGGCTATATGGCATAGGGCCCGTTTAAAAATTAATATTTTATTGTCTCTAAAGCCATTATACTTACTGATATTACGTCCTCTGCACTGTGTAAGTGCACACACACACGTGTCTAATAAATATCACCTATAGACATGATGGCAAATATACTCAGAAAATTGATAATTCATAATAGCAGTGTGTGTGTTGATCATTGTGTCGTTATGCAAACATAGTTCTGCGAACCGCTGTTCAAACAATCATCATCACTATGGCTCTGAAATAATATAAGAAAGTTAATTCAATTTCCAGATGATTATATTATATTTACGGGTCGTGTGCAAAGTAGCAGTATATTACGTGTGAGTAATTCAGACGTCCCTTATCCGAATGGATTTTCGATAGTTTTGCATTCATATTGGGAAAGGGCAGTTTGATAAGTTGCTTCACTGGACACACTAATATCTCCGAAATCTACCATCGTCAGAATACTGACCCAACTGTCTTTCTGTATATGGAAAGGAAACAGTCGATAACGAGTTAACTTCTATCACAAAATGTATCTGTAAACTTGATACCTTCCAATCTGGGTGCAATTTCTTCAGCGAAGAATCCCCGCTATAGGGGCCTATATAGCAGATAAATTGTAACGGTAAGCGTATTCCAGGGGTATGACGGGAAATTATGGCTGCATGCTTACAGTATTCTGTGCTTACTGGGTGAGTGTGTAATTCTATGCTATTGCTGTAAGCTCTGAAGTATGGTGGTCATAAGCGCAGAATTCCGTGGTTAACAGAACTAAGACGTCAAAATCATCTTTTTTCTTTTATTCTCCACAGTAGGCAGCCAATCGGATGTCGGAAAGATGACGTCACGTTCCAGGCTCTCCGTCCTTATACTGATACTCGTCCTGACGTTGCTGAGTGTCCTGGCGTACTTGCAGAGTCCGCTACAAATTGGTCTTACCAAGAACATTGTCGTCGGTAAGGACACTTGTGCCAGTTAACCCAGTTTTCGTATTCCCGATGCTTTGGTTTCTTGGTCAAAAAAAGACGAGGCTTTTTTTACCTACAAAAAATAGCCAAAATCCTGAGTATATTCCATACGATTTGTCGTGTTTGTGTGCAATAAAAACACCACAGTCTGACTCATTCTAAACGGTGGTTACAAACGATTCCTGGGGACGTAATAATTTGGTACTTAAAGATCCAGTTAATAAAGTTTGAGATAAACAGAAAAAATCAACAATTCGGTTGGTCCTTCAGATGTTTCGCAAGACACCTTGATGATACGTTCCTTGATGATAAAATGTCACTTGAGAGTGTAATCGTATAATTCCGATTGAAATTCGATACATTAAAATGTCAATGACTTCTCAGGGTGCGTATATAAAGTTAATGTATTTTCCTGGTCATCATTATTATGCAGTGTTGTAGTCGGGTGTTCTCCCGAGTCCCCAAGTAAAGTGTACAACAAGGTTGAGAATTGATTCAGTAACCTTGAACTCAACAACCAAGTTTATATATACGTCGACTGAGTATCCTGAATTAACAGAAACATTTGGAAACCAAGTGGATAGCTGAATGTTTTTTTGAAGAACGCTATCCCTTGTTCCATTTGCAAAACATAGACCCTTTAGGTTTCAGCAAAGCTTTTTGTCCAAATACGTAGATTAACTCATATACCCATAATCAAAAACCTGCTACTCAGACGACACTGCGTGCTGGTTCAAGATAAATCCACACCGTCTTATTTTTCAGAATGATGACTCGACTTCAGTATGCATGTTGGGCATGGAAGGATAAAAAAAATACACCAGCCTGAATGAAAATGTACCCTACCTGCACTTGGGCTGTTCACAGTAATTGTGACACCACCTGACCCGACCTGTGCATGACTCAGGATCGAGTGGGCTGGGGTTGATTTCCCTCTTGTTCCGAGTCTAGTCGTGACAATTCTGGCACAACTACAACAACAGGATTACCTTCATCAGAATAATCAGATTCATGTGTGCTAGACAATTGTTGTAGTCATATAGGAAATCGGTATAGCCTACATGTTCGTGGTACTTATACTGCAAAGTGCATGTTTAGTTAGTTTTAGTTCAGTAATAAGCTCTTTATGCCCCCCCCCCTTATTGATGTTATTGCTTTGTCTGCCTGCTTTCTTATGACTACATTTTGTATGGTGGTTTAAACGCATATTATTGTAATGCAGTTCGTCTTTTTTTTTTATGAAAAAAAAGGGTTATTGTCATATCGGATTTTTTTTTAATTTGACACACACACCATGCTTCGAAGATAATAATAACCAAGAATGGATAAAAACAACCGAAATAGCCAAATATTGCATTTATTAGATAAGAAGTCAGTATGTTACTTATGCTTTTGAAATCCACCTCAACGCCTCAGTTTCAGTTGTGTTTTTTTCCCTTCAAAAATCAGTCTCTTTTTGGCGGCAATATGAGGAAATGGGAAAATTAGAAACCCAAATTAATTGTCACATTGTACTGACACAGGAAGTATTGTCTTGTTTATGCAGGGAATTTCCCGCCACGTCAGAGGCATCTAAATGACATTGCAAGGACGACACTGCCACAAGACATGCTGGGCAACAGCACGGTAAGTATCAATTATTGTCTCGTCTCCATCTCAATGAGGACATTCAATTTCTTAATGATCTCACTGATTGCCTGACTCAGAGACTGACTGTCGCTTGTGAGCCGGGCAGTGCTATCGTATAGGATACCCCGTAACGCCAATAAATGGGATAAATCCGGCCTATTGCGTAGACCAGATACATGAGAGATTTCCAGTGAATAACCATTCTGAATCGATTGAATAGATGAAGGATCTGGGGTGAGCTTTACGAGGCGTCCCTGGTCGTGTTCATGGTAAACGAGGAGATCGATCACTATTGAAGCCTGCGCAGACCTCTTGGCTATGAGAATGAAAAAAAAATGAAGACCAGCTTGTACCTGACATTTCGTTCTATCGAAGGCGTATAAAAATGAAAGAAAAGAGACTTGATCACAGAAAACTTGTAGAATATTTTGGGGCATTTAACTCGTGCAGATCGTGGTTAATTCTGCAGGTTGTGGGTTCGAGTCCAGCCTGGGGTTGTGGTGTTTGTGCACTAGGCCGAGTGAGCAAGGCACTTTTTGTCACTCATTGGTTCTCCAAACCCAGATGGGTATTTGTGAGGGAGTGATGGTTATTGTGGTTGATTCTAGCTGCTTTGCGCCGAAATGGCAGCATCGAGCTGTATACTCCCCAGGGAGCTAAGATTTTATTTGGAATGTTTATTGGCCCAATGATCAGGGATAATAATTTACTTAAAGCCGCTTTTATCTTAGCTAAAAGCGCATTATAAATACCCGTTATTAAAATATTATTATAATTAGATCAGTGCAACCATATAATGTTCTTTGTGTTTTATTTTTTATATCAGGATGAGGACGTTTCCAGAACTATTTTTAATATCGACAAAGACAAAACAGCCCGTCCAACCGAAGACTTGATGGTCAAAAAAAGCGAAGAACAAAGGACACGAAAATCAGTTCTTCATGAAGCTTGTAAACATTATGATAAGCAGACCAACTGGTACTCGCAGATGAGAATACCCCCAAACATTATAGTGGACGATGCCCACAAAGTTGTCTACTGCTCCGTGCCCAAAATAGCCTGTACCAGCTGGAAAAAAGTCTTCCTCGTTTTAAACAAATCCTTCAAAAATACCTCGGAAATCTCGCAGTATTTCGCCAACCGGGATGGGCAGAAGATGCTGATCAGATTGAAGGATCTCCCCAATGCAGATATCAACAGGATACTGAAATCTTACACCAAGTTCCTGTTCGCCAGGCATCCATTCTCTCGAGTGCTTTCGGCGTTTAGGAACAAATTGGATCCGGAGTCTACCTTTGAGAGAGCCGGGATCTGGCAGCAGACGGTAGGCAAACGGATTCTGGATGAATACCGCGGGAGTCGCAAGGCTGGTGCTCCTTTCGATTTGACATTTGAAGAGTTCATCAGATACCTGACTGACCCGGAGGTACCGCGTAAAAAGTCCAGCAATAAACACTGGTCGCGAATCTATGACCAGTGCCTGCCATGTGACATTGACTATGACGTCATCGGTAAGTTTGAAACCTTGAACGAGGACAGTGAATACATCTTGAGGCTCATTCACGCCGATGAGGTCATCTTCCCGGGGTCAGACTCCAGTAGCCCCACCGGGAGTTCCAACCAAACTCGGCTAGAGTCTTACTACAAAGGAGTACCCCTTGTCGACCTGCAAAACCTCTACCAAAGGTTTAAAATTGATTTCGACATATTTGGCTATGAACCACCTACTCTTGCGTTCAAGGGAAGTTAACATCACGTGTTTAATATACATTCCTATAAATAGCACAGTGTGTGACTGCAGAGACTTTCTGACCTAAATTATGTGCGAAAGTTGAGACACGTTATTGATCCTTCCTGAAACACTAGACATAAACCAATCTACAGGTTGTACCATGCGATAGCCGTGTGATCTCACCACAATCCAAATTGTTGCTACTTTAATGCCAAGCAACTTTCTACGATGGCCAACGTCTGACGTCATTATTGCATTGAAATTTTGTTTTGTAATTTGGTTGATATTATTCCGTGATTAATATGCATGTGACGTCATAGTGACGGAATGGGCAGTTGGCTCATTTTACCAAGTTGAAGCACTGTCGAAGGAACGATCTTGTTCGGGTCAGTAATGTACATGTGACCAACAAAATTGTGTCATGTGATAGTTTGTCTCAACTTACTCGCCAAATAAATATTGGTCCTCTGGTGTCACTTACCCAAAGAGAAATGTGTGCTTTTAGAGACTATATTTTTACATATATTTTTGTCCATATATAAAGCAAAAAGTGAAGAGAACGATTGATATTTTTCGCATGCAGGATGTTTCAGAGGGTTAATGACAAAATGGTGAAATGCTTACATTTATCCTATTAAAACGCGATGGCGATAACTACAAATATTTTCAGTTTGGCCCGTGTGGTCTAGCGGCTGAGCACAGGATTCATGATCGTGAGGTTGTGGGTTCGAGCCCCGCCGTGACCATGCATGTTGTGCCCTTGAGTAAGGCGCCTTACCTCAGTTACTCCTCTCAACCCAGGTGTTAAATGGGTACCGGCATTGTTCAATGCTGGGAAGGTAACAGACTCGCTGTGGAGGAGGTGTGGCGATCCCCCCCCCCCCCAGCTTATGAGTCTGGCCAATCGCTAATGAAAGAGAGATGGGCACACCGTTCCTGTTAACACAGGTTCGTCCCCCCTAATTTTCGGGTGATACCATTTGAATAACTTAATATACAATGTTCCCAATTTCTGTGAAATATTGTCTTTGTAAAGTGAAAACACATGTACCGTAAGTTTGATGCAACCACGGGTTGAACTCGACTTGCATTATTTTTTATTGTCCCGACTTCACGTCTTTTAGTCATGTCTTCCGCTACCAATGAAAGTTCAGATCAGATTTAAAAAAAAATGCATTTAATGAGAAATGTATATTTTCGATTGAAAGTATTTTTGTAATTACATCAGTGTAGTTTATAACGTTTATATGATTGCATTTGTCGGTGGTGTGATTTCGGGAAAAACAGAAATTAAATTTAATGTCAAAAAATTCCCGCAAACATTGAGAAAGGGTGATTTTCCTCGTCCGTCGTCATTTACACAATAACGCAGTTTTGGGATTTTAGCATCGGACATTAAGATTAATGGTTTGTATTTTGCACTTTGTAACCCATCAGTATTTATGGCAATTCCTTACCAGAAGTGCAGGTAGAGAATGACATAATCAAGTATTTTATTTATTCATTTAAAATTTTGAATTCGTTTGCTGTGTCTCTCCATTTGTACGATATATTATTACAAAGTATACAAGTTTGAACCTCTTTTATTTCTTTCCTTCATTTTTGGGGTTTCTGTTTGGTTTTTGTCGGGATATGTTGGCTACAGTACTCTTAAACCTGTTTGCAAATTGGATCGGGGAAGGCTCGTAGGTTGGCTCTTTTGTTTTGAAATAAAATTATTCTGCTAATTATATCACTGCCTTAATAAATGACAACAATAAATAATATGCAAATCAAATAAAAAATGTATGCAAACATGAAACTTGAATTAAAGTTCTTTTATTGGGTTAATCATGCTAGGTTTGAGTGCTGGGATCCTTTGGCAGGCTTCTTTCTGGTCGGTCGAGAGGTTTTTTGCGAAGGATTATCTCAATGACAAGGCATTCACAATCTTGATGTACTTGATTTTGAAGCTTTCAAAGAGAAACCCCGCCTCCCCCCCCCTTTCAGAACTTTGATGCGAGACGTCCGTGCTTGGAATCTCACCCACGGACCATTCTGTTGATACCACTGAAACGTCACGCTTGAATTTTGCTTTCTTAATTGCTTCCGTTTTGGATTTATACAAGAATTAGTAAAATTGTTATTTTTTTTCGATTCGATACTAGTACGCTCAATTTACTTTAAAGCAAAGAGTATTTAATCGTTGAGGGCGTTCTTTTACAGTTTATTGAGGGCACAGAGGGCGCCCTATGAAAACAACAGTAGGCTGGCACCTTGTACTCGGTATTTTCAATGCTTGATATCCGTACAGAATTCAGGGAATCAAACACCTTTACTTACTGCACAAGTTTGCGCTCGACTCAATGCGGTACTGAGTGACACGTCACAGTACAGTTCACCCGGATTTTGTGCGTTTCTGTAGAGCCACGTGTTGAAATGAAAGCTTGGAGTTGTTGAATTCAACACAATAGGCGAAGTGCCCCTTTGTACCTATGAGTAAGTTGGATCCACACACTGTGGTCTCCATTGCTTCAGATGCAGTAGAAACTAAAAAGTTTAGACCGGAAGTAACTAATTCCGATCGCCGTCCGGCGTCTTCCGAACTCAACGACAATATGTTGCGTCCAAACGAAGGCTCAGTCCAAGCACTCATTGTATGTTTTGTGGGAATCTTTGTGTGCTATTTCTACTATGGAATTCTGCAGGAAAAGATGTAAGTATGGTAAAGCATTTGTCATGTTTGTGAGGAAATAATCCATCATTATTGTGGAATTAATATCAATAATAAAATTGATTCTGTCTGGCAAAAGTGGCATGTCTGGTAAAACCAGTCGAAAGAATTCCATATTACGGACATAGTTTTCCATATTTTTGAAGCGCCAAAAAAATTAGGCAGTGGATATTTTGCCGGAGACGGCAAACCTTCAGTAAACGTTAGTTTGCCGGATATGCACTGAACATGCGCAGTTACTGTTTTTTTGTACTTAAACATTTTCCGGTGACAAATTTTAGTCTGGCTCCATGCCAATATTATCGTTGTATTTTTGTATTAACAAGATGGGAATCAGGCCATTTTATAATTTCGGACTTTATTTCCCTTAAAAAAAAATCCTCCAGAGCCACAAATCTGAAAAAGAAAAAGTAATACTCTGCAATAAAATGTTTGAGACATATTAAAATAATAAAAGAAGAATATTCTTATTTATTTGGGGATGGGGAAAAAAACCCTTAAAATTGTGGCGGGGGTCAGGATTCGAACTCGGATCATCCCACTCACTAGAGCTATTGCTTAACCACTGCACCGACTGTGCTACAGAACTTTGGTGGGAATTTAATACATGTTATAATTCAGCCCTATCTTAAAGAGTACAGCGCCCTCTGTTGATATGGATTGCCGCCGGCAAACCTTTAGTAAACGTTAGTTTGCCGGCGTTACCTCCAGCAAAATATACACTACCAAAAAATTAATCCTAGTAATAGGGGATGAATTTCGTGTTATGTACATCACTTGTTCAGTTATTCGCCTCCAAACTGATAAATTTTACCGCATGTAGGCCTACCTTGTGTAAACATGGAGGTTAACTCCATGGAAATAATAAAGGAATCTGACACTTGTTACGCTACTTCCGTTTCCTTCTTGAACACTTGGCAAAACGACAGAATGTATGTTTTCTTTTGACAGAACAAGGAGTGACTATGGCAACGGTGAGACCAAGGAACGTTTCAACTATTTCTTCTGCCTTGTACTTGTCCAGTGCATCATCAATGCTTTTTTTGCCAAATCAGGTGAGGCTTCTGCAGAGTGTACTTTCATTTTTTTTTCTTTTTCAACACTGTTCATCAACCCTTTGAAAAGCTCATAATTATCCATCACGTTATCTTTTGAAAATTGCCTTGTGCACACTACAGTCAATTTGGCTTTGTTCCTGAATTCCTCCAACCCTGCTGACTCTAGCTTCATCTGCTGGTCCAAACTCGGACCTTGAGTGCAGACAAAATTCTTCAAATTTTCATAAGGCAAAAACAAGGTCCCTATTTCACCAGCTAAGTTTGAGGTCTCGATGCAATTTTTAAAGGAGACTTCTCTTCAAAAAATTGCACCTGAGAGAGGCAAATTGATTTCAATTTGAAGCCAAGACTAGACTGGTATGTATCAAATGTTTTGAAAAGATTGACCCTTCAGCAGTCTGGTGGCATGACTGTAGAGGATGTGTGGAAATAGAGATACATGTAGGTACCAGATGTTTTCTTTTGATACAATTGATTGATGCAGTACTAATGGGGTATTGGACTGGTTGTTTCATGTGCCAGTCTGTGTTCTTGCGTTGCATGTTTGTACTATCTTAAGTTTTGGGAGTATTGAGAGCCCCAACTTTTCAGACTACTGCTGGTCATACACAGAGTCCATCCACCAGAATTCCTTGCATCCTTTTTAAAACAATTAGGGGACAATCCAAGAAATGATGATCTACTTTTTAAGCCTGTTTGTTCACAAATTATTGTCTGATGTCATGTGTTCTTCTCTCAGTCTTGTTATTTAGTAAACCAGGCAAGGATACAACCACCACCAAACTCTACGCATTGTGTTCCATCACGTACCTCGGTGCTATGGTAGCCAGTAACTCGGCTCTCAAATACGTCAGTTATCCCTTCCAGGTGCTTGGCAAATCATGCAAGCCCATACCAGGTAATTACACACAAGTCTTCATTGACAGGGGGGAGGTTGGAGGGGGGAGGCCTGATTCCCCAGTTCACAGGTCAGGGTATAATGAACAGGGGATGAACAATTACAAAAAACCCACAATTTTTTTAAAACTTAAAATGTTTTGAGTAAGTTTTGAGGCTTTGCAATGCGGAGATACTAATGGATGAAAGGTTTGGGGAAACAACAGGCGGGAATAATTTCTCAAACTAAGAGAATGGTTCTGAAACAAACTGGAGGTATGAACTTGACGTTCCTGTCCGTATGCTCTGACTGTCTTCAAGAGAGTGCCTAAACTTCTAAGAAAGTAGACACATATTCTAAGTACCAAATGCGAATCGAAGTGTGAAATTGCGTCCAATGGGGATGCCAAGTAGCTGGGAGCCTAGTAAATGCTTGGTCTGCCCATACCCACTGCAGTGCAACTTTTTGAAACTTTTAAACAATAAATATACATGTACATATATTTTTGTCTTATTTCAGTCATGCTACTTGGTGTCCTCCTGGCTAGGAAGCGATATCCTCTTGTCAAATATCTGTGTGTCTTGCTGATTGTCATTGGGGTGGCAATCTTTGTTTACAAGGATAGTAAAGCATCGTCACCGGTAACGGAGAGTGTCTTTGGATATGGAGAAATGCTTCTGGTAAGACTGATAGCCTACATGTAATTTTGTTCCTCAAAATTCAAATCATAGTAATTCCGGTAATATCCTAATCTGAATATCAGACATTCATGTGTGCAGAGCCAAACAAACGAACGTCTGATATATCCCAGCATGCACATTTTATGCGACCCGACACTTCAGCCAACCAGAGTCAACTTTAGAAATTGTTTTATATCGTTTCGATAAAAAATGTGGACTATTAAGGCCAAAAAAAAAATAGTTCTGACTTCAATTACATGGCATTTGAAAATAGGGTAGGTAGGTAGGGAAATGATTTTTTTTGGGCCAATTATTTTTTGTGTACGATCATATGGAGGCGTATGCGTGTAGTCAAGGTTAAAAGGTAGAAATTGATGGTTTTGGGTGTTTTATTTTTCCTCATTTTTCCCATAAAGAAATTAGGGTAGTGGCTGTCAGAATAGGGTAGGTAGAGAAACTGGAAGCAGAACTATTATTTTTTTTGGCCTAAGCTGTTGATTGGTCAATTCGGATGCCATGTTTTTGTAATTTAACAACGGGTTTAAGACCCGATAGAAGGCGCCCGCTGAATACTCAGAATATATAAATCAAGACACAGTCTTGAGTCTTGAAAGCGTACTTGGGTGGGACTTGACCTCACGACCACCTGCTTATGAGTGCAGTTGTCTCACCACTTGACCAATGAGCATGGCGGAGTTGGCTGGCAATTCTTCGAAGCTAATAATGCAATATTGAAATATTCCTTGTCATATTTAATGTCTTATTCAGATGCTTTCCCTGACCATGGATGGGCTGACGGGAGTAACGCAAGAAAAGATGAGATCGGAGCACCAGACAGGGTCACATAACATGATGGCTAATGTCAATCTCTGGTCCATCGTGTATCTGACCATCAGTGAGTATTAATTGCCTCTGTCCTCCCTTGGCACCCTTGGATAAACCATGTGACGTGACTCTCTTCAACAATTGTTTGAGACTGGCATTCCAGAGTCATGTTAAACTAAACCATTAGGCCAATCAACATTGATTTTTAGGTTTTCATCACTCAGATTGAAATGATCAGTCAGGAGGGCAATTTTGTTTAATGTTTTATAAACACTACTTCTTCACATTCAAAGTAAATTAAGAGGACAACGTCATACAAACTTAAAAGAAGACACAACAAACATGAAAACTACTTAATTGGTTAATATTAAGTAGCAGTCAGCTGTTTAATGACCTAGGGGTTGTGTGTAGAATTTAGAAAGGGTAATGAACCTCACGTGTGCGACCGTGCCTGTGGATTTGTTGAGAAACTTGTCTGGAAAAAAAAACCTTTTTGATTAGGAAAAAACACATTTTCAGAAAAAAATATAAAATATAAAAAAAATTGGGGCAGGAATGAACATTGCGGAGGGAGGTGATGAAATCCTAAAAATCAATGTTGATTGGCCTTAAAGAGATTTTACTAAAACACAACAAATATTTGACATTTGAAACAGTGAAGACTAACCACATGCACATCAAAATACCGACTGCCGCAGCGACTAAGAACAACTCAAGAGTCTTGTCAATGGAAATTAATGCATACCTGTAAACCTTGCCTATGTAAAGCAAAATCTATTTGGATTGACCCAAGTTGCTCCTAATACTATTTGGTGCGACCCGGTAATTGGGATGTTAATTTGGTATTTTGGTCAACATACTTTTTTTGGTCACGCTTTTAAGCAGCTTTCTTCTGGCACATGACTTGGTCATACAAAAAGGGCTCCTAAAAGTGGTTTTTTTATGCATGCAGGAGTGTCTCGATAATTTCTTTTCCTGTTATTTTCCTTTTCCTCTAGCCGTCCTAGTGACTGGTGAGGTATTTGAATTTCTGCAGTTTGTCTCCCGTTACCCCTATGTCGTTTGGAACATTCTCACATTTGGAGTTGCTAGTGCACTTGGCCAGGTAATAAATGTATTTCATCAAATTTTGTTTCAGTTTTGTGAATGGAATATATCTGTTAATTTTAAACAAAAAACACCTTTTACACTGAATATTCAAGAACTATTGTTTTCATTATGTTTTAAACTCAATATGTTAAAGGTTCACATGTATCCAAACTGCCCTCCCCATGCTGTTTTTGAGTTTTTCTATTTCTGTTTTTCCAGCAACACAAAAGTTATTCACTTTTGGACGAGAAATATAAGCCCTAAAAGTGTACTTCAGAGGGTTTGAAAATATGCAAAACAGAATTTGTTTTTCCCATTTAAATAATTTTTTTAAAAACTTGTCAGGGGAAAAAAAAAAGTAGATTTGTTGAAGTGCAAAAGTAGAGCAGCTTGAATACTTGTGATATTCAACATTTGAAATGTTTTCATCTTGTTACGTCTGTTGAACATATTATCGATGGCCCATTGAAAAGCACAAAATATAGGAAATGCATACCGTACATGTATGTATTAATTGAACATGTCAAGTGGACATTTAATGTTTGGGAACGGACAGTGCTTACATACATATGCAGCTTTAAAGTAATGTCAGTGTGTCCTCAGTGTGTCTGTTACCGAAGTAAAAACAGTGTGTGTCATTATCCTGTTCCCTTCACGCATTGTTACAACTTTGACAGGTGAGATTTCCTGGTACCCCTAGGCCCCTAGCGTTCCCCAGCTACACCTAGAATTCTGTCTTTCCTTCCTCCAACCCTAATGATTCAACGCCTGTTTCCTCCCCTTCGCTTCCCTTTGCATACAGCATTTCATCTTCGTCACGGTGACGACCTTTGGCCCGTTGACCTGTTCCATCATGACCACTACCCGTAAGTTCTTCACTATCCTGGGCTCGGTGATCTTGTTTGCCAACCCACTCCTGCCCAGGCAGTGGGCCGGGGTTCTCCTGGTCTTCACAGGGCTTGGGTTAGATAGCATCTTTGGAAAGACTAAACCACAGAAAGCAAAGTGACAGTCAGTCGGACAAGTGTGACAAGGAGGCAACCAGTGGGGTACAGGTGCCAATTTTAAGAGTCCACATTTGCAGTGTGTATTTAATCCGCAATAACGAGGAATTTATTTAATGGGAACCCTCCAGATTCATACCAGTTTCCCTGTTGTGCTGGACACCAATGGAATATTCTTGAACCCTCAAAGACCATCAGTCCTCAATCCTACAAAATCAAAGGATCTGGATGGGTTACAGTTAATGTTCAAACAGTTGAATGGATTCTCACCATAGTCTATCCTGAATACTCCCATACCCATCCAAATCCAATAAATGCAAAAATCTGTGAGGGTTACAGTTATATGTTAACATTTGAATGGATCCTCACCATGGCATGTTACCCAGATACTCCAAATCCATCAAAATCCATTAACTGCAAAAATCCTCCAAAAACTCTTGATGGAGTTTAAAGGATCTGGATGGGTCACAGTTTATGTTAAAACGTTTGAAGGGATCCTCACCATGGTCTAACTTGGATACTCCCAAGTCCATCAAACTCCAACAGCTTTGACTTGATTTTGATGGATGAAGGACTTAAGAGCCCTGGCACCATTACCCGACTTTGGCAATGGTGACTGTGCATACTTGGATGTTCACAAACCGACAACATAAATCCACCAAGCTCCTACACTGGTTTAGCATTATTGGCCTTGATGTGCCATGTTTATCTTCAGTGCAATCTGTGTCAGTATATTATGTTTATACTTGATGTTCATAGAATTGAGTGCATACTTTGCACTTGTGTAACTTCAATACACTGTATTCCCAAGTCCATCATCAGCTCAGACTTTTTTACGGATGGATTCAGGGATGTAGATTCCTGGCATCATTAGTTTTCATGAGTGAAGTGTAGACTTCAGTGCTTAAATTTCCATTGAATTCCTACACCTGTTTCCACTTGATTTTGATTAATTGAGGGGGTGTAGTACTCTGGACCCATTTTACTTGACAATTTTCATCAAACTTTCTTCAGTTGCCGTGTGTACTTGTTATTTACAGTTTAAATCGAAGGAATCTTTACAATTGAGATAAAATGTGTCCTCCTTAATCCTTTACAATCCACCTTCATCCATTGCCCGTATTGATTTTGATAGATACGGGACTGTGCAACCCAAGTACCATTTTGTTTTACACTACGTGGCGTTTAAAATACCAGTTTGTTTGAGGGTAGAATCTGACAATTGTGTATAAAGGAAAACCCAAAATGCTTGGGGAAGGTTCATTATCAATAGGTTTCATGTTCGGAGGTTGTCTGGCCTCAATGATAGTGGCTTGAAGGACAGAAATTAGTTTAGAAACCATTCAAGTGGCGAAGAATTCTTACCCCACTCTCTTATCTGCTGTTTTTGATTTAAGAATATTAATAAATACATTATGTTTAAGTGCGTCTAGGTCTAATTTTTAACGTTATAGGATTCACCGTATCATTTTCTTTAGTACACTGTACTAAAGTACACAGTAGTTATATTTTTATTTACGATATTTTATTGTAAATAGAATTACCTGGCAACTGCAGTATTATATGTGTCCTATTTTTTCAGAAATGTGGGTAGCATTAACAAAAAAGACTAACAATATAATATTGCTTTACACATTGGATTGTTTCAGTGTTGAAAATAAAAAATATAAAATCAGTAATTATAAATTAAGAAGCAGTGAATACCGAATAACGAACTTAAACTCGTGATACTTTGTTTTGAGATTTTATTTATCTTGTTCTATTTTAGTAGAAATTAGCAGTAGAAAAATACAAATAAAAGTCTTTCAAGCTTCCAAGTGCACAAATAAAAATTGAGGCAAAAAATGCAGCGCAAAATATGAAATTTAATTGCTAATCCACACGATAAAGCAATGATTTTTTTTTTAAAAGTAATTCCATTTGTTGTTGTTTTAAAATGGCGGACTGTCGTAATGGTCTTTACAGGTCACAGTGAATCAGAAGAATCCGTCTCCTGTATATATATATATGTAAGAATATGTAACTCAAGCATATTTATTTGTATTCCAATTTATTTTAGACAGGTTATTTCAGCTTCAAACTATTTTCTGCATGTACTTAGGTACGAACATTTAAGGATTACAAACGAAAGCCATCTCTGTATCAATTACAGTTCATTTACAGCCAGAATAATTAAAATGAGCTTAAAGTTTGTGATCTGAAAATACATTATAGAATGATGAATTTGTGTTGGCTAAATGTTTGCACGTTTTGTTCCCGTGGACATCTTTCCATTTCCGGAAGCTAGAAGCTTCTCTTGGTCTTGGGGCAAGTTTCAGTGGAATATTATAATTGTATGTCAACTGAAAGTTGGATATCTTGTGTTTGTACTATGATGTATTCTGGGCACAAATCCACGTTTGAATAGGGATGTTACATGCACGATAAGGAACGACATACTTTGCTCACATAGCATATGAAGTCTATTTTACATTGTATTTCCTTGCTTTTTTGGTGTGGCACCATGGGTTTCGCCAGGATTTTTCTAGGGGGCAAAGCACATTCTCCCCCCCCCCCCAGAAATCCCTGTACTTTTCAGAATAGTCTCAATTTATCATTTTTTTCGAGGGTAGGCAGGGGGACATTCGCCCACCCCAACTATTAAATTATCAGCAATATGACTTCGCACCTTTTTTCCTCTTTTTTCCCCCTTTTTTCCCCTCTTGCGCCCCCCTTGCCCCCCCCCTCCCCCTCGCGACGCCCATGTGTGGCACCCTGTAAACGAAAATTTCAAAGTATTTTAAAGTATTTGAATAATTAATGATTGTAATAATTAGACAACTGACAAGAAGTAGGCCAACGATAAGATACAAACAAAACAAACAAACAAACGAACATATTGCATAAGCGTCCAATTTTGACATAATAGGAAGCCTTTCATAATTCCAATGGGATTAGTGCATATTAATCTTCGCTCGTAATATAAACATAAAAATGGTTGGTTTTTTATTCTAAAATACAGTTTTCTTCCTTAATATCAGCAAGGGGGAAGTTTCAGCAGAGCGCGGACATACAAATTACATAATATTCAACAAACACCAAAGCTCGCTTAAATTATTTTGTAGGGAGTACTTTTTATCAAATTTAAAATTAATACAAGTCATGGCCCCTACTGCAGTGTGCGCCTCTCGCGACACTGAAGTATATTCCTGGAAAGGTACATAGGAACATTATTTTGCTTTTTGTGATAATTTTGTTTGAAGCAACAAAAAAATTGCTGAAGGGTGCATAACAACTAACTTGTTGCAGTTTCAACTCAGTGTGGATATTGTCTACATTTTGAGAACACAGCGCAAAATATCTAAAATGTTGGGGTTCTTGTAAGTGTATTCCGTTGCTGAAAAACAACCCGTGCCTCCGGGCAAATTCTCTTAAATTTCTGTCAATGATTGTTTTCTTCCGATTGATACAATTTCAGGCGGAACAATTTCACTTGATATTTGCTACCAGTCAAAACTTTGCTTTGAGCAAGGGTTTTATCGTTCAATCAGTACGTTTCCGCTAATTGCAAATTGTAGCTGCCTGTAAACAAACGCAGGTATTTCAACTTGGTCGCAAGCTATGGCAACTCATATTTCGGTTAGTCAGGTTGTTCCTGCGGAGAGTCGTAGCCAAACAGTTTGAAATCCCACTTGTATCTTTTGTGAAGGCGTTGTTTGTCGGTAATGGACAGATCGGCAAAGTAAGAAGCCATTACCTTGGAGGTAGAACTGTTTGTTGGACTGCTGCCTTGAGCGTCAGGAAACGAGACTAGTTTGTCGATTTTGGCAAGCTGGAGGATGCTTCTCGAGTCTGCGTTAATTGTTTCTATTTTCCCGATGAACGTGTAGTTGATGTGACAGGGCCGGCATCTGTGAACCATGCTGGTCCAATGTTTATTGGACATGGAACGACGGTCAGTGACGAACCTTACGAATTCAGGGAATGTCAAGTCATATGTCAATTCTGTGGCCGACGACGATCCATTTCGGATATGAGTTTTGATACGCTTAATCCATCCACTCCACAGCCTGTGACCTTCATGTGACAACTTCGGATCCAGCTTGTTACGGAATGCAGACAGGATCCTCGTAAACGGGTTCCTCACGAAGACGAATTTGGTATAAGTACGGAGTATAGTCTCCATCTCGTGTCGCCCATACGAACTCAACAACCGCAGACTCGAAGCGGCTTCTTTTTGCACAAATTTCTGATCGCCATCGTCGGCGTTGGCCAAGACGCCTTTCAAGGCGAGAAATATCCGTAACCAGCTTGTGCTAGCCACCTTGGGGATGTTGCAATACAGCAGACGGTGGGTATCATCAACGATATAATGCGTCAGCGCCTCTTTGGACAGGTCTTCGAATGATGCAACAGTTTGGGTGGAGTTAGACATTGTTTGGCATCCCACCTTGACTTGGCGTAGACGTTCTTGCTGGATCACCGATTGCGCCGCCAGGAACTCATCTTTGCTCTGTATATTCATCTGTAAGAAATATAAACAGGTATCAGCTTTTACCCTCATCAGCTTGTCAGTGTAGCCTATAAGGTTTATTAGTAAGTTTTGAATGTAGAAACCCGAGCAATTCTAATACAATGTAGAAGTACAAGTACAAAGAAACATAGATATAACAATACAGTGTCTGTACGCCACACTTATCATCACATGGATAAATTAAAAACTTCAATAATGCTTATATACGTTGTACACAACCATTTAGGTGACGTGCTAGTACAATTATCTTTCCAAAACTTGTTAAAAAGTGTAAATCGAAAAGAATATCAAGACTATGTTGATCAAATTGCAAAAACAATGAAACAATAGAGCATCAACTCAGTAACTTTATATCCAACATTTTGTTATACATGTATATCAAAGTTTAACACTAAAAATCGTTAAATTATCTTACGAAACTGCACAAATTATGAGGTGAGTTTCATATTCAGACGGTAAACTAAATAGTGGATTATTCGTGATGCAGTTCTTTCCCTCAATTTGAAAAGAAGGAAGAAGTTACTGCTCATTTAAAATGCCGACAGAGGTGTAGGACAAAGTTGCGTGTGCCCCAAATATCTGGGAACCTGACGTATCTGGGGGCCTGAATTTGATGTCGATAATGCATCATGGGAAGAATAATTGATGTCAACCTGTTTGCAACAAGATATTTTTTTAGCATCATTACTTATGTTTTATCATTTTGTTTTAGGAACCAGGAAGATCCAAAGCTTCCTGAATCCTTTGTTTAGATTCCCACCCTGTTAAAAGGAATGTCTTTTTACATTGCCAAAGCTATTTTGGTTTGTTTTATACTTCTGTTTGTCTAGTGCCATGTAAGATGGAAAGTGCGCCCTCTAGACGATGTTGTGCCGTCTTGTGTCCAACATCTATAGATAATAGCATAGAAAGAGAGAAGTGTGGAGAAATGATACGGATTGTTATACAAACCTGCAGTTATATAAACTCTCCTTAGACAGACATAATTTGTTTTACTGTCCAATGTGATTTTTGTTTCGCTTTAGGCCTATACACTGTTTCCCCCAAATGCATTTCATGGAAAAAGTCCCGAATTGTTTCTAAGAAATTTGAATGGAAAACGTCTAACCATGTTACTTAATTATCATAAACAGTAAAGCGCGCAAATGTCAGATAATGTAATATATCTTCAATTCTTATACTTAATAGTTTGCTAAAACTTTGGCTGTGTAAACAACTCTGAACACTAAGAACTTGTGCCGCTTGGAACAAATCCCTCATTCTCACTTTCGAAACATATTCATAAGATGGCATTTGGCGTCGAGGACCTCGGTGTGATGTCAATTCAATATTGGATTTGGCCTTTCACCAACGCATTTTATTAACACTATATTCGGTGTTGTCCTGGTGCATGCAAGAAACAAATCACAAAGTACTCAGGTAAAATACGTCGATCAACCTTTTTCAGTAACCTAAATTCAGTGGCAAGAACTAGGAGCTGTCAAAATGTACCATCGCTGAGGATAGAGTTAAAAAGCAAGGTATGTTGAACGTGCATAGCACAGAAAAGGGTACATCATAATGTTGATTCACTATGTTCAATGCAAAGCTTTTGTTTCTAATATATGACCATTCATAAGCTATATTCCCATGCCAAATTGCGTTCCAAACCACCTCATTTCATAGCCTATTCAATACACTGTACAGGCGACCGTAAATTGAGTGTTGGCTGTTTGCATTAGGCGGCCATGTTTGAGGTGTTTGATAAGGTTAGTCGCATCTGATGGTACGGCATTCGATCTTGCTAAGATTTGAAGGTTTGCATGGTGAAGATAGCCATAAGATGATGATTTACGTCAGCACTATGTGATCTCTTTTGTGAGTTTGTGAGGTTCCGAAAGAGAACGCACTCTCACGAGGAAGAGTTTGCCCCGGTTCTTTGCAGTACCTCACAAATTCACAAACGAGATTTGCCACACAGTGCTCCGTAAATCTTTGTCTCGTTGATCTTGGATAAGGATATAGGCCCTATGTGACTTGAAATCTGTCTTTCATTTTCTGTGTCTGTTAGCATGTCGGCCTAGTTCTGGTTTGTCGGTCGGTTTCCTTCCTATTCATTACCCTATTTGCCTCCAAAACCATATCATTGTCAGTCTTGTCACATTATGATTCATGGTTAATTGATTCAAAAGGAATGGGATCAGACGACTGAATAATATACCTGTCTGCGCGCCTTTAATCTTGCGTTGGTTGGTGTACGTGAACAACAGAAGAAACACCGTCATGCATAGTCCTGTTACCACAAGTCCAAGTTGCTTGATGTGTCTGGATGTTAAATACATTGTTCCCCCGGGGATCCTGAATATGCATTGAGGTCAAAGGTTACTTTTACTAACGGTTGGGAGTTCTTTATAAACAGATGTTGAATCAATTGAAAGAGAAATGAAATACATTTCTTCCAAACACTAATTACGGTATAGATTCGCTGAATGTGCTCATGTCGTCAAACTTACAAGGTACAGTAGCCCATGCGAAAAGATTTTATGCGGAGGTTATATTTGATTTATGAATGAAAACAACGTCTGGAGGGCACGTCTACCAACAGTTCTTAATAAACTTCACACTTGACAAGAAACTTGGCGAGTGAAATATATGGAGCAATGCCCAGACATCATTTTAACAACCAATCGGATATTTCCTTCCTTATTAAACGAAACAGAAGAAAGACGTATGTTGATTAGTTCAACATCCAGGCACCCACTTATAAATAGGTTATGATTTATATGAGACTGAGAGGTATACTTTTATTTTCGCATAGCTGTTTGTCTTGTCAGTTCAGCCCGAGTAACGATCCGTGTTTGTTTTGTTTTGTTTTCGATCAATGGAAAGGTTGACAGATTTATTTATCTCTCTCTAGCTCAACTTGCCTCTGCCCATATTTCTTGAAGCATTTTGGGGCTCAAAGAAAAACACACAGTCAACACGTACACGTACGAGGAAGGATATGCCGTCTTTCCGTCGAGTGTAAGAAATCCCCGAGTGCACAATAACAGGATTGGGGACTTACAAAATAAAACACGTTTTATGTACCGAATGCCGCACAGATTGTTTCATAGTCTGTATTATTGAATCCTACAAGGAAATAAAACACAAATACATGAACTGTATGATGACGATACATTTTCCTGAGAGGAGATAGTGTATACATACTGAACGTACATTTAATTAACTGGCTGGCCGTAGTGAAATGGGCGTGTTTTCGCATGAGAATTTTTTTTTAGCACGACCGTCATTTATAATGGGGAAAAAATCATCAATCTTTCAATGCATATTTCATCAGCCAGTAGCTGAAGTGTGGTAAAAATCTTCTGCTTTTGATATTTAGTTTTTCGCAGAATGCAAGGTCTGCAGTTATCAAATTGACACCATGTAATGATGTAGTATTTTGAACTTCTTTAGACATTATATAGTTCAACTTTGTTGTTTAGAGCATACTCCCACGTCTGAAAGAGGAAAAAGAAAATGCAAAACAAGACCTTGATTTTTGGAAGTTTTATGATCACTCCTTAATGGATTTTCAACAATAGTAAATGTTACTCTGTTTGTAACGATTCTTTTTTTCCAGAAAAGTGAAGTGTGACGATTTTTTTTGCTTGCACTACATTCTAACATAACACGCTGAAAGGAAACCATTGAAAGAAATATCAGTGTATAGAAATATCTGGCTCGAGTAACTCCATGCTAGCTGGAGTTACTCAAGCTAAGAAATATCAGTGTTGCAGATATAACTACAATCCCAATTGTTATCCTAGTACAACCAGATTTAATCTTTCATATATTCACCAAAATTATCTCGATACTGACCTTGCCCGAATGCCAAGTACTTCGAGCTGGTTACAGGCCTGGCTGACTGCAACGGTGTTCGTCTCTGGTACTCCCAGTTGAATGTGTGTCTTGTCCAGAATGTCTGCTGTTGCTCCCCCGTCCCTCTCCGGGCTATGCGCGCCGACGGACGGTACACTTGCCACCAAGTCTGACCCAGTAATCTAACCCGTCGGGTATACCGCTGATATACACGCGCAATACGCTGGAACCAGATTCTTGTAGTTTCACAAGAATAAAAAGAAACCCGCTGAATGCGTTGACCTTTGCACCGCTAGCAATGTGTCTGGCCTTGGCTCGGGCCATGACCTTCGTGAATTGGATTTTTGTTGACAGACATTAAAGGGGAGTTTCTTAAGTCTGAGTTAATTAAAGGCCTTTTTTATTGCACAATGGTTACACTCAGTTAAGGCACTCGAATATTAACTGCCTGGAAACATGAAACAAGAGACGTATCCGGCAGGATATTTTGCTGACTTAAACAATGGAGATGGAGATGAAGAGACATTTTGACATTCAATATTTACATCCTTTGAACAAAAGATTTACATCCTAGGCATATACATTTTGTTTCGTTTGAAATAAAACGAGCATGACGAGTTTCACAGATCCAACTGCAAAATGTAACAACTTTTCACCACGTATTTGAAATCTTTCCTTTATCAAGTTTAAGACAGGGAAGTGATGTTTGTAATTTCAGGCGGCGCAGTTAACTCAGAGTGCCACATATGGAACTGATGTATAGCGCCCTCTTCAGTTTCACAAATCCGTGGAGGGAAGAGGATGAGTAGAATTTTAACATCGATTTATTATTAAAGGCTTCCTCACTTCTCTGGTCTCATAATAAAAACCAGGATTTGTTGGGGGGGGGGGAATGGTTCAGCCAGTGTTCAGACCAAGACAATCATGTCAGCAATCAGTAGTCAGAATCTCAGCAACAGCGAAGGATGTACTCTATCCGCCGAGAAATCAGCGAACCTTGGTCAGCATTTGGCCCTCTCAAATCACAGCCTGGGCTTTGATCTCAAACAGTTACAACCTGGAGGGTCCTTATCAACAAGATCGATTTGTCAAAAAAAGATGACAGATGAATCTCTGATGCACCTTGACGTCGGAATATGCCGCCTTCTGAGGCAAAGTCACGGTTAAGAGGAACAGACAGAATTCCTCGCTATTTAATGTTTGCCTTGATCGCCGAGGCATGATGATGATGTCGTCGGTTCGCCGCGATAACACGGACGATTTCTCCCCTGACGCGCACCGAGACGTTTCCCGAGATGTTTTCTTTCGGTACGAGAATGCGAAAGTCGGTGATGGACCCCATCAAAAACCGATTGAACGGAATTGAGCAGAGTAGGGAACGAGACAAAGATAAACATACTTCTGTTTCCATTGCGTTTGTAACTCAATGCCCCCCTTGCTTCCCCGCTTGAAGTCAGTTCTCTCTAAATAGATGGACTTGCACGCTGTCTATTAGTTTGGAAGCTGATCCTGGCCTCTTTTTAATTCATCGGTTAAAAATTTACTTTTGTT
The DNA here is from genome assembly GCA_029964075.1 of Patiria pectinifera. Classification (NCBI taxonomy): domain Eukaryota; kingdom Metazoa; phylum Echinodermata; class Asteroidea; order Valvatida; family Asterinidae; genus Patiria; species Patiria pectinifera. The sequence goes on along the minus strand of CM057143.1, from coordinate 22,241,542 downwards.
TTTAAAGGGGTTCTTGTTCTAAAAGATGATGGGGGATGTTTAAGGCTAAGGCAAAAAAAAAAAATATTCGGTCTCTGGTCAGGCCAAAGTTCCGGAATTGACGCGGCGATGCGGCTATTTTTTCTTTTTTCTTTTTTCTTTTTTCTTCCAGCTTGGATTGTACAGACAAGGTGGGGTACTATTTTGCTTTTTTGGTGTCCTCATGTACATTGGTGTCCTCCATAATTTGCCTTGGTGCTTTCGATCATTTGCCTTGGTGCAATTTCCCATTCCTTGGTGCTCTTTGGTAAAACAAATTGAGGAGGTGCGGAAATAGAGGGCGCTGTTGGAGCTACCGCGGAACATTTTGGGGGAAAAAAAGATCGACGCGCATGATTAAAATCGACGCGCGCGCTGACCAGAGACCGACTTATTTTTTTTTTGGCCTAATGTGTTTTTTTTTAATAAACCATTGATTTGAAGAGAAGCATGTTTCCTTCTGTGCCTGTGATCAGACGTTCAGTGGATCAGTTTAAAATAAAGTGGACGTGGTATTTTCCTGACGGCTTGATCTCCTTAATGTAGGAAGACCATTCGGTTAAGTGGTGCCAAAACCAAGAATTGCGACCGTCAAATGTAAGCAAGCAAGCAAGCTGAATGAAAGAACCAGACATTAGTTGTATATCCAGCCAAACAACCAACAAGTCAGCCAGATAGCCAGCATACTAATCACCCAGTGCAGCCAACCAGCCAGCCAACTAACCAGTAAGTCAGCCGACCAGCCTGTCAGCAAACTAGTCCATCAAGCCAACCAGCATAAAAAGCCAACCAGCCGGGGAGCCAGCCAGCTAGCCAGCCAATCAACCAGACAGCCAACAAGCCAGCCAACCAGCTAACAAGCCAGCAAACCAACCAGACATTCAACAAGTCAGCCAACCAACCAATCAACCATACAGCCAACAAACCAGCCAACCAGCCAGCCAGCTAGCAATCGGGTAGCCAGCCAGCTAGCAAGCCAGCCAACCAGCCAACCAGCCAACCAACCAACCAGACAGCTAACTGGCCAATGTACCAGCCAGCAGGCCTGCAACTCAGGAAGTCAGCTAGCCATCCAGCCATCCAGTCTTCTAGTCAGCCACCCACCTAGGCGGCCAACCAGCCAGCCAACCAGCCACCGAGCTGGGGAGCCAGCCAACCAATCGGGGAGCCAGCTGGCCAACCAGCGCGCCCGTCGAGGAGCCAGCTAGCCAGCCAGCCGAACAGCCATGGCCAGCCAATCTGCCAACTAGCTAACCGGCCAGCCAGCCAGCAATCCGACCAGCCGGCCAAACAGCCATCCATCCAACCCTACGGATGCTATAAACATTTAAACCATGTAAACCGGGGAGTCAATCATCACATGCACAACTGACCTGACTCCCATTGAATATTCAACCCCCAGGCCTCAATCCTTCGCGAGTAAGCTATCAGTATTACCAGCAGCTCAAACGGTTTGCGGAACAAAAGTGACAGACAGCTGATTTAAGCGTCATTAATAAATTATGTATTTCCTAAATAGGCCATATTACACCTGTTTGGGGGAAAGATAATTAGATAAAATTTGATAAGATAATTGAAAGACACAAATTCTTTGTAATATATTTTTTGGGGCATTAGACCTAATGCTCATAAAACCTGTGATGTCCTTAAAGGTCAGCTGACTTGGTTCTATTATTTGTTATCACAGATTCACTATCTTGACGAAATGATTGCTTGACATTGCTATATGCGATTGTTTTTTTAGGCCGCTGTTCCAAATTTCCGAATGGAAAATCCGATATTAATGATGCGAGGGTGTACACTTCCACCTGCGCTAGCCATGTAGGCGGATATTTACGTAAAGATGAATGTAATAAACGAGGCAGCGTACACGTTTGTCGCGCTTCACGAGGACGAACTAGCCCAGGGGGAGTCGCATCCAATCTACAATGTGTACAAAAAGTCATAAATCAATGATTCATGCGACGGCAGTCGCGTATCAAAGTTGAGGCGGTTGGTATACTTTTATATCACATCTTGGTGATTTGTGATGGGAGTGCTTGCATTATGTGCCAGCTAGAAAAAAAAAGACCGTCACCTTGTGGAGATGTTGGGAGGTAGCTCTCCAGGGATCTCAGAGTCGATTGGTTACGGCTAGAGTGACTTCAATGATGCATGACTTGGTAATGTCTAGAACAGGTATCCTACAACCTAGTACAGCATCAACAGTCACATCTGGCAGGCATTGCTACAAGCGGATTGGATGTGTAGCTGAGTGTAACAAGGCCATCTTATTACAGCCATTTCAGATTCTAGCCCTTTTCTGTAGTAGTGCTTGGAGCACACTGTTTTGCTTCGTGAGTGGGAACGAGTCGATGTAAATTAAGAGGCTTGCTTGCAAACGTCACGCGGTCACACCACGACCATATGGCTCGCGATGATGTCCCAATACTTCACGGTATTACAAAAAAAAATGCGGAGTAAATATTATAATAAAAACACTCGCCATACCACTGTCACCATATATGACATGTGATTGAGACACTGCGGGTAGTCTTCCGAGGCAGAATCTGATTGGTTGAAGCAGTTGGATGACGCAGGGTGTAAAAATCATTGCTGCTTTGGCCAAGATTCTCCTATGAGCATTTCTTGGCACAGCAAAGGTACATAACGTACTCTTTAAGCGGATACCAATTATTGGGCATCGATTGGCGTCTGGGTGAGTACATTTTTTCCTGTCTTTCATTTCAAAAGTTATGAACACTTAGGCTTATTTGAGTTTGGATGTGTATGCTGAATATTACATCACTAATTGGTCCCGAACGTCCGTTTTAATGGCAAAATACGCCCATCTGAAACTTTTCAGCTGCTGAATAAGTTTAATTAATTTACTCATCTCTTGGTTCTGGTAATCCTATTTGTTGAAAATGTACGCAAACTCTTCATTTTGTGTGTGGCAGATTTGCCTGCAAAACAGTCAAAGTTAACTACCAGCTAACGTGTACAGTTCTATTTATTGACTGTATAGAGTCTACGGTGTAATAGGAATCTGCGGTCGCCAGCTGAAACGATCGGCCATACGTTTAGCTTAGAATCCTGATCAGTTCACGAAAACCAGAGAAGTTAATCAGTATGGTTTTTTTAGAGTGTATATAACGTTCCGTGTAAGTTAGCATATTGACTCTGAACCTCAGACGCAGTTTTACGTATCAAAGATATCAGGGAAGTGTCATTATCAGGATTTCTAGGTACCTTAGGTTACCTTACTTTAATTTCAACTGTTGCTTTCCCTTTTTATATTTATTTTATTAGCCAAATTATTTGAAATAAATAAAAGATTAATGAAATTCGACAACTTATGATATATATATATATATTTTTTATCAAATCGAGCATGCGAATAAGCAGCGTGCCTCCATTTCGAACAATCTGCAACTGCATGTCTAGCTTAACAAACATAATTATATGCGAATTTCATTTGGACAAGACGATGCGGTAATTAACATTTTAATCTATGTCATGTTTCAATGACAACCGACGATAAATCTGTTTTCATTCGCACAGGAATATTCTCGTGTACGCAAGACACAGATGCGTCATGTAAATTTGTATCCGGCTATATGGATAATTAATGTACCGTTTCATATCACAAAGATGCGAGCCACATCCATAATACAGCTGGATCGGATCGGATAACACACTATTTACTGTGCAAAGTTAACAGATGTCGTACTTCTCTCTTTGCTTTTTACCGTCTTGCTCCCCCCGTTTTTCAATTTCTTTGTTTTTTAAATTGTTTTTTTATTAAAGAAACTGCAAATGATACCCGTCCCTTTTTGGATTGCTGAATCATACAGATTTGTTGTGTTGTTCTATTTTTTTCCTATTAAAAACCTTACTGTTACGCATGATATGACAGCAAAATGCCAATAAATTCAGGTTAAACCTTGGTATTGAAGACTCTGAACATGTACTTTTTGAGTGTTAAAAACGAACGTCATCGATTTCAAATTTAACGTCAATGCAAGTATCGGAGGTATAAGTCCTGCTCAGAGGGTGATTTTCTCAACCAAGCTAGATCCGTACGATCCTTCTAGAAAGGATTTTAAAACGTATCACGGTATAAATCTTCTCTTTTTTTGCCAAATGATTCGGCCTACTTTAGAATGAGGCCAATACCTGAAGTTAGGCCTACTTCCTTTCCGAAATGTTACCTGAAGAAGTAAAGTTTAATTTTAACCCCAAATGTCAAAACAGATCTGAGTTCTAGAGTAACCCATAAGGATACCTTGAAAAACTTGAAAGGAGAAATGATAAGGGGGGGGGGTTGAAGATTACGTCCGGCTTATAACCCGTTGACGACTTGATTCTCAAGGGAGATAAACTCCCACAGCACTGCTTGTCTTCTCTTGATGATGGTTCAAGGTGGCTCTCGCCTCGGCAAACTCCGATGTCTCGTAATCTGAGTCGTAATCTGGTTTCACGGTCGCTCATGATTATCGTCTTACGGAAAAGATCATGACGCCCCGGGCACGCAACAAACAAAATATTCCGCGACGAATTCCCTTATATCTTCGGTTTGGGAATAAAAGGAAGAATGGGAATATCAAATTGCTCCCCAGCTACATCACCGTGTAGGTCCTAGGGATGTGTGCCGACTCTCAAATTGGCTCCACGTCCGAAAAGGGGTGTCTTAATTGATCAGGTTTCGAAGTACACTGTCACGAGCTAGATTTTGTGAGAAACGAACACCATATACCAAACCATGCATGCTTCAATATTGCACAAAACTGACCCGTTTGTTTCAGTGGACCGGTTTTAATTGGCGTTTGCCCTGGTTCGTTTTTGGTTTGAAAAAGTTACTTCAATAAATATCAAATAAAAAGTCAATTCAATTTACATGCTGGAAAAAAATTCCCCAATCATGATCACAGATCGAAGTGTCCTTATCACTTGGACATATTATTTTCTTGAATTTTGGTTTGTCGGTTTTTTTTATTTCTTTTTTTCTGACACCATCATTTGATTTGTCTGTTAACTTATCGGATTTAAAAGAGAAATGTCCCAACAAGGAGGGAAGATTAGTGTGAAAAAAGTCTTCATGAAAACACACAAACACGGACAAGACATCGAGAATCCTTGCTTGGATAGTGTGAAGCAGCACTCCCACGCATGTAGAGTGGATTGACGCGGATTTGAACCAAAGTAGCGGAGAGTTATCCCTCAGAGCCAGCTGCACTAGACGAGAGATTTATACCCTGACTTTACCAGGCCTCGTGAGGTCAATCGTCAGATCTATATACCTGATTGTCATAATGATATCCTGACATTTTCCAAATGTTAGTTTACGCTTCAGTATTCGCTTGATGAAAGCTGCGGCTCGTATTGGTAACTGTATCTACTGGATCCGGAACTTCGGGGAGAAACAAAAACCAAACCAAAAGCATCATTTCATTGGTGATGGATATGCAGTCAAGTATTTTGAATGGTGCCAAATCCCCATAAGCATGAAGTCGGTAACATATGGGCAACATACCGGGGTATCCTGTATCTGTTGGAAGCAATTGAGCTTACCTATAGAGGGCGCGATTGCTTCGAATTTTCTAATGGATCCGTAGATGGCCCGAGAGAACTTGAAGCGCAATCAATGATCCAAAGAGACATTAAAACGAACACTTGACTATACAAAGCAATTTTCTTTGCAAAAATAGAAGTTCGTTTTCACCCTGTCACGACTATTTTTTCCCTTTATAAATTGGATTCAGTTTTCATTCAGGTGTAATCGACTTGTACAGCCTACTATTTGTGTAACACGAATACTAACCATCTGGTCTTAAAATACAACTGCAGAGTAGGCCTACGTCACGCGCGTGATTTTATACGCAATGCTAGAATTTTGCATAATACCATATGCTTGGAATTGAAAAGCAAATTTACCGTCAAACGGGCTACGGTGGTAAGCAGGGGAGCTTTCTAAATTTGAGTAATCTCTAAATTTGAATAGTCACGAGCGAGTGCGGATGCCCTGCGGATATCGGGGGCTCAATGCTGCATTATTGTTTCATAACTACTATCGGAAGCCGATTTGGTGTGGTTTCAGCTTCGAGTCATTTTACAGCTGCTGGTCGGAAGACGGTAACGACATTCATCCAACGGCAACAGTTGGCTGAATTATTAACGTAAGCATTATCATTATTATTATACTGAATTGTTTAGGTTCTGTTTGAAATTGTGGGAAGTCTTAAGTTGTGCAATCGATGTTTGCATCACCACTCAAACTGCACTGTACCTTCATGTAATTTTCGAAAGATATGTTGTGTTCCGTGAGGGATGTACGGTAAAGACATAGCGAGTATCAGTTCCACACTCAACAGGTTGAATCGTCAATCCTGTCTAGGCCTATTCTAAAGGTATGGTATGGTATGCGTCGTGTTTTACCGGACCAAACTTCACGTACACGGTTAAAGGCGTTTATCTTACAGATGCATCTTAGAGGTTTATATTAACGTTTTCTTTTCTCCTTTTTTTCCTATTTTGTTTGACATTTGTTTTTCTATTTGTGATGATTGACGCATTCTCTTGTCCATTACCTTGTCACAATTCCATCGATACCTAAACAGATAAGTTGCCTTCACTTTAACTGAATTGAATGCAATAGTATGGACACAGATCTTAAACATTGCTATAGAAATTTGAAAGAACATGGAGGCTATATTACAGCTTCTACTTCATGTTGCGTCAGTAAAGTGTTGATATTATGGGAGAAATATTTACATTACTGTTTACACCATAAGGAGGCAGTCGCGTCGCCCGAAGCTGTGTGTTTGTATAACAAAATGAAAGGCCTATAAGTATTTCAAAAGCGAATACACGGTGAATACTAAAAACAGTCGGCGTATATCCCTGCATCCATTATAGTGAGTGCATACTAACTCAATAATAGAATCTGACTCAAGCGCCGTTAGATAAGCTACTCCTCTCCTCCCTCGTCATGCCGCCAGCAAAAATACTGATTAATGAGTCAATCTTAATGGGGCTGTTTTGAATGCATAACAAATTGATTTTTCCGAGTGGCCTCTAAAAAAATATGGGCAGTTCACAATCAACTTGAAGTTGTGTTTCAGGAGGTTAAAAATATTGATTTCCTTACGGCTGTTAACTCAAGTATTGTGGATTTATAAATACGGGTCTTGGGTATTTCCAGAATGGTTCTTTGGGTTCAAATTATTTGGGGGAAAATCATTTATTTAAGTCCGACCAAATATATTTTTCACACCATATGGAATGAAAACCGGTTCTTTGTATTCACTAGCCTGTGTCAATAGCAAACAAGCGGTGTGTATGTTTCCTCTTTTATTTAATATCATGTCTGGTATATATACATTGGAATTGATGTAGGTCTGTTTAACAGTCATTACGTGGCGTGATCGGGAAAGAATTATACAAAATAATATAGGCCTACATTATTTTACCCTCGAATCTTTGAGTTTGGAATTATAAGCATTGCTGGACAGGCGTATACATATTTGAGATATTATCAAGCGTGTATATATGGGTTATCCCCAGACATTTATCTACCCAGCTTCACGCACATCATCTAATTACGAAGCCGAGGGATTCAGATTCTTCCATCATTAATCTTCCGCTAATTCACCCTTGGTACCCAGAATGCAATGGTACACACCGACAGGAAAGCACAGCTTTATCACCCTTTGATTCCAAAGTTTGCTCACTATCAATCACAGAGGACCGAATTGTCTACGCTTCCATGTTGTCTCATGAGATGGGGATGACAGGCCTATAAAGTACATGTTAACACCTGTTTTAATTGATTGCTTTGTAGGGAGATAATTAAACAAAAACAGTGCTGACTTTCACCGGCGTGTTACTTCTACGCCATTAGCAAAGCATAGTCGTCTTCAATGCAACTCATTATGTATGGTCGCCTCAAGCTCATGCCTCAGCCTTCATTACACACAGGAATCAACCATAACAAGCTAATGTAAATTCATTTAAAACAGTGACTTCATCACTGCAAACTCCCGAAGGATATGCTAGGTGCTGACAAGGAAGTTCAAAGGAGAAAAGAATACTGTTGTTGCATGCACGCTTCAAAGACTATCCCATTAGTCCTTGTAGATATAAAGAGGCGTTAGATTAGTCAGTATTTTGGAGGCCAGGCGAGGTGGCGGAAACCAGATATTTTGTATTCCTCTCGTGTAACACATTGAACAGCTTGCTGCACTCATATTGTAAATTATTTTCCACTGCGTGTTAAGTTGCCGTGTGGACAAAGCCTGAATAATAGATGTAGGCTATGTATGCAAGGAGCATATGTGGCTGTATACATGTGAACCATACACATTCTCACTCTAATATCATTTTCTTGAAACACGAGACCTTGATTACGACTTAACTGGTTTTTTCCCCGACATTTTGTATTAATCCAAAATACTCTATAAGTTTGTATTGTCGTGAATTGTCAAAAAAAAAAACCTTTTGAACCTCAAATAATGTCTTGAGACTGTAAAGTTTTGAATGACTGAAATGGTATTCTTCATTTAAAATTCATCGAAACAGGTTTTGTTGTCAATTGGGAACAATATTATAAGAATGTGCAAATAGTATGATTTAAATATAAAATTTAAATCATAAATATCAAGCAGTATTTTAACTATGAATGCTGTTTTAGTATTCTATTAAAAACAAAACCTGAGGATTAATTCTGCAAAAAGCTGAACAAAAACAACATGCATTTTATCCGTCACGGAATCGAGTTTGTTTTTGAAGCTGCGTTTGACATTAAGAAAAAAACCCGTGACACCTTGGCTTTGCATTTTGAATTATACCTTGGGGAAAGGTAAAGCTGGTTAGCATGCCCTAAATCGCTGTGCCCGTCAAACATGAAATACACCTTCATGCTTTTCGCTTCATTCAATCCAACTGCCTCAAGCCACGATTCGCAATTTGATGCACTTTTCAGTCATTCTTGACAGCTTTTTCCTCCTTTTTTTTTTTTTTTTTAAAGAAGCTCGACTTGTATCAAGTTGGTCAAAACATGACACAGTAATGCGACGAGTTGGTTGACAAATACTACTCACGATTTTGACGAGACTTAATAAACGAAGCAACAGATCGGACCGAGAGGTGTCATTTTAAGAGATGTCAGTGGAACAGTCTACACAACGAACTGTCTGCCGTAGCTTGACGACGATCTGTGATGGATGGAGTGGGCTCTGCCGCCATAGTTTAAATTTCCCAAGCGCGTAGAATCCCCGCACAGATCAGCTTTCTGATGAGTGGAATCAGGTTTCGGGGATTCTAATGCAATAGTACACCCGGTTATAGCCCCTCATTTATTTTAAAGCTTTTGGGAAATGATGTTTTTTTATTCTTGCTTAGCTCAGTGAGGTTTAGGCTGAATTCCTTCATGCACTTGGAACAAACGTATTGTATGGATAGAGCTATATTACGAATCGCATCGACATGCTCAGATTCGTACATTTCGATCTGCGCTGCGCACTCGTTCTCGCTTGGTATTACTTGAACTTTATATTATCGGCATTTACCTTCGCTGATATGGACTCACGTACAGACGGTGTATAGATTTCCCTAAAAGCCTGCAATTAATACGAAGATTTGTCTGGCTGAAATTCGGACTCGTGCTATCCATCTGGGCTTCTGCAAAGTGGCGGCGGGCCAACGATTTAATTCTATTAATGGCTGAAACGCAAGTCTTCGAAGAAACAGACTTAATGTTTGCCGGCTACTTCGGGAAATCTTCATCGATTACTTTCCATATATCGACTGGTTACCAGATAGATAATTCCGAAAGTTGAGTCTCGGATTGGTCATTACGAAGTCTGATTGACGAACATCCTTTTTCAACGGCTTGAAAATGCCTCACGCTACTTAAGGAGGATCACTTTTTACTTGAAACTTATTTCCCCTTAGTTTCTTTCCTCTATATGCTTCATACCATGAAGACTCAAATCGGTTCAACACGTAGCTTGACTTGCTTCATGGTCTCTACGACCACGTGAAGAACTTAATTGTGTATAACTGAAATTGGGGCCCTTTTACTATTCTTTTTGACATGATGCCTTTAAGTAAAAAAATGTTCAGACAATAAATCTGTTTTTCTGTTAGCAGTTTTGTCATTTCGTAGTTCATCTGTGGTATATACTTCGTGCTTTTCTGTTATGTCTTTTCTCGTCTGATCTATCCCGATATATCTTATAGCAATGAATTGTATTTAGTCTATTCTATTATATAAAAAAAACCCACAGCAACCTATGGCATTGCGGCGGTTATACAGATTCCCGGATTCTTGGTGTTGCCATGGTAACACCGTCCGGATGGCTTTATGATAATCCCTGATTCCATCTCCTTTATCACAGATGAGAAACGTGAATTAAAAAGAATGATCGAATGAAATTTCACAGTGCCATTAGACGTAATGACGAAGTATCGATTCGCCACGTGCAAGAACTCGGTGAACTGATTATACCAAATAGTTCAACCCAACTAAAAAGAAACAGCAGCTCAAGCTCCTTACTTTCTGAGTGATTCCTTTAAGATGAAGGTCGTCAACCCTTCAGTCACTGTCCTGTGCCTTCACTGACTATCACTTGGGAAGCTCAATCGCACTGTGGCAAAGAGGGAAATCAGTCTGCTTTCTGTGCATTTCCGAATGTCTTTTAGACTCTGAAGGAAACTGATACACTTCCCCGCTCAACTCTGCTCTTCGTAAGTCAAAATGTTATTACCATATCAGATGGAGTCTTTATCACAGAGCAAAGAGCCCTGGGGCTTAGTCAAGCGTTGCTCTGAAGAAAAAAATGGTGAAATGTCACAGGGGTTAACGAGCAAATCGTACTCGCAGCATGATTTAAACAAAAATTTACTCACATCTGTGACGCTCGAAATCATAAAGTATTATCCATATTCGTCTTCTACTAAAGCTATACGCAATAAAATATTAATTGGAATGACGAATTGTTCACATAGTGTCTCACTAAGAAAATGTTTAGGTCTTGGTAGGTATATAGCCCCACAACTATATCATACTTTTCTCAAAATCATTGTGTTATTATGGTACAACTTTAACTTGGATGAACTATTATTTTGTTAGGTGTATTGTTACTCCACGATGTGCCGTGCGTGCGAGGTATGGGTCCATCAATGTCGCCGGTTACGTTTGTAACAATGTTTGGGCTGATTTAAGATTTAATTTGGTATACGTATTCAGGATTGGTACATGACCAATATTATTATCCTATTTTGTTTTATGAAAGGACTCTACAGATTTCTATCAAGTGGTCGATCACTGTCACTTAAACTGTAACGGAAATATGACTTATTCACAATATTTTGTAGTAAATTTGTGTCGCTAATATTGTGGAGCTCTGACGCGTTTCAATCAAATTTATAAAACTGTTCACATTCTATATAATTCTATAGCCTTATTCCATTGACGAGGTTTTGCATTTTGTGTTTTCAAATTAAATTGGACTTTTCACTGGTTTTATTTTCATTTCAGATATGAGAAATCAAGTTCGTACAGCATTTACATCGCGAGGAACTAATTCTCACTGAGCAAATCGGTTTTAATCAAGAACGTGACATTTCCGCCACCTCCCAATAGGCACGTCTGCCATTCATGCAAATGCCTTCTTCTTCTTCTTCTTCTTCTTGTCATCCTATTTTTTCCCCAGCGCGCTGTCCTTTTTTATGACACCTTGAAATTAGTAACAGCTCCCTATACGCTTGATTTGCCGTGACTGGCTGAGAATATACCATGCCGTGGTTGCTCCATCTAACACGATCGATGGGTCCCACTTTGGCTCAATGTTGGAACCCGTCCAAGAAAGCCCACGTGGCACATACAATGCCCCTTACCAAGGCGGGAAATAGTTTTCTCACAAAATAATACCCGTTCGTCTAAACTAAGAACGGTGCATGGTTGAAACTCTCCTTCTATTCACTGCTCTTTCTTATTCACTGCGTTGAATTTCCTCAGAAGAGAAGTAACCACTAACCGCGGGCAAACATCAAACCGCGACAAAAGCGTACAAACGTGGACGTATTTTGTTCATGTTCCGACATTCCGGCCGAGCTTTTGCCGATCACATGTAGTATTGTTTGCTACACGTTTGAATTATGCCCTGAATAACACCGACCCGTTTGAAGTGAACACAGAAATGTAGCGGTCGGCGAAAGACGATATGTTGTTTTTGAATCAAAGCTTCAAGGAATGATACAAAACATTACCACAATAGCTTCATCTCGATCTCAACAAATCCATAAATGTTGAAACTGAATAAGCACGTCTCTAAAATGTTCACACGGCTGAAAATATCTTAACAAGAAAAAAACATTGTCCATGATATTGTAGCTACCAATATCAAATAACTTGTCGAGTATAGTTGTACTCTTGTATCTTCCTTTTCCATTACAAATATTCCCCAAAATATTTTGTATGAAAGATGTTAATATTTCCGTTGGGGGAATGGTGTTACATCGAAGTCTTTCAAAAATCAAACTAGAAATATTATGTTGTGAATCAATGAGCGAAGTTTATAAATAAATCGTGCGCTTCAACTTGTGATTCCTAGGTTTGATTATGAGTAGATCGTAATCGTCGAATGAACCCACTAATGGTAAACCATGCGCTTGGATCGTCTTGGGAATGCTGAATTGGTAAGCGGAGACGCTCATCCATAAATGCATCCGTGCTTAGGGATGCTTCAAGGGGCATGGACTTCTCACTATTTTTCTTTAGATCTTTGCATAGCTTTTATTAACAGAGGTAAAAGAGATATGGACTTCATGTGGCTTTATTATATTATATTTTTTTTGTACGAATTTCTCATCAATATTGGAGTTTATTTGGAAGACAGCCGATAAAAATGCCACCGACACCTCTTTCTTTGTAAATCGCACCCAAGGGGCGACTTCACACTCAAAGACATTAAAATATGTACAACCAGTTCTGAAGATTATTTTGCAATTGTGTAAAACTCGAAAGCATCTCGCACCCTGACAATATTTATATGGATGAAAAATGATAACAGAAATAAATTTAATCTAGTTTTGGGGTTAAACATTAACACAGGAGTTAATAAATCGTCGAAACTCCGAAGGCGAGAAGTCCATATATTACGTGTGCGCCAACGCCATAGATAGACGTGTTTATAGTGAAACTATAATGGTGTGGGCAGTCTAGCGTCACATCCCACACTGTGTTAGCTTATTACGAGGGCACCATGCCGCGCAGCAATGCGCATCAGGGGTTGTTCACTAATTAACTTCAGATCTATTGTCGTTCACGCCTCGGTGATTTTCCCATTATCTTGAGTGAAGACCGGTTTTGTACTTAAAATATAAATTATTAAATATAATACTTATATAGCAATGGTGATACTTCCGTATTCCGTACCTTAACAAAATGTTTGGCAATACATTTATAATTTTACTTGTTATTGCAAGCAGGCTATATAATTGTTAAAAATCGGAAGACGCGCGAGATGTAGACGCATGCTACTGTATGATTTTTTGGTAAACAATTACTATCGAAGAAATGTATTACCGCTTTTCCTTGTGTTATCCTATGAATTTGTCGTTGACAGTTTTCCCATAACCTTCAATTACTTTTATTTTTCTAAATTCCCCCATTGCCTGCATGCTTTGCAGTACACATTTATTAAAATAAATTTTTGGAATAAAAGACATGTGCAGTAAGTGAATGGGAGTGTAGAACGATACAAACTCATTGAGTTTTGAAACTTAAAGCCACAATATTAACGTAACGAACCAGAATACAGGACGCCCCTTAAACCACGAATCCCCGCCCCTTTTCTTTCCTTCCGATTTGGCCGTATTCACAGTACCAACATTGTGTATAGCCGGCCGTATACACAGTACCATCATTGTGTATACATGTATTCGGTAGCCTAACAGCCTTCAAGCGGTTTGCTTACTTGTTCGACAGACACAAAGTAGTTATTTGTGCTCTGTGAATAAAATTTCTTTGTCGATATTGTGATAGGTCACAGAGAATTGAACAGACATGTAAATATGCGCATCGTTGCGTATCGGACTCTGCATTGATGGAACGGGCTGTATTGACGTGCAGTACATGTAGGCTGCACAACTAAATGGGCTAGGGAAAATTGTATGCAACTTATAAAGCCCAACCATTGTTGGCCGTACAATTAATGGTACTGTCTGATAGGCTCTGCCAAACAAACGTTTTGGCTTATCAGATTGTACTGCTGATTGAACTGGAACATACGGGACTAAACATACGATGGATATATAATTTGTTGGATACTGTCTTTGTTGCCGTCTACAGCTTGTGTAGCAATACTGTGACTGAAGCCTACGCCCTACTGTCCAAGTCACTACAAGGGTGGACTGTGGAGCAGGCTCGGTCGGTCTCTTACCCGTATCGCGGCAGCTGGTGACTGGACGTGAATTATAAGCCCTTGTAAGTATTAACCTCTATTACTAGTAACAGTGGGCCCGAGCAAAGAAGGGCCCGAGCAAAGAATTGGTGGTTATAATGTATGGGAGTCATGACAAATTTCCTTTTTTTCTAACAACAACGGAATGTTTCTTAATCTGTAGTCCGGCCTTCATTCTATGTTCGACGGATTTGCAGTATGACTGACCATTTTCGACGTCGGACATTGGAAAGAATGTTGTAAGACATGAATCTGGGACTGAGAAACATTTCTAAATTTGTTAGGAAATACTTTCTTGACTCTCCATAGACTTTGTACACAACTGCTGAAGTGGCGCCTGGAAACTACATTCTTTCCCAGACATTTCCTGACAACATTGTTTAGACTGTTTCTTAGTTCAAAATTTACGTTGTTTCCAACATATTTTGCAGTGTCTAGCAATGTTGAAGCTATAGGTGCAAACATGGTGCAAATCGGTCAGGCATGATAAAACGCACATTTATTTTAAGATATGACAAAGGGTAATTAAGGAGAGTCAAGGGTGCATTGCGCATTATGAATTGTGTATCATGGTAAATGATCTAGCATCAGCAATGGTAGCATGAGAACCAGATAAAAGACACGTCACATCTGAATAGACACATTTGGTTCTAAAACTTATAGGATAACTGGTTATAAATATAATCCTCTTCAATTGTGGCCTCGTCCGTTTGTGACATTATTTGTCATTTAAATTCGGTCGCCTTGAAAGTACAAAAAGCGTAGTTTCTTTACCTTCACAAATGACCAATGATATAATCTCTCCGAACTGAGACCGATCTAAACCACCTTCATGCTTCTTGATGCAGTAACCTTTAGAAGTTAATACATTCCTCGAGATGTATTTTAAAGTGCAAATAATAATGACATCAGTGAAGAATTTGATATTAATAAATGTTGCTACAAAATCATATCACATCCCTTTTTACACCTCAACAAATATGTGTGAATTTAGTTGAGCCAACAGAAACAATGAATATATAACCCCTTTAATCTATTGCTGTGTAACACAATCTAATAGGGAAGGCGGGGCTATATTTATTTACTATCCATATGTTAAAGTTGAGGGTACTTCGAGTCCCGGGAACCAGTCTAAATGCCCACAAATTCACATATCATTTTTGTCATTTCCCTTGGGAGAAAAACGAGTCTGATGACAAACCATTTTTATTTGCCTGTGTAGACCATACCGGCGTTTCTCAATTTATTTTGGACAGCGTGATAATTGGAAACCTCTTCAGATAAATCGATGTGCCAGAATTGTGAATGGCTGATTGTTTAGTACACCCTGTGTCTCATAAAAAAAAATCATTCATTTTGTTAGGGGGGGGGCTGATGAGACAATGATCATAATGTATGCGTCATATTATTTAATAAAAACACGATGCTATGGAAACTAAAGTGATGTTACCCTTCAGTTTGTTCTTATACATTGAAAAAAAAGAGCTGGATTTAAACAACGTTTTAGAGACGTAATACGATAAATGAAAAAAATAGCTTTAATTTAAACAAGTTGTATTTAATTAATTATAGCACGTTCGAATATCTTTAATTAAAAATGCCAATAACGCTCACACACACCAGCACGTTTACAACCAAACCAAATTCCAAACAAAATACACCCCACAAAAAGCAAAGGACAAAAACACATACAATTTTTTAAAAACACCAGACGTAATAAAAAAAAGGGACTCGGACGTGAATCCGGCATTATCTGCTAGAATAGGAATGAGCCAGTCCTTTAAATGAATGAATAATTAACAGAGGACAAACAATGCACAAAGCCTATCAATAGCCTCTTTAAGCCTATCAATAGCCTCTTTAATTAATTGAAAAGGAGTACATAACAAATGGGATGTCACGCTAATGCATATAGTTATCTACATAATGCACTCAATTTTCAAGAACGAAATTGTGTTTTAAACCTTGGCATGTTGTTTGTTCCTCTGCAGCTGATTGCATCTCCGATCTGAGCAATGATGGGCTTTCACGGACCAAGTCTACTCTTCACCATCTTGGTACTGGTATCCGTTGCCTTGCCTCATGCTGCTGCAAAGTTCCCTCAAAAAGCAACGATTTTTGAACTGGAGATTATCAAGGAGAAATCACCACATATTCTACATGACCTGTGCTGCCCAGATCGGGAAGACGTTTACGAATGCATCGAGAGAGGTTTTGATGATTGCTGTAGCTACTTACTGGGTAAGTTGCATGGAGTGCGCTGTGTGGTTTCACAAGTATTTCCATTCAGGGTGGGGATATTTAGAGTGGTGGTTGTGTCTAGGTTAGGGAATTGTTTCTTCCATATGGGGGAGCTACAGTTTGATATACACCATCCTTATAGGCCATCAGACTCGGTCAACAATTTTGGCCACCGGTATCAAATGAGGGGAATAATCGTCATAGCGATTTTTGGCAAGGTATACACCTCCAGAGTTGGAAAATATGTGACAGCATTGCAGCAGTGACAGCTTTTTGGGTGTTATCACCGGTTTTTCCCCCAAAAAATGTCCATCAAAATGCTTGTTACCATTGTAGGGGCGGTATACCTTGCGCATGCGCACTATAATCATTCATGCCCTGACTTGATACTGTCCAAACCCCCAGGCTGATGGCCTATTAGATGGAGTTAGACCGCTGCGGGCGTCGCAAAATAGTTGCGTTAACCGCTTTCGAGAAAATAAAAAGGGCAGAGCGTGAAGCAGCTTTTGAAGTTTGTCAATGGTAGGGCTGATTGGACCATTTTTAGACCAGGGCCCAATATTACGGAACACCATTCTGCCTTTACAGCGCAGTTGGAGCGCAATTCGTAATTCAGGTATATTCAATTATGTACGCCTGCAAAACAAGCTGATATAACACCTTGCTCACTAATGCACTATAACCATCAACATGAACTTTTCTGTTGTTGTAAGCAAAATTTCTTCACTTGCGCTTAGCAGCGCAACGAAATTAGTCAATATTGTGCGCTTATAACTGGTATTATTCTTTGAACGAACGCTTCATGGTTATGAATAAGTTATAGAATGCGTAACTGCGGGACGTTTAGGGCCTACATAAACATAAAAAGAACACATCAAAATCTAAGGTATTTTGTTCAGCAAGGAATTTGGCAAGACGTTTGTCTGGTTGCGATCGTTGCTGGTAACATTTCATTTTACTCCACGTGTCGTCTCATGCTTTGTCGTGCTTTGTTTATTCCCCAAGGCGAGAAGATTACCAACGAGGGCATCGCCACCGCTTGGTTAAAGAAACTCAACTTTCTGTCGATAGAGACGGCGTGGGCTGGATCCAATTTCAACTGGAACTTCCAAACCAACATGACAGCTTATAACTCTTGGGTAAATATTCAAACACCAACGATTATATTTCTGAAGTCTTCTCAAGTCATTATTTCCTTTAAAGTTGCTGAATACGTACTTTTGGGGTGTGGCTCACCGAAAAAAAGATTTCCAAATTGAATTGATATTATTCTTGCATTACATTAGTTATGAGCTTTCCAATGAAATATCGCACCAAAAAATGGGCAGACGATAGGCAATTTCAACTTTTGAAATAGGACGTCTCTCATTCGAATCTGAGGGTTTCCCCCAAACGACATCCATTTCCCATCTTCTGAATGGACCATTACATGCATATCTAATGCCTTGTTCTCCACAGCACAAACCCAAAATAGGCTTTTTGTCTTGTGAGAAATGTCCCTTCCTCCTTTTAGTTGTTTAAAAGGTAAAATGAGAAGAAGTGAAAATGCTCACTGAGATTCGAACTCGGATCATCTGATTAGAAGTCAGGACTGCTTCCAACCAGTCCACGATTCACTTGCCAATCGTCGGTGATTTAAACACTATTATTTATAAAACTTGTTCTCTATAGAGAACAAGTTTCAGCCCTGGACATTATGAATATGAATAACTTCGCAGTGAGAGCGCCCTGTTTTGATATTGTTCGATCTCGTTTGGGCAAAAAATTTCGCGGCCGGCTAGACTGTTCCCCCCTCCCCTCCCCTTCCCCCATCCTACTCCTACCCTGTGCCCACCCTGTGCCCACCTAACGCCCTCGGTCCGCCTTTACTACGGGTGTCATGGCTCACATCGTATTTGGACTCTGAATTAACTAATTGCTTTTATCGAACTTCTGTTCCTACCATCCAATTTGTGTTTGTTCCCTGCCGCAGTTTGCCAAGAACGCCTCGATGCTTATCGGTGATTTCTCCCTAGAGATGAAGAAGCAAGCTCGTCGGTTCGATACCTCCAGATTTCAAAGTTCTTCCATTAAGCGCATGTTTATGCTGCTATTAAGAGGTGGCTACTTAAACGACAGAGACAAACGCGAGTAAGTATAGGTGCTAGTCTAGAAACACTAAGTAAATGTCACTGCCAAGTCAATTCGTTGTAAACTGAATTAAATTAAATTTATTAAAATGTAAATGAAGTCACCACAAGTGTCAATTCACCTTTTGATTTAATATCAGTTTAATTCACATTCTTCAATGAAAATGTCATGAGCCCAGACAACAGGTGCGGAAATAGTACTCCATGTACTTGGAAAAATAGTATAAATATTGAAATTAAAAAAATATATATATATTATAAATAGTCTCATTACAAAGAAGGGAAAAGATGCAAAGTTTGCCAAGAACGCCTCGATGCTTATCGGTGATTTGATTCACTCAAAGAAGTTCTTGAAAAATATTGCAATAGTAATCCTCCGAAAACAGTACCCTTGCTACGTCATGATGCACCCATCAAATCAATCAATTTGGAGAGTTTGTTGATCAGGTGTGCCATCAGTTAGTGTACTTCATGTAATGGATGGCTTGCCTGGTCGACAGACAGAAAAGACTCAAATGAAAGGTTGGAAATGAACTATTAATGTTCTCTCTGGAAATAAATACAGAAAATTAACGAAGGTTTCCAACGAGATGGAGAACATTTACGGCAAAGGCACGGTGTGTCGGGAGAGCGGCGAATGCTTGGCTTTGGAGCCTGATTTGGAGGATCTGATAGCGACTAAACGAGACTACGATGAGCTCCTCTGGGCTTGGAAGGGATGGAGGGATGAAGTGGGTCGAAAGGTCCGTCCATTATACTCGCAATGGGTGGAGTTGAAGAATGAGGGAGCCAGAACCAACTGTGAGTATAAACAGTAATAAACCTTTGATTACAAAACAAAATATTTTCTAGTCGAAGTGGAAAAAAAAATTGTTAAATTAATGCACTGCATATAACTTTCCAATTGATGGGCTTAGAGGGTTTTGTGATGCAGGCAAGCGGCTATTTTTTAAACTTGCGTCCACGTTGCGCAGTACTTCGTGCAGTGTTCGCCGTTTTTCTTGATTTCAGTTATCCCAGACAAACATTCAATATGCGGTGAGCTAAACGATTGGTGTTAAGGTTTTAAGCGTTTATATTTCAGTTGCCATTTCAGGGAAGAAAAATATCGACCGAATTTGTTTCCATATGTCTAATTATACTGATCGGGCAGCGACAACGTATGATCGACCTCAAAGATCAGGTAAGAAACCGATGCGACTTATTTTCACATGATTCAAGCTAGTAAACACATGCCACCGAATAATTGTTTTCTCGCAGCCTATGCCGACGAAAGCGAAGTATGGCAGGAGAGGTACGAGATGAGAGACGGGGAATTTGAAGCGATGCTCAGCCGAATCTACACGGCCGTCAAACCCATGTACGAGCAGCTTCACTCCTACATCCGCCGTAAACTAGCCGAACATTACGGCCAGGATAAAGTGGATACTGACAACGGCATGATACCGGCTCATCTACTCGGTGAGTTATGCTTATTACACGGGGATTAATGTGCTAACATTAGCCTTCAACAATTCATTATCTGCGCGCGGTAAATGTCACTTTACGACGTGATATATACAGGACGATCGGTCAAATGACGACCACGATGATCTTTTCAGCAGACTGATTATGCGTGCGTGCTCCAAGCAGTGTATCTTAATGATGTTGAAGAGTTGCTATGGGTTTCGTCCCTTGAGTAATACAATAATGGCCTGGCATGTTCTTAGCATTTTTTGGTTGAGTACAGGAAGTGAAAGACGAAAATCCACACTCTTATTATATCAAAACTTCCAGAACACACCTTTTTTTGGGGGGGGGCCCGAAAAAAATTGTGGTCCCCCAAAAAGTGGGTCCAAAAAATTGGATTGTAGATTCTCTGTGGTGCGATCTGATGCAATTTCTGACCACTTTGACCAATTTTTTTTTGAGGAAAAGATGGTGGTGTACGCAGTGCCTGCCTTTATTGCGACGTCACTTTAAAAAAAAAATGGGTTCGTTTTGGGGGGCCCGTAGCCCCCCCCCCTTGGATCCGCCCTTGGATCATTTTCATAATCTCGTTTTTTGAGAAAACAATCGATGCCTTTAAATGGTCTTTTGCATGTGCTTTTTCATCGACCTATAGTGGTACTCTGGCCTAGTGTCAGGGTTTATGAAGATAAGGGGGATATGTTATGTCCTTTGGCAAGACACTTAACCCTCACTTACCTGTCTCCATAACCGGGAATTAGCCTGCAATGCACCTCCCATCTAGGGAAATACATGTACTACCATTATCAGTCGTTTCATACCATGTACCAAGGAATCCGAAGATAATAAATGCCTGATGGGTCATATTTGCTCGAGAAAGACTTGCTGTTTCATTTCATAGAATACCCGATGTTTTGTTTTTGCTTTACTATAGAATCGAAAGGTAACAAAAGCAGACGTGTGTTTGATTTGATTATTAATATAGTCCTGTCGTTCCCAAGGTAACATGTGGGGCCAGCAGTGGAACAACATTTACGACCTGGTCACCCCTTACCCCGACGTGCCGGACTTGGATGTAACCCAGGAGATGCGTCGTCAAGGCTACACGGTCCATAAGATGTTTAAGACGGCCGAGCGGTTCTTCACATCCCTGGGCATGGATCCCATGCCCGAGTCCTTCTGGGAGGAGTCCATGATGGAGCGACCTAAGGACAGGGAAGTGGTCTGCCACGGATCGGCACACAATTTCTTCAAGAATAGAGATGTCAGGTGAGAATGATGGAATCTGTGCGTAAGAAGGATTGCGACCTCGTGTACTTGCCCAATGTTGAGGGAAGTCGTCTTCATTGTTGCAATCGGTCTTGCCATAAAGTAAACACAATAGACCATTAATATCATGTTGCGGCCATCGTGCTTTTTCCCATTCAAATCAACATAACCAAAGTGGGGCTGAAAGGAAAAATAATCTGCTTCCTTTAACAAAAACATTATCATTCATTAAAATGGTTGAAGCATGATAAAGATCTATAGGTGATCCACTTTCCTTATTTGATGTAAAAGAGGCTAAGCTCTATACCTCCTTCAATCCTACCAAATCCTAATGTTGGATCCTGACGGATTTGGAAGAGTTAGTGTTGGTCGCATACTTTGCTAATGAACACGCTGATTCTTATTTTAGGATCAAGATGTGCACTGAAATCACGATGGAGGATCTGTACACAGTACATCATGAGATGGGTCATTGTGAGTACTACCTGCAGTATCACGATCAACCTGTCGTCTTCAGCTCTGGCGCCAATCCGGGCTTCCATGAGGCAGTCGGTGACACCATCGCTCTGTCGGTAGTCACCCAGGACTATCTCCACGAAATCGGTCTGCTTGATAAAGTGTCGAATAATGAAGGTGGGGTTGGAATTTGCAAGTTTTACTTTTAAAACTCATAGATACCATTTAACCAGTCTCAGAGTGATTTTCAAACGATAGTCAATTTGTTAGTTAGATTTTTTTGATCGCAAAGGTTAACCTAACATAAACAAGAAAATCACTCCCTTTCCCGTACCAAACTTCTCCGTTCTATAATCACACGTTGCCTGTTAAACTACATGTATCAGAGTTCAAGTTAAGCCCTTTAAAGATGCAATATGTCTGCTCGTCGCAGAGGACCATTCTGCAATCTTCCTTATACCTATTTTTCTTATTAATGGCGCACCTTTACACGTGCGTGGAAAGATGTCCAGTCAATAGACATTTTGAGCGACAAGATTTTGTGCGCGTTGGAAACAGCTGTGCGTTGTCTTGTTCCTAGCGAAAACTCAGATTATTTCTAAAAAATGATGATTAATAGCATCAACGAAACTGTGTGGTATATCCAGGAATGGGTGTATTATTGACGGAAGTTAAGTTCCTGTATCTATAATGGCTTTCTGGAGACTACTTAGGGAAATTCAGACTCAAAGGGTTTTGCCAAACATTTTGTAAAATGGCAGACAAATCTGGTCCGTATTCCTATGCCTGCTTTCATCATTGTAATAATGAAGACCTATATTTTACACCAATGTTTCTAACTTATTTTATGTTCAGCGGCTGATATTAACTACCTCATGAAAGTCGCCCTGAGTAAGATAGCTTTCTTGCCGTTCGGACTGATGATCGACAAGTGGCGATGGGGCGTCTTCCGAGGAGACATCAAACCTGAAGACTACAATAAAGAATGGTGGAGATTGAGGTATGCTGGTTACCTGTGTCGTGGTAATCAATCAAGCTGTTCGTTGCATCTTTGTACCCAACGAATTCCTTTAAACCTTCTCCCTGGGGGACTGATATCGAAGTTTCTGTGAAAAGGAAAATCTTAGATAGTTTCTCTAGGATGACTTTTTTAATATCTAGTGGGAAAAAAGAGTCGTTTCCGATGTCAGTGTTCAGTTCACGTGGAAATAAAAAAAAAGACGTGGTGGCTGGCTGATCGTGGAATCAACTTTATATGATGAAAATGATATGGACTATTTTTTCGTAAAATAATTATGACAAATCGATAAAGCATTACATCACATGAGGAACCATACTATCTTAATGTAGAGTCAAAGGTTGTCGGTCTGATTTAATGAAATGAACCGGTGATGATAAACGAGAGTTTTCTGTATTTTACTTTGTCAGAGCGGAGTACCAAGGCTTGAAGCCACCTATCGAACGGACCGAAGAAGACTTTGATCCCGGTGCTAAATATCATATACCCTCAGGAACTCCCTATATACGGTAAGTTACAGGACAAATGCTTGCTGGAAGATTGCAATATTACTTTTACTTTGACGTTATAAGAAGTCTCTCTTTCAAGTAAATGCGTTTTATATCTGAAGTCATTCGTGTGGGTCCAATTTCTATCTATGTGTGACCAATATTACGCTATATCTGCAGCAAGCACTGTTCAGAGAGTTTTCATGTAAAGCATTCATCGTCAAAGAAACCATAAAATGGAGCCCGCTCACTGAATAAAAAAGGGGATTTCCTTTCAACTCGTGTACCGTGCCGGTACCATTTGATATCATTTGAATATCAGTAATATGTTTTGATCACTGAAAACAAATACACCTCAAATTGTAAAACTTACTGTCACCGGTCTTATGCCTCTTCACTTTAACTTGGAAGTTAAGTATGTTAATAAAGCATTTAATAAATTGCCTCAACAGGTACTTCATTAGTTTCGTGATTCAGTTCCAATTTCAACGTGCGATGTGTAAAGAGGCCGGTTTTGAGGGACCGTTGCACTTATGCAATACTTACAACTCTGCGGAGGCAGGCCAGAAGCTGCGGTAAGCGCATACATGAAACACTAACGTTTATTTATTTGTTTAATTCTTATATTAACTGGATAGCCCATTCAGTGGAATCCATCGGTGTCATATCGGGCCCAGTATATAAGAAATCAAAAGAAACACCTGTCGAATACACTTATCTTTTCTTGGAATTCAGGTGTTAAGGTAATTCATTATTATTGATATAATATGTTCTATTGTGTATGTTTTGCAAAAATTCATCAAGTGATTTTTGTTTGTGTATAGTGACATGCTGTCGTTGGGAATCAGCGTTCCGTGGTGGGAGGCCCTAGAGGTATTGACGGGCTCTCAAACCATCGATCCGTCCGCTATCCAGGAATAC
Source organism: Patiria pectinifera (assembly GCA_029964075.1). NCBI lineage: Eukaryota > Metazoa > Echinodermata > Asteroidea > Valvatida > Asterinidae > Patiria > Patiria pectinifera. The sequence goes on along the minus strand of CM057143.1, from coordinate 22,217,106 downwards.
TTCGCACCTCTCGTCAAATGGCTGGAAAAACAAAATGGCGGCAACGTGGGCTGGAACCCCAACCCTTGAAAACCATCAACAGCCCTGTGCCTGGAGTAAACAAAATGCCTGCAACAAACACACATCCTGCAGCAACTTCCTCACAGTCTAGTTGCGTCTGAATGTCGTGGCTTCGGCCGGGTGTCATGTGAAATTTGGACTCCTATAAAATCTGGTCTCTTATGAAATCTGGTATCTTATGAAATTTGGTCTCTTTTACCTCATACAGACTGTTCTTATTCCGTCTTATTGAGGCATGCACAATACAACCACGTTCAATTTGGTTGTATCGCATATTTTGTAGAGTCCAAATTTCACACTACATCCGGCAGTACTACATGCATCTATGAAATTTGGACTCTTTATGAAATCTGCAGGTCCCTTATACCTTACAATGGACCCTCAACCTCCGATCAGTAAATGTTCATTGTTCTGGTTATTCAGCCGTTATGCAGAACACAACCACTGAGTCTGTATTTCACAGGTGTCGAAATTTCAAGCCACACCGGCCGTAATTCAGAAGCAGCCTGTTGGGCTGTATCTGCGCAAATGCAAATCAAGATTTGACGATGTTAGAGGGGTATCAACGAAACAAGTTTGGTCATGATCATGTTTTACAGGATAATTTTTTTAAAACTTTTTATTTATATCAGAATTTCATTCCCATCTTTTATTTTGATTGCATAAAAACTGCAGATACCATTTCCCGAATATACCTGTGGAATTGTTTGGTCCTGTTTTTTTTCCCCACAAAATAGAAAATCGTCAAACCTTGATTTTCATTTGATCATTTTTCAAAATTGCAGTGTTCTTAGTTGTACATGTAGACTGAATTGGTGCAGGGAGTCCTATCTTTATCGGTAAAAATGACTTGGGATTTTTTGGGATATAGAAGTTTTGTTTAAGAATTAAAAAAAATGTAGGCCTACCGCCGAAGTTTTTCGTAACACTTCGTTCCATCTTCGGAACTTCCTAAAACCTTGCATGCCTCATACTTCTCTTTCTTTTTACATCCACGACAAGAAAAACGAAGTCATCCTTTAAGACACTGTCACGACTTGTCCTCGTTATCGGGGTCCAAGGGAAACAATTACCACAAACAAAAGGAAGTCTCATCAAGTAGTAGAAAGGTGTACGGCAAAGGTTTATGGATGGTATGAATGGTGGTCTGTATTATAAAAAAAGATATTTATTTTTTTTAACTCTTTAATTGATAACAAAAGGTACTCAGCAATTTCAGCTCAAGTTAACTTTATTAAATTGTTAGGAGAAAATTTCAATGATTTTTATAATTATTTTGGTTAAAAATGCATGTAGGACTATGAAGAGTATAACTCTGCTCATTCGGAAAATAAGTGAACCTCTTGAGATTTCCTCCTATCTGTGATAGCGATCTTCCTTGAGTTTTGTGGTCAACGTTTTTCCTTTAAAGGGCGGATTGGATTATTTGCATTTTATTAATTAATAATACTAGCAATTTCCAGAATGCTGGATGTATGTGGCTCTACACGTCCGGGGCTAGATTGAGTTGGATTCTATCGCATACAAAGATGTCTCACCAGACGCATCTTATTGTAAACCTACGTGAAAGAACAATTTTCTAAAGTGTTGAAAACACATTATTTCACCTCGTGTATTTGTGCAAGTCGAGGTCATACTCCTTCGTGTTGTTGTTTTTTTAATTAAAAACGATTTGAATGAAAAACTCATTCCCGCGCTGCAGAGCTTTTTTCAGATCGTACATCTAAATTTCTGATTTTATTTTTGTATACTTATTGGTCTGGTAAACTTAACGGAAAACATTCATTTAACTGTTGGTGTATTATTACAATTATTACCATTATTATAATTAACCTCTTTTTAGTTGTTTTTTTTTTAAGTATCATTCCTTATACATTAGATGGATGGAAAAACCTTTAAACGTGTCAATGAATATATATAGAAGTATTCCATGAGATATTTAATCTCCCTGTTAGGACACATGTTTCATTTGTTGTGTTCTCTGAATATTATAACTTTAAGTTAGAGAACACTAACTGTGCACAATGGTTATCAATAAATCTGCAATACACTAAGGTTCTTTATTCCATCTTAAATATAGTTTCATGTACTGATAACAACATATTTCTATATTCTATTCGAGTTGTTTAATCATATGTAAAACAATTCTACCAATGTACATCAAATGAGGGCGCTCCAACGAACACTTCTTCGACTTCTGTACATTAACCTCCTATACCCCCCCCCAAAAGATATTCATCATGAGTCGCAAAACGACAATTAAGTGCAGTGTGCGACCTCAGAAAGCCAAAATAGCTTGATGAATGAATATATATTGAACAATAACTCCAACAATACCTGTCTTCAATCAATCACCATTCTGTCTCATCTTCTGATTAATAATATTATAGGCCCCATATTGAAGATATACAAATTATATACATTAATTGACGGAATTGATGGGATGAACATTAGAAGATAAAGTTTTCTTCAATAATCGATTATTTTTGCCCAAATCATCGAAATTACAGCTGTCTCAATATTGAATGACACTACCCTTCCATCAAGAGTCATTTCTGCGAAGTTTGAAGAAAACTATTTTTTGGGGCCAAATTTGATAAAAAACGTAAGGTTAACCCCTTGCAATTTTTTTTCAATTTTGGCCGGAAAATGAAATTGCTCTAAACTTTCTGGAAAGATGCATAAGGTGCCTTTGAAAAATAATAATGCGTCAATATTTGGGGGCAAAATCAGTCAAAATTATTAATGTTTTCTTCAAAAAAAATATTTTTGACAAAATCTTCGAAATTATAGCTGTCTCAATAATGAATGATGCTCCCCTTTCATCAAGAGTCATTTCTCCGAAGTTAAAAGAAAAGTAATTTTTTGGCCAAATTTGATCAAAAAGTAATGTTAACCCCTTGCAATTTTTATCAATTTTGGCCGAAAAATGAAATTGCTCGAAACTTTCTAGAAAGATGCATAAGGGATCCTAGAACTCATTTCAACTTGATTTCTGGAGAAAAGTACCTTTGAAAAGAAATAATGCGTCAATATTGGGGGGGAAAATCAGTCAAAATTATTAATGTTTTCTTCAAAAATGTTTCTTTTTTTACTCAAATCTTCGAAATTATAGCTGTCTCAATGTTGAATATTACTCCCCTTTCATCAAGAGTCATTTCTGCGAAGTTAAAAAAAAAGTCATTTTTTGGGCCAAATTTGATAAAAAAATAAGGCTAACCCCTTGCAATTTTTTTTCAATTTTGGTCGAAAAATGAAATTGCTCCAAAATAACTGGAAAGATGCATGAGGGAACTTAGAACGCATTTCAACTCGATTTCTGGAGAAAAGTGCCTTTGAAAGAAAATAATGCGTTAATATTTGGGGGAAAAATCAGTCAAAATTATTAATGTTTTCTTTCAAAAATGTTTCTTTTTTTACACAAATCTTCGAAATTATAGCTGTCTCAATGTTGAATAATACTCCCCTTCTATCAAGAGTAATTTCTGCGAAGTTTAAAGAAAAGTGTTTTTTTTTTGCCAAATTTGATCAAAAAGTAAGGTTAACCCCTTGCATTTTTTTCAATTTTGGCCAAAAAATGAAATTGCTCCAAAATAACTGGAAAGATGCATAAGGGAACCTAGAACATATTTCAACTCGATTTCTGGAGAAAAGTGCCTTTGAAAGGAAAAAATGCGTTAATATTTGGGGGCAAAATCAGTCAAAATTATGTTTTCTTTCAAAAATGTTTCTTTTTTTACACAAATCTTCGAAATTATAGCTGTCTCAATAATGAATAATACTCCCCTTCCATCAAGAGTCATTTCTCCGAAGTTTAAAGAAAACATTTTTTGGGGGCCAAATTTGATCAAAAAGTAAGGTTAACCCCTTGCAATTTTCATCAATTTTGGCCGAAAAATGAAATTGCTTCAAAATAACTGGAAGGATGCATAAGGGAACCTAGAACGCATTTCAACTCGATTTCAGGAGAAAAGTACCTTTGAAAGGAAATAATGCGTTAATATTTGGGATAAAAAATCAGTCAAATTATTAATGTTTTCTTTCAAAAATGTTTCTTTTTTTACACAAATCTTCGAAATTATAGCTGTCTCAATGTTGAATAATACTCCCCTTCTATCAAGAGTCATTGCTGCGAAGTTTAAAGAAAAGTCATTTTTTGGCCAAATTTGATCAAAAAGTAAGGCTAACCCCTTGCATTTTTTTCAATTTTGGCCGAAAAATGAAATTGCTCCAAAATAACTGGAAAGATGCATAAGGGAACCTAGAACGCATTTCAACTCGATTTCAGGAGAAAAGTACCTTTGAAAGGAAATAATGCGTTAATATTTGGGGGAAAAATCAGTCAAAATTATTAATGTTTTCTTCAAAAATGTTTCTTTTTTTTACTCAAATCTTCGAAATTATAGCTGTCTCAATGTTGAATAATACTCCCCTTCTATCAAGAGTCATTTCTGCGAAGTTTAAAGAAAAGTCTTTTTTTTGGGCCAAATTTGATCAAAAAGTAAGGTTAACCCCTTGCATTGTTTTCAATTTTGGCCGAAAAATGAAATTGCTCCAAAATAACTGGAAAGATGCATAAGGGAACCTAGAACGCATTTCAACTCGATTTCTGGAGAAAAGTGCCTTTGAAAGGAAATAATGCGTTAATATTTGGGGGCAAAATCAGTCAAAATTATTAATGTTTTCTTTCAAAAATGTTTCTTTTTTTACACAAATCTTCGAAATTATAGCTGTCTCAATGTTGAATAATACTCCCCTTCTATCAAGAGTCATTTCTGCGAAGTTTAAAGAAAAGTGTTTTTTTTTTGCCAAATTTGATCAAAAAGTAAGGTTAACCCCTTGCATTTTTTTCAATTTTGGCCAAAAAATGAAATTGCTCCAAAATAACTGGAAAGATGCATAAGGGAACCTAGAACGCATTTCAACTCGATTTCTGGAGAAAAGTGCCTTTGAAAGGAAATAATGCGTTAATATTTGGGGGCAAAATCAGTCAAAATTATTAATGTTTTCTTTCAAAAATGTTTCTTTTTTTACACAAATCTTCGAAATTATAGCTGTCTCAATGTTGAATAATACTCCCCTTCTATCAAGAGTCATTTCTGCGAAGTTTAAAGAAAAGTCATTTTTTTGCCAAATTTGATCAAAAAGTAAGGTTAACCCCTTGCAATTTTCATCAATTTTGGCCGAAAAATGAAATTGCTCGAAACTTTCTGGAAAGATGTAAA